>CAJQZJ010033979.1:40020-137586 GCA_907164525.1 Lophiomys imhausi | reverse complement strand
GCTCCTCATCCCCGATGCCGTGTCTCCCTGGTGATGAGAGCTTGTCCTCCTGGCCGGCTCCTCATCCCCGATGCCCTGTCTCCCTGGTGATGAGAGCTTGTCCTCCTGGCTGGCTCCTCATCCCTGATGCCCTATCTCCCTGGTGCAGAACCTGTTCCACTTTGTGACAGACGTGCAGAACAATGGTGTGGTGAAGATCCCTGATGCCAAGGGTGACGATGCCTGGAAGGTTTACTACGACGAGACCGCCCAGGAGATTGTGGACGAGTTCGCCATGCGCTATGGCGTGGAGTCCATCTACCAAGCCATGACGTGAGGGCACAGTGGATGGGTGGTGCCTGGGCCAACATTGGCAGGCCTAGTGAAGCGGGGTATCACATCCCCAGGAGATCGGAAGGTGGGGGGCAAGGAGCTGGTGAAGACAGACAGAAGTGGCAGCCTAGACAGATGGAGATGGGCCAGGGGTGGCACATACCTGAGATGTCAGCATGGGGTGCTGAGGCTGAAGGATCTGGGCCATCCTTGCCTACATGCTAGATTTGCAACCATCCTGGGCTACATGAGATTCCCCTCTCAGATTATTAAACTCAAAAACATGGAAGAAAGGACATAGGTGCCTAGGGAACTGAGCTAGGCTGAGGGAAAGGAGGGTGGGAAGAGGGGTAGACTCTCAGATGGTGTCTTGGAGTTCTGGGGACCCCACAGTCTTGGTCCTCAGACCCAGTGCCTCCTGCTCCCGCCCGCCAGCCACTTTGCCTGCCTCTCCTCCAAGTACATGTGCCCTGGGGTACCTGCTGTCATGAGCACCCTGCTTGCCAACATCAACGCCTACTACGCGCACACCACCGCCTCCACCAACGTGTCTGCCTCTGACCGCTTCGCTGCCTCCAACTTTGGGGTCAGTCTCAGGGACCAGGGCTGGACGGACTTCCTTAGTCCATGGTAGTGCCTGTCTCAGAGCCCCAATGTGCTCATCTGTAGAATGGGGGCGGACCTCACAAACGGGTAGTGTGGCTGGGCGGCGGTGGCACACTGAGGAGGCAGAGGCAGGCAGATCTCTGAGTTTGAGGCTAGCCTGGTCTACAGAGAGAGTTCCAGGACAGCCAGGGCAGTCTTGGTGAACTAATCCCCCTCACATCAAAATACTGTGGGTAGATCACTTGAAGTTCCTGTCTAGAATAAGTGAGGCCCTGGGTGTCACCCCCAGCACCATGTAAACCATGTTATAGTCATATACATGCTTGTCATCTCAGCTCTCCAGAGGCTGAGGCAGGGTGATCTCCAGGCCCTGGCCACCCTGGACTACAGAGACCCTGTGTCAAAGAGCTAGAAAGAAATAGGATTCTGTTGGTGGTGAGGGAGCATTCAGCCAGCTTAGCAGTGACAGTCAGTAGCATCACCAGACCCCTAGCCCCGCCTCCGCTGGCCCTGCTTCCACCCTTCCCCCATCTTCCACACAGAAAGAGCGCTTTGTGAAACTCCTGGACCAGCTGCACAACTCCCTAAGGATCGACCTGTCCATGTACCGGGTGAGAGGCTCCTGTGCCTGAGTCTGCCACCCCTGGAGCTTGTGTCCCTGTGGGAGACGGTCACCCAGACAGAGGGCCGGGGACCCAATGCAGCCTACACATGCTCCTGTGTGCCCACATGGACAGCCCCTGCCCCAGTGTGCTGAAACTGGGGCACTGTCCCCCATTCCTCATCACCCACCTGATCTCAACAGAACAACTTCCCAGCCAGCAGCCCCGAGCGACTGCAGGACCTCAAGTCCACGGTCGACCTTCTCACCAGCATCACCTTCTTCCGGATGAAGGTGGGTGTCCCTCAAGGCAGGCCCTGCCTGTCCTTGAGCAGCCACATGAAGAGTCCTAGTGTCTTGACCATGGCCACTGCTACAATGTGCCCTTAAACACGTAGTAGGGACTGGCAACATGGTGCAGTGGGTAGAAGTGATTGCCACCAAACCTGACTACACGAGTTCCACCCCCTGGACCCATATGGTGGATAGAAAGAACTGACTCCCACAGGTTGTCCTCTGTCCTTCATATGGACACACATGGGGGCTAAAAAGTACATATGATTTAAAAACAGGGAAATCACCTAGGTGTGGTGGCACACACCTTTAGTTCCAGCCCTTGGGAAGCAGAGGCAGAGCCTCTCTGGGAGTTCAGGGCCAGCCTGGTCTACTTAGGGAGACAACCAACATGAACACTGTGGGAAAACCCACCAGTCAGTCAGTCCATAACAGCTCATACTTAGCTGGGGTTCCAGCCTCCTCACCTGGTCTTGGAGTCATGATCCCAGCCTCTTCACGGGGCCCATCTCTGCTTTCAGGTTCAGGAGCTTCAGAGCCCGCCACGTGCCAGCCAGGTAGTAAAGGACTGCGTGAAGGCCTGCCTCAACTCCACCTATGAGTACATCTTTAACAACTGCCATGAACTCTATGGCCGCGAGTACCAGGCGGACCCGGTGAGGCCCCGGTTGAAACATCACCCCCTTCTCAGACCCTCAGTCTTTTCTTTTGGAATTTGGGGGCTCGAGGCCATGTGTCAGGGCCATGGAATGATCTGAATAGGAAAAAAATAGGATGCAGTCTCGTGGAGGACTCAGCAGGCACTCAAGAGTGTGCTTGGGGAATTTGGGTTAAAGCCTCAAGACTAGTGAGTCTCCATTTCCCAAAGGCTCCGTGAGTCAGGCTGGAGAGACAACTCAGTGGTTAAGAGCATTTACTGCTATTCAGAGGACCCGAGTTTGATTCCCAGCACCCACATGGTGGCCCACAGCTGCCTGTAACTGCAGAGCCTCTGGTCTCCTTGTGCACCCACATGCATGCTGTGCACCTACAGACAAGCAGACATACATGTAAAATCGAGTAAATCTTTAAGAAGAAAAAGAAATCCGAGGGCTGGTAGAGGTGTAGGACTTGCCACCAAGCCTGGTTCCCTGTGGTGTATCCCTGGGACCCACCTGGTGGCAGAAGACAGCTCATCCCCACATCAGCCTTGGCCCTCAGGACACTGAGACATGAGGATGGGCAGTCCCAGGCTAGCCTGGGCTACATCTTGAGTCTCTGCATCAGAAAAGAAGATAATATTGGCTTAGACTGAATTTCTTTTAGTTTTGCCCTGGGCTCCCCCACCCCTCCCGCCCCAGCTTCTAAGCATTGTCTCCTCCGCCCCTTTCAGGCCAAGAAGGGGGAGGTCCCCCCGGAGGAGCAGGGTCCCAGCATCAAGAACCTGGACTTCTGGTCCAAGCTGATCACGCTCATCGTGTCCATCATCGAGGAGGATAAGAACTCCTACACGCCCTGCCTCAACCAGTGAGCACCAGCTGGGGACGCCCAGGGGCGGGGCTTCTGCAGCTTGGTGGGGGGGAGGCGGGTTCCGGCAATGTGTGGCTTGGTCCTTGGTCACAGAATGACTCTATCTGAAAGCTCAGAGTGTGTGTGACGCCCCATAGGTTGGCTTTCTTTTTACTTTTTATTTTGAGGTGGGATCTCCATAAAGCTGACTTCACAGTCATTCTGTAGCCCAGGTTAGCCCTTAACTTGAGATCTCCCTTCCCTGATCTCCTGAGAAGATGGGAAGACAGGCCTGAACCACAGGTTCATCTATGGAATTTGGAGTCTGATTACATGAGTTTGTGTGTGTGTTTACAAGTAGGGCGTGAACTTTAAGGGTTTTTTTAGTAATAATTTATTTTACTTCACTTTTTAAATATGCATTATTATATGTGTTTGGGTGTTGTACCTGCCTGTGAACTGTTGATGCCTGGTACTGATGGGAGACAGGAGAGGGCATTTAATCCCTTGTAACTGCAGCTACAGATAGTTGTGAATCGTCATGTGGGTGCTGGGAATTGAACCTGGGTCCTGCGTGTATGTGTGTCACGTCATTACCTGTGGAGGTGACAGGACAACTTATGGGAGTCCGTTCTCTCCCTCACCATATGGTTTCTGGGGTTTGAACTCAGGTCTTCATGCTTGGTGGAAAGCACCTTTGCCCACTGAGCCATCCCACTGGCCTTCAAATGGACTTTAGTGTAGAATGTTGTAGCTAGCTCGGGGCACACACTGCGGTCCCAGCTCCTCGCTAGGCTGACAGGAGGATCTCTTGAGCCCAAGAGTCTGAGAGTGGCTTTGGCAATGTGGAGAGATCCTGTTTCAGAAACAAATCATACAGTTTTATACAACACACAGCCGTGTGCAGGGTGCAGTGTCGTGCCCTGGGGACTGTGTGGGAACATGGGCACAGCTTGTTCACAGACTGACCTGTGTGAAACATTGAGCAAATAGCTCAAAGAGCCCTTGAGTTGGCTTCCTTCAGAGTGAACAATGGAGGGGGACAGTGGGAGGGCTCATGGCTTCCTGGGTGCAGAAGTAAGACGAGGTATTTGCATAGATGGATGAAAGCGGAGATGGAAGGATGGAAGGATGTGTGCACGGGTGTGTGTGGGTGGATAGGTGGGTGTGTGGGTGGGTGGATAGATAGGTGTGTGTGTGTGGGGTGGGTGGATATGTGGGTGTGGGTGTGTGTGGGTGCATGGATAGGTGGGTGAGTTGGTGGATGGATAGGCAGGCAGCATCATGAGTAGATAGCTGGCTGAGTCATGGGTAGCTAGTTGGTTAGTGTGAGCAGCAGTTGGGAAAATGCCCTGGTGGGTGGGGCTGATGGGATAGCCTGGCCTTCAGACATCTGACCTGTGGCAGGAAGGTCCAAGCACCCCCTTGTCCTAGCTCCAGGTTTCCACATCCTTCCCCAGGTTTCCCCAGGAGCTGAATGTGGGCAAGATCAGTGCAGAGGTGATGTGGAGCCTGTTCGCCCAAGACATGAAATATGCCATGGAGGGTGAGTCCGTGAGCCCAGATGCGTGGCTGCGGCAGCCACTGGGGAGGCAGAGACCCGGTCCTCCAAGGTGAGCCTTGGTCCAGGGGCCTCCGGGCTGAGCCTTGGTCCCTCCTGGCAGAACACGACAAACACAGGCTGTGCAAGAGCGCCGACTACATGAACCTGCACTTCAAGGTCAAATGGCTGTACAATGAGTACGTGGCCGAGCTGCCAGCCTTCAAGGACTGCGTGCCCGAGTACCCCGCGTAAGTCCCCAAGCCCCACGAGGCCTGGCCAGAATGTCACCAAGACCTAAGAGGATTTCAGGGCCTATAGGTGCCAGATCCTAACTCCTTGATGCTCAAGGCAGTAAACCCAGTACCCATCAGTACTGGGAAAGCAGCTGCACGGCATGGTTCGGGGGTCGAGGCAAGAAGGAAGCCACCATGTTCAAATAGAAGCCGTGATTGAAACATTTTCAGTCTGCAAAGGCTAAAGCTCCTTTGTCATTCTCCCTTCTCCTCTTCCTCATCCTTTTCCCTCTTCCGAATCATCCTCAGGTCCATAGTGAGTTTGAGGGTAGCCTGGGGTACATCGGCCCCATATTTAAATAGCTATATTAAAGAAACTCTAATCAAACTGAAGTGACTGAAACCCATTGGGGGACAGCACCCAAGTCACCACCTCCTGATATCTGGGACTCAAGCCTGCACACCAGTACCAGGTCATAAGCAGGCCCAGCAGACAGTGGGTGGGGCAGGTGGGGTAGGCAGAGCTGACAACTAGTGCACAGGTTCTCTTTACAGGTGGTTTGAACCATTTGTCATCCAGTGGTTGGATGAGAATGAGGAGGTGTCCCGGGACTTCCTGCATGGTGCGCTGGAGCGGGACAAGAAGGACGGGGTGAGGAGACCATGGGTGGTGACCACAGACTGCCTGTGTCCTGCTTGTGGGTGCTCTCTGCCATGCATGGGATGTGGGACCAAGGCCTCTACCCTTCTGTGGCCTGGACCCTCCACGAGTGCTGCCTTGTCCCGGCATGACTGTGTCCTCTCCCTGTAGTTCCAGCAGACATCGGAGCATGCCCTGTTCTCCTGCTCCGTGGTGGACGTCTTCTCCCAGCTCAACCAGAGCTTCGAGATCATCAAAAAGCTGGAGTGCCCTGACCCCCAGATCGTGGGCCACTACATGCGACGCTTTGCCAAGGTGCGGCCTGGAAGGGCTATGGTGGTACTGGATGGGGTTGGAGATGGGAAGGGATGAGGCTGGGCGTAGAGTTCAGCTGGAGTGATGTGGAGGTGAGCCTTGTCACTCACTGAACGTGTAGTTAGTCTGCTTTCAGGGATAGAGATGAGCTGACATTGGGGAGGTTGGAGTTGATATGGAAGTGAGGGGTGGGACCCAGTTTAGTAGGGAAGCACTGATCCAATATGCCCAAGGCCCTAGCATCCTCACCAGCACCTCAAAAAGAAAAGCAAAAGGGGCAAAATGAGACTTTCCTGACAACTCCAGGAAAAACAAAAGTTGAGGAGGGTCAGTGAGATGGCTGAGTGGGCTAAGGAGAATGCCACCAAGCCTAAAGACCTGAGTTCAATCCCTGGGACCCACAGAGTGGAAGGAGAGAACAAGTCTGTCCTGTGTCCTACACAGGCACACATTCTCTCTCTCTCTCTCTCACTCTCTCTCTCTTACTCACTCTTTTTCTCTCTCATTAATTAAATTTTTTAAAATCTATGTTGGGGAGGTGGGAGTTGAGAGGCTGGGAATGCAGTCCAGTGGTGGAGAATTTGCCTGATGTGTGCAAGGCACAGGGTCTCATCCCCAGCACTACACAAACAAAACAAAAGTAGGCAAATGTAAAAAAAAAAAAAAAAAAAAAAAAACCAAAGGCAATTATTAACTCCAAGGAAATCAGAAAGTCAGGAAGGTGAGTGTTCTGGGTTGGGCTTGGGGATACAGGCCGGGTTCTCAGTTGCTGTAGGGATCTCCAGAGTTGGGCTCACAGAGGCAGAGTTGGGTCTGAGGTGAGTTTGACTGGGTGGTCGATTAGCTGGGATTAAAGGCTGACATCTGAATTCCACGTGGGATGAGGTCATGCTGTTGACCAGGGATAGGTTAATGCCATGGTTGGTTCTGCACTGGGTAGATGAGGCCAGTCTCCACTACACAGCAAGAACTTGTCTCAAAAAAAAGAAAAGAAGAAGAAGAAGAAGAAGCATTAGTGTTGCTGGTCTTTGCTACTTTGTAGATTCTTCTTTTCCCAACCTTTATCACCCTGGTTTCACCCCCTAAAACTAGATAGGAGAGAAACAAGGATAGAGGGGAGAGAAGAATTAGGAAATTCCCTGAATTTAATTTCTTTCCTTTTGTTTTTTTCTTTGACCATGGCTACTAACAAACCACAGCCAACCTCCCTAAATGACTAACAACCACCAATCCCATCTATTGGGGCTCTAGCATTTATATACCCTCTGAAAAGTTCCCAGAATTCCAAACGTCACAGAATTGCAGAAACTATCTGCAGCTGGCAAAACCACACCTCTGCTAGAGCACAAGGCAAGTCATAGTTATTTGCTTTAAAGGAGCCCTATCTCCCTAAACCTGGGATTAAAACAAAAATGTATTCTTATGTGTTATGCATGTGTGTTTTTTTTTAAGATTTATTTTATTTATTTTATGCATATGTGTGCTCTATCTGCATGTACACGTGCATTCCAGAAGAGGGCACCAGATCACATTGTGTATTGTTGTGAGCCACCATGTGGTTGCTGGGAATTGAACTCAGGACCTTTGGAAGAGCACTAGGCAGTGCTCTTAACCGCTGAGCCATCTCTCCAGCCCCTATACATGTGTTTTTTAAAAATACAATAATTTCTGTGTGTGTGTTTTGTTTTTGTTTTTTAAGAATAACAGTGTTCTGTCTGCATGTATACCTGCAGCCAGAAGAGGGCACCAGATCTCATTATAGATGGCTGTGAGCCACCATGTGGTTGCTGGGAATTGAACTCAGGACCCCTGGAAGAGCAGCCAGTGCTCTTAACCTCTGAGCCATTTCTCCAGCCCAATTTCTGGTTTTTAAAAGAAACTAAAATTCCAGAATTGCCACTGCATTTCCATCCTCATTTTAAAAGCCATTAATTGTGCTGTGTGTAGTGGGAACTTATAGAGACATTTACAATAAAATAAACTCTGAGTCAGTGGCCAAGGCCCTCAGGAGCTCTCACCCGCCCATTCCACTGGAGAGGCCTTGCCCTTGATGCAGGGAGACAGTAGCAGCTGAACAGCATGATCACTTTTGCTACACTGCCTCTCTCTTTTTACAAAGGTCATACCTTCAATTTCTCCTTTGAAATCTTCATCTATAATTCCTGGATGCACAGTGAATCCTTAGGAAGTCAACCCACTTCTTCCCAAGATCATCCCTACTGTCCCTGATGGCAAAGGACCACAAACTCCAGTAGATATTTTACAACATTGAGTTGTTGGAGATAGAGCAAGCGGTTTATCTATGGTCAAGTCTAGAGCAGCGCTGCCTGCAGGAGCATACATTAGATCTGCAATACGTAGTTGAGGTTTTTCTGCCTGCTTGTTATTTCCTGGCTGAAATGGCTGGTAATTTCTGCTGTGGGGCCCTGAGCCAG
Source organism: Lophiomys imhausi (assembly GCA_907164525.1). Lineage (NCBI taxonomy): Eukaryota > Metazoa > Chordata > Mammalia > Rodentia > Muridae > Lophiomys > Lophiomys imhausi. The sequence goes on along the minus strand of CAJQZJ010033979.1, from coordinate 129,119 downwards.
GCCCCCAAGGCCTTTTTCTGATGGTGAGACGTTACCATGAATATCTCTTTTGTATTTGCATTCCTGAACCCAATGTTGACTTTTGCTGAATCCCATACACACCCAGGGAAGCCTAGGCGTTCTTTCTGTTTGAGATTTAGGAAAACCCTTAGAAATGCCATGCTCAGAATTTTGTTGCAAATGACTAAGTTTTCCACAATTAGAAAACTGAGCATTGCTGGGCATGGTGGCACACACCTTTAATCCCAGCACTCAGGAGCAGAGGCAGGCGGATCTCTGTGAGTTCAAGGCCAGCCTGGTCTACAGAGTGAGTCCAGGACAGCCAGGGCTACATAGAGAAACCCTATCTTGGAAAAACAAATAAACAAACGAACAAAAAATAAAAAACAAAACAAAACCCCACTGAACATTTTGAGATCTGAGACTTTTATCGACTTTGTCAAAGTCTCTTTGCAAATGGCCATATTTCCCACAATTGAAGATATTTTGATATGGAGACTTCCAGCTATGGCTTGACCTATGATATTAGCATGATACACTTTAGAACCTGGATTGTTCTCATCCCGTCTCTACCCACCCATAAGCTCTGCTCACACCTTTAATGGTCTAATAACGTTTTTACATTCTGTATTCACATTTCATACACAAGGTCTCTATTGACGTCCACCTTGCGTCAGGGTCTGATAAGGTTTTGTTCACAGTTGAGACTGATCTTTGTAAAACAAACAAACAAATCAGTGAAGTCTTCTCCTACTCTGGTCACTGTTTGGCTTGAGATAAACCCTTTCTTTTGAAATAGGCAATTTCATCACATTGTCCTCCTAATCTTCAGCTTTTCTCTGACCCCACTGTCCTCAGGCACTGTTTCTTTCCCTCTTTCCTCCTGTGGGAGGCTCCTGCTCAGTCACCTGCAGCTTCTCCAGTTGCACAGCCAACTCTGCAGCCCTTTCAGAAACAGAGTGACACCCTTAAAAAAAATTTATTGCTGGGCGGTGGTGGCACACACCTTTAATCACAGCACTTGGGAGGCAGAGGCAGGCGGATCTTTGTGAGTTTGAGGCCACCCTGGTCTACAAAGTGAGTCCAGGACAGCCAGGGATACACAGAGAAACTTTGACTCGAAAAACCAAAAAAAAAAAAATATTATGTGTACACTTTTCTGTCTGCAGGTATATCTGCAGGCCAGAGGAGGGCACCAGGTTTCATTATGGATGGTTGTGACCCACTATGTGGGTGCTGGGATTTGAACCCAGGTCCTCTGGAAGAACAGTCAGTGCTCTTAAGCGCTGAACCATCTCTCCACCCCCAGAGTGACCCCTTTTGTTTTCCCATTTCAGTCATTTTTTGTTTCTCAGGCCCCTCTGTTTCCATCTGCAATTTTTCCAACTGCTCAACTATTCTTCCAGCCTTTTTTGAAGCAGAATATATGAAGAAAAAGAAAAAATAGAAAATGGGAGCAAAGTGGGGGAGATAGCCCAGCCATAACAGCTGCAATAAATTTTTTGCTAATCTCCTTAAAAAAAATCTATTCCTTTGTCCCTTGTCATATCCTCTGTGGCATTTGAAGTTAAATTTCCCATTTTTATCCTTAACTTTTTTTTGTTTTGTTTTGTTTTTCGAGACAGGGTTTCTCTGTGTATCCTTGTCTGTCCTGGACTCACTTTGTAAACCAGGCTGGCCTCGAACTCACAGAGATCCACCTGCCTCTGCCTCCTGAGTGCTGGCTGGGATTAAAGGTGTGCGCCACCACCACCACCACCTGGCCATATTCTTATGTTCCTGTGTTTATAAAGAAACCAAAGACTGTCACTACAAGTTAGTGTACAGAAAACAATCCTCTTATAGGGGCGTCTCCTTTGTGTTCTAGTTGTCATCCAGGGTGGACAGTCGTCCCCCTTGATGTCCACCCCACACACTGTGCAGCACAAAGTCACCATAATGTCTGCAATGGATGGTGGTGGTGACTGGAGTCCCCAGGCTGCAGCCTTGTCTCACCTTTCTGTGTCCTCAGACCATCAGCAACGTGCTGCTCCAGTATGCCAACATCGTCTCCAAGGACTTCGCCTCCTACTGCTCCAAGGAGAAGGAGAAAGTGGTGACCTAGCGGCGCCCGCCCCTCCCTGCCCCTTCCCAGCCCCACCCCTCCTGGCCCCAGTCAGCTCCCCTCAGGGTTCAGGGGTCCCTTACTATCCCAGGCTCTGACAAGAGGGTGGAGACAACAAACTCCTGAGGGGATGTGGACCTGTAGGACCATGTGTGATTGTGTGCATTGTGTTGACCCATGTGTCTGTCTGTCTGTGTCTGATTGTTTGGGGTTTGTTGTTGGTGGTGGTGGTTACTCATTTGTTTGTTTGGGTTTTTGAGACAAGCTTTCAAAATGGAGCCCAGACTGGCTTTGAGTTTCCCATGTAGCCCAGGTTAGCCTCAATCTTGCTATGTAGGCCAAGGTGGCCTCCAATTTACCGTGTAGCCCAACCTGACCTTGAACTGGTTATGTATCACAGGCTTAACCCCAGCTAGCCACACAGTCCAGGTAGCTTCAAACTGGACATGTAGCCCAGGGTGGCCTTGAATCCCTGATCTCCTATCTCCACCTTCTGAGTGCTGGAGGGAGGCTTTGTGCCTCTGTGCCACCTATCTGTTTGGTATAATGTGTTCATGTCTGTGTGACTGAGCCTGTGAGTCTGGGGGAGTCCTGTGTGTGCACATGAGGGTGAGGACATGCTTCCCCAGGTGTCATGTCAACGGAGCCTTTAGGATGTAACTTCAGCAGTGTCCGAAGAGGCAGGGCGATCGATCGTGAGGACTTCTCTCTGCCATTCCCAGCCTTCCCACCCCAAGGGGCATTCCTGCAGGCCTCCCCAATCTGGCCCAACACCTTCTCCCTAGCTCATGCATGTGCAAAGCTACTGCCTCCCATCCCCTAGGGGACCCCAGTTTCATGATCCCCAGGAGGTGGTAGGGAGTCACCAGCCCGATCCTTGCTCTTCCCAGCCCTGCATCCTCATGAACAACACTCAGCAGCTCCGGGTGCAACTGGAGAAGATGTTTGAGGCTATGGGTGGGAAGGAGGTAAGCACCTAGGGCAGGTTTCTGCAGGGGCTTGCCGCATCACCTCGTCACCTGCATCACCCAGATCACCCGGTGGATAGCGGGTTTGGGTGTGAATTGCAGACTACCAGGGAGGCTTGGCTGCCTCTTCCTCAGTTGCCTCCCCAGCTCCTTAGACATTTTCCAGGGGACATGAAGAAGGGAGATGTTAAGGACCTTGCTCCCCTCAGCTGGACGCCGAGGCCAGTGGCACCCTTAAGGAGCTTCAGGTGAAACTCAACAATGTCCTGGATGAGCTCAGCCACGTGTTTGCCACCAGGTGGGGGCATCTCCGGGGCGGGGATACGTAAGCAGAGTGGATCCCGAGCCTGGGTCATCTCATGCTCGTCTTATACTGGGGCGGGGTTAAGACTCAGCTGAATTGGGAGAGCAGACCAGGTTCTATCACAACCTGGGGCCACTTAACCAATTGGGCCTCCATTGATTAGGAGTGATGATGTCAGTAGTGCTAGTGAAGGAATTCTGGCACTGAATTGTCCACATAGGGAGTCTCAGACGAGCATGTCCGCCATCTTGACTCAGTTGTCTCCTGGTTCTGGGCACCCAGGCCACAGATCCTCACCCTCTTGGACATAGAGCCTGGGTTGAGCATCTTTTCACTGTGCCCGCAGCTTCCAGCCACACATCGAGGAGTGTGTCAAACAGATGGGTGACATCCTGAGCCAGGTGAAGGGCACGGGAAACGTGCCCGCCAGCGCCTGCAGCAGTGTGGCCCAGGATGCAGACAACGTGCTGCAGCCCATCATGGACCTGCTGGACAGCAAGTGAGGGCGGAGGAGGCGGGGGAGGCCAGGCATGTGTGGGGGGTGGGAGCAAGGGGAGGCCAGGCGCATGTGTGCCTGTTCCTGTCGCTGTGGGTGGAGGGTGGCACAGTAGAACAATGGTATGAAGATGAGGGGTGCTGTGCCACAAAATACTCACAAGGGTGGATGGAAGGCAAGTGCTTAAAATATGTGGACAGGGCCTTGGAAGTTGGGTGGGTGTGTGAGTAGAGGGATGGATAGGTGAATGGATGGGTGGATGGGTAGAGGATGGATGGATGAATGGATAAATGGGTGGATGGGTGGATGGATGGGTGGATAAATGGGTGGGTGAGTGGATGGGTAAGTGCATGGATGGGTCAGTGGATGGTTGGTTGGATGGGTCAGTGGATGGTTGGGTTGGATGGGTGGGTGGATGTGTGGGTGGATAGATGGGTGGATGGATGGATGGTGGGTGAAGCCAATCCTTTTTAATTATCCAATATGTATTTATTAATAACTATAAATGATTATAACAAATATAAACACTTACCTAACTACTAGCCCTATGAATGATTTCAACCCCTGTTACCTAACCACTAAACATATTGATAACTATAACAACTATTTTCATAACCTTTTAGAAGGATACAGTCTCTGGGGCAGGTCCTTAGTCGTAAAGAACACAGTCTCTGTTATAGATCCTTTAAGGCACTTAGTTAACAGTCTTTCTTCAGGAATATCTCAGACATAGGTCCTTTAGGGTAAATTGGCTATGGTGGCTTCACCTTAAATGAGGCTTGAGACTTTCTTCTCTCTGGGAGACCTCAGCTATTTGTAAGCTAACTTATTCAGTTTGTATCAGCAACTCTGCCGCTCTGCCTCAGTCTTTGAAGCTGGCCACAGTTCCATTCAGGCCACTGTTTGGACTGGTCGAACCCCTCTAAGCAAAAGCTGAGCCACAGGGTTTAGTCCTTGGCCTTTTTCTATTTTGCTGAGGCCTTCTCAGCTCACCAGCTTATTTCTGCCTTAGGGAGACCTGGCCATCAGTCCACCAGCATTTTCTCCATCAGATGATACAAACTACTTGTCATTTCTAGCATGAGAACTCCCTAGCATTGGAGCTCTCTAGCATGCCCTGTCCTCACCTCCCCCAATTGCCCACAGCTAAGTTGATTTTCATACCCTGGATTAAGAGACTGTATCAGAAACCCCTAGATATTTACTAAATCTAATTTATATTAATCTAGCTCCCCTTACAGGTGGGTAAGTGGATGGATTGATGAGTGGATGGATGGATAGGTGAGTGGATGGATGGATGAGTGGATGAATGGATATGTGGATGGATGGGTGGGTGAGTGGATGGGTGGGTGTGTGGATGGATGGATGGGTGGGTGGGTGTATGGATGGATGGATGGGTGGGTGGGTGGATGGATGGATGGATAGATGAGTAGATGGGTGGATGGATGGGTGGGTGGGTGGATGGATGGGTGAGTGGATGGATGGATGGGTGGGTGAGTGGATGGGTAAGTGGATGGATGGGTGGATAGGTGGGTTGATGGGTGAGTGGATGGGTGGCTGGGTGGATAGATGGGTGAGTAGGTGGATGGATGGATAGATAGATGAATGAATGGGTGGGTGGATGAGTGGGTAGATGGATAGGTGAGTGGGTAGACATATGTATGGGTGGATGAGTGGGTGGTACTTTGATAACTGAGTGGGCTTGGGGATAATAGTGGTGAATTTGGGGCTGTGTTTGATAGGTGAGGGGTCAGCTGGGAAATTTATGCTGGCAGAGTGTCTCCTTCCTTCAACTCACTTAAGTCATGTGAGGAATGATCTGGTCTTTTTCTCTCCTCATCTGACCTCTTGTCCATCCTGTCTATGTCCTTGGTCATGACCTCAACTCCTTAGGTTCTCTGGTCTCCAGGCCTCATTTGACTTGACTGCCCACAGTGTTCTTTCATATTTGAATATCCTAATATATCTCTGCCTTGAACACTCCATAGCCTCCCTGCCTTCACCATGAGGCCCAGTTGTTTTCCCTAATGTCCTGCTGTCTGCCTTCCCTGCACACACCACGAGTGGTCACCCTGCCGGCCCAACCTGTGTGGGGAGGGAAGGGCCTGGATGGCCCCTCCACTGACCTCAGCCTCATCTCCAGCCTCACCCTGTTCGCCAAAATCTGTGAGAAGACGGTTCTGAAGCGAGTGCTGAAGGAGCTGTGGAAGCTAGTGATGAATACCATGGAGAAGACCATCGTCCTGCCACCCCTCACAGACCAAACGGTGAGGCGGCGTCCCAGGACACTTGGCCATCTCTGTGAGGGAAGCCCAGGGAACTTGGTGCCTCCAAGATAGGGGTCAGGACAATGTCACTGGGGCTCAAGGGGTCACTCTCCAAGGGTGAACACTGGGGATGATTGGAAAACCAAAGAGGACATCGGATTCTGTAGCTGCCTCAAACATCTCCTGCTATCCAGTCAGGGAGCACGGGAACATCTGAGGAGGACAACCAGCCATGTCTGCCAGGGGGCATGTGACACTGATAGGACAGGCTGGGGGCCCAGGGCTGGCTGCAGGACACCCCTGGGTGGGCACCAGGTGAAGGAGGATGGAAAGACCTCAGCCAGGTACCTGTGACTGGGAGCTAAGACCCAGTCATCTGGGCAGGGCTGGGGTAGGGTGTCATCTCCTCAGTGTCCTCCCAGGGCCACTCACAGTGACTTATTCCCCTTTCCCCACCCTGCCCCCATTCCGGCTGGCAGATGATTGTAAGTAGAGACCCCTTTGTCCGTCTGTCTGTCCGTCGTCGTCGTCGTCGTCGTCGTCGTTTGTTCGCTGTGTGTCTGGACTGGGGCCGCCCCCATCCTCCCAGTGCCCCTTCCCCTCCTCATCCTGACTTTGTATCTCTGTGCTGGTGGGTGGGGCTGGGAGGCCACACCTCTCCCAGACTCAAAAGCAGGGCATGTATCTACACTGTCAGCCTACTCTGTCAGGTCCAACCCTGTTCCTGTCCCTTGGATGGAAACCACCCAGTCTCAGGGTTGTAAGGAGGGTGGGGCCCTCCTCCCTCTTGCATGGAGGTCTGTGCCATGCTATCTGCTCAGTGCGCTCCCATGACTTCCCTAGTGCCACACGCACACACCAACACACCTGGAGGCCCAGTCGGGAGACGTGGCCATGCTTTCAGGCAGTCTGGGTGTTACCACTTTGCCCAGAGCATGACCTGAGAGGATGGCATCACCTCCCAGTCTCAGTTTCCTGGAATGGGAAGGAAGTGGGGTCTCATACCAAGACACTCTGAGCTACCAGAATGAAAGGGAACAAGGGAGGCAGAGCAACCTGCCGACCCCTCAGCCCAACCATCCCCACAACCCTCTGTGGGTCGGGCAAGGCCACCGTGACACTTTACTTTGGCCCACGCTCACCTTCCCAGAGGGCACAGCGTTGAGTCCATACAGTCTCCTGGTGCCATCACGCCGAGTGCCCAGGTTCTAGCTGTAGGCAGAGCTTAAAGGAACATGTGGTACTGACAGCTTGCCACGGGCCACGGTCACAGCTCACGTCATGACAGCTCTGTCATGAAGGAGGCGGTCTCAAACACCTGTCTATGAGGAAAGCCAAGGCTGGGAGACGAGCCTCCTGGCTCAGGCCACAAGCATGCAGTTGCTCGGGTTCGGATCTGTCTTAATGTGCAGTGGTGCTTCTGCTAACCTGGGATCCGTCAGGTTTCTTTGTTCACCAAATGTAAATGACTTATATTTTGATAGTGGTTTTTACCTTGGGCTTTCTCTGTCCTGGCTCTCTTTGTTCCTCTTCTTTTTCCCTCCTCCCCTGCCTTCATCTCTCTCCTCCCATCCTCTCTTTTTTCCTTTTCCCCTCCTCTTCCCTGCTTTCTCAACTCTCCTCCCTCTTTTCCCTATATCTGTCTTTCCTTTCTCTTCTCTTTTCCTCATCCTCCCTACCCTCCTCCCTTCTTTCTCCCTCTGGATCATGCACCTTCTCTTCTCCTTCTCCCCCCTCCCAATAAAAGTGAGCCCCTACAGTTTTCCAACCCCCAGTCAGAGCAGCCCCCCTGTACCCACATGGGGGGCTGTGATACTCCTTGGTCATGACCTCGCTGTGACATTGTCTCTGCAGGGCACCCTCTTGAGAAAACATGGCAAGGGCCTAGAAAAGGTATGAGGTCCTCAGCTTGCTGGGGTCCCGGGTGTCCGGGCATGAGTGCTCCTGTGGTCTGTGCTTGGGCAGGAAGGTCAGCTGAGTCCACAGTGGGAGGTGGCTCTTGATCTGGTCCCTAGGACCGGGAAGTCAGAGCCCAGATCCTTCTCCAAGTGGGAGTGGGGGTGTGTGCACAGCCTCTTTCCTCCTTCAGCCCCAGGCTCAGCTGACATCAGTGGCCTCTGAGCCACATCCTAGACAGCCCTGTGCTGAGGCATGGACTTACGTTGCTTTAATGGGTGTGTATTGTAAAGAGCTGGGGCTGGGCCGAAAGTGGGCAGCTGCTTGACCGCACACGGAACGTGTCAGGCTTCTCTGTGCTCTAAATGGGTCTCAGTGTTATGACTGGAGCGTAGGGGGCGATGTGCATTTAGGTGGGATCAAGGATGTGTGAGTCTGTATGTGATCATGCTACACATGTTGTGATGTTGTGTGTTCTGGCCTGTGAGGCTCCTGTGTGTGTGGCTTGAGTATCTGCAGAATCAATCGGCAGGTCTAGAGTGTTTCTCTGTGTGTGTGTGTGTGTGTGTCTGTGTGTGCATGTGTGAGTGGGTGTGTGTGTGTTTCTGTATGCGTGTCTGTATTGCATATGTGTGCATATGTGTGTGCATATGTATACATGTGTATGTGTGTGTGCATGTGTATACATGTGTATGTATGTGTGTGTGCATGTGTACACATGTGTATGTATGTGTGTGTGCATGTGTATACATGTGTGTGCGTGTGTCTACACTAAAGGGGCTTGCAGCTTCCAGGGCTAGTAAGGACATTTTCTATGGTTAGGTCTCCCCAAAACTGGCTTGGTGAATGTGGGGGTGCAGAGACCTGGAGTCCTCTCCTTCCCTTCTCACCAACCCCCACTAGCTCCTGTAGTTGGGGTTGCAGTCTTCCAGGGGCCCAGCATGTGCTGTGGTCTTGGTCCAGGAGTCTACACTCAGAGACTAGGGCAAGTGCCTCAGCTGGGGAGGAGCTAGTATCTGCTTCAGTAACTGGGGGGCGGGGGAAGAGCTCACCCTGTGATTCCAGGGGGCAGGGAAGTCCCACTGAGTATCCTCCCAGCATGCACCAGAACTCTGACAACCGCCTGGTTCTCTCCACAGGGCAGGGTGAAACTGCCAAGCCACTCAGACGTAAGCCCAGCCTCTCACTGTCTGTCTGGCTTCTACCCCATCCCTCTCCTGCCCTGCCCCTTCCACTCTGTGGTCTGTGCCGTCGGGGGCGTCCTGTGGCCCTGTCTGTTATTTCTTCTTCCTCTGTCTGTCTGGCTTGCTTGTTGGTGGGTACAGAAGGGCAGTGGGAGGCATGGAGGGTGCTCAGGAGGGTCCTTGCTTTGCACAGGAGCACAGGTGGGTGCAACAGGGAAAACTGAGGTCCAGACATCTGGGCTCACATAACTCTGGCTCACAACCTTGGGGAGTCCTGAGACTATGGGGCTGAGGGTGTGTGTGGCACAGTGGAAGAGGGCTATGTGAGGTCATGGTCTCCATCCCCAGCAGGACAGAATAACAGAAATAGTGACAGCCAGGGGTCGCAAAGACAGACCAGTCTCCAAATGTCCTGTAAACAGTTCAACCCTGGGGTTGCCCTAGCTGGTGGCACCAGTCCTCCCTCCCACACGTTGCTAACTAGCATGGAGAGACCAGGCCCAGAGAGTGCAAGACAACTGCCTGAGGTTGCCCAGCTTAGCTGTGGTTCTCAGACTGGGCCCCAGTCTGCCACACATCACTGTGATGAGACCGTTAAAGACTTATCACACCCCTTCAAGGCCACATAAAGGGGAACAGGCTCAGATGGGTTAAATTGCCACTGGGCTGCAGAGTCACAGTTGGCACCTGGTGGGCATCTTGGGGAGAGGAGGAGTATATGTAGACACCAGTGGGTGAGGAGTCTTCCTGCCTACCAAAGTGGGGTTCCCCCCAGATGAGTGGTGGGGAAGGGGAAGGATATTTACCCAGGGTGGGTCCCTGAAAGCCCAGCCTGGCCCATTGCCACTAACAAGCCCACCTGGGCCCTCCCTTACCACATGGAGGGCAGCTGTGCCCGTTTCTCTTATGTCTTCCAATTGTGTGAGAGGGTGGACACTGTCCCCATAGAACAGGGCTTCTCCAGGGACAAGGCACATATGCTCCTTAATCTCACTGGGGCTCCCAACACCTCTGTCCATGGGACACAAACATTTCAGGGAGCCTTTGGACAGGAACCAAGGTGGCCGACCAGCCTGGATCTCTCTGGGTGGGGGAACCATTTAGAAAGGGCAGCACATGCTGACCCCAGCCTTCTGCTGTTTCCCACAGGGGACACAAATGATCTTCAATGCCGCCAAGGAGCTGGGCCAGCTGTCCAAACTTAAGGTGAGGGGTTCAGAAGATCTCAAGGAAAAGCTAGGGACAGATCAAGAGGCAAGATCCCGGTTCTCCAACTGGAACCCCGCTTAAAACGTCCTTGAGTGTGTTGGAAAGAGGTGATCAGTTTCGGCTCCATCAAGGATACAGATCATTTGAACCACAAGGAAGGTGAAGACTCACGGGGCCAAAGCCTTTGCCCACCTGCTCTCCCTGCCATCCCCATAGGATCACATGGTGCGAGAGGAAGCCAAGAGCTTGACCCCGAAACAGTGTGCGGTGGTCGAACTGGCCCTGGACACCATCAAGGTAAGAGAGGAGGCCACAGTGGGCTTTAAGAGAGGCCATGAGGAGCGCGGGTTTTGAGGAATATGTTAAGAGTTTACAAATTAAAGGATACGGGTAGTGGGCACGGAGGGCGTTTCCACCTGTGCGTGCACGCAGTAAATACAAAGGTCCTGGGGCAGCAGTGGCCTGGTGAAGACGGGGGGGGGGGTGAGAGGAGTGCATGTTAGCGGAGGTGCTGGGAGCCATCAGCAGCTTCGCCCTGTCCACCCTCAGCAATACTTCCACGCGGGGGGCGTGGGGCTCAAGAAGACCTTCCTGGAGAAGAGCCCGGACCTCCAGTCCCTGCGCTACGCCCTGTCGCTGTACACGCAGGCCACCGACCTGCTCATCAAAACCTTCGTGCAGACTCAGTCCGCGCAGGGTAAGGACACCCAGCTAAGGGCTCTGCCCCTGAGTGATTGACAAACTGCAGTGGGGGCTGGGCATCCAACATCCAAGCGCCAAAGGCGATTCTTTCAAGGCAAAGAAGGAGGGGAGAGAGGGTGATTGACAGCTGTGGAAGGGGCCAGAAATTGTTAGCTTCTAGGGCAACCAAGTGACTGCCATCGAGGGGCTGGACCTTGTTGTCCGTTACGGGGAAGGACTTCTATGGTGCCCTTAGAATAAGGGGTGATTGACCGCTTCAGGTGAAATCTGACCTCAGGAATCCAAGGCGTGGCGGCCTCCTTAGGGGCGGGGTCTGTGCTCTGTGTTGGAGCTGTGGAATGACTGACAGGTCTAAGAGGCTGAAGGACCTGGGCCTGGGAGATGTGAGGACCTGGGAGGTGCTGGGCCTCAGATCCCCCCATTCCTTTCTCTGTCTGTGTGTTGCTTCTGTCCCTGTCCCCCTAAGCTCTTGTGCAGCAGCTGAGGCCACAGGGCAGGGTTCCAAGGTCCTAGCCCCTCTCCCTGGGGACTCCTCCCCATTCAAGATAACCCCAAAAGAGCCAGCTGGGCAGAGGTTGGTGGCCTCGGGCTTTGTCCTCGTGCTGAAGCGGGGATGATTGTCGTCCACCACCACCACCACCCCCAGACACAAGCCTCAGTTTCTCCTCCTGTTCCTGTGCTTTTGGTGTCCCTGGTGTTCCCGGAGTGGGAGGCTGTCTGTCTGTCCGTCCGTCTGCACTGACGTTTCTTTCTTTCTCTCTCCCCTTCTCTCTCTTTCTTTCTCTCTTGTTTTCCCTGTCACTCGCTGTCCCCTTTCTGCGCCTCCTCCTGCCCCTGCCACGCACACTCCTCCCTCCTCTCCTCCACCCTCTCCGTCCACCCTGGTCAGTCCATGGTGGAAAGGGGACTAGGTTTACCCTTAGTGAAGACGTTTGTCCTGAGATGGGTACGTGCCTGCGCCGCCCGCCACCCGCACGCGGTGCCCGGTGCCTGCGCCCTCCCCCCCCTGCCCGGCTAGTAAGACACCGGCCTCCCCATGCCGGTGCGTGCATCCTCGCACACGGGGAAAGGCGATTTGCTGGCTCCACTCGGGAAGGAGTCCCGGTCCCTTTCTCCCAAGCCACACACTGTCCAGGCTGGCTCGGTAGTTTCCATTCCTAGCAAAGTGCAAAACACTAGACAATCAAGTGTGCCCAGGTCCTGGGTTAGCCGTTCTGCGAGCAGCTTCCTCTCCTACTGTTCTGTCACCTGGAAAAATGTCAAGACCGACATTTCCAGAAGTGCCTAATGGCACAGACCTCTGGTCCCTGTGTTTGAGAGGCTGAGGCAGGAGGATCATATGTTCCTTGGCCAAACACCCACCCCCATCTAAAAAGAAGTTGCCTTCTCTCCCATTTTCCCACAGGTACCTGAGGTTTCCTGTGGCTTAGGGTCAAGGAAGCCTCCTTCCCCAAGGGGACCCAGGTTATAGGGGAAGGGTGGGGGTGTGAAACCCCCTTCCTGGTGGAGCCAGCAAACCTGGGATGGGGGCCTGCACTACCCCCTCCTCCCTTCTTACTAGCCTGGGCCTTGGTCTGACCTCTTACATAACCCATCATGTCTAATCTCCCAGCACCTTACCTCTGGCCGGGACTGAGCTTGCTGAAGCATTGGCCTGGGGGGAGGGGGCTGAGCATGTGACTGGGGAGGTATCTGAGATGATATGGGTGGCCTCCTGGGGTGGACAGTGCTGGGGCCATGTGCCCCTTTTCAGGGGCCGCAGGGGACTCCTGGCCCTCATCACTTCCCGTCCAGCACAGGTTTGGATGGACCCTGACCGGCCCCATCCCCTTGCCTCCCACATTCTTCTCCTTGCCATGCCCACGCATGGGGTGCCCCAGGAGTGGGGAGCTGCCTGGGGATGGGGCACAGTTTGGTGGGGTGCTGGCGGTCGCAGGTCCACAGGCCCTGCGGATGAGCTTCTGAGTCACAGGTGGGTGGGGCAGTAGTTTTTAAGCTGATCCCTCATGAGTCCCCATCACAACTAGCGTGACACTTAATGGTGATTGAGAAGAGTCATGTGCATGGCTACACAGAAGCAGACATTTGTTGACTAGGAAGCTAAAATTAGGGGTTTTCTGGCGTCAGGAATAGCTGGATCCAGGTTCCAAAGCTATTGGTCAATTGGTCTCCTGGGAGACCTCTTGGCCAGTTTACAATCCAAGTCCGGAACTGAATTTCTATTAGTCCAGTCTGGGTCACATGACCATGCAGAAGGCAGTCACTGCAGCTGGGCAGGAAGTTCTTTGTTGGGACAGCTGTAGCTGTCTGGCCATCCACGCCGTGGTTTGAAGCGCTCTAGACCTGGAGTCAGGAAGGGAGCAAAGGAGGCTGTCATGTCTGAGAGGCGGGGCGTTCCGGGAGGAGCTGTGGGCGGGGCCCTGGGCTCAAGGTGGCCTCTTGGGAGGGGATCTGCAAGAGGTCAGAAGGACTTCTTTGAGTGAGATGGGAGCCACCAGAGGCTCTTGAGCAGAGGAGTGATGGGACCTGCTAGAGGGTTTCTGGCTGTTGTGTTGGTGGCTGAGAAGAAGGGGAGCCAAATCAGGGAAGAGCGCACCGTAACAGCCCTGGGAGGAGCTGGACCAGGTCCGGCAAAGACCAACAGATTCCAGACGAGTTTTGAAGGCTGCGCGCTCATTACTTTCCTGTATCTCAGCGCCCAGGGCCAGAGTGGGGACAAGAGAATTGGATGGACACACAGAGAAGGGGAGAGGGAGAAAAGCTGGGGAAGAGTCGGAAGGTGTGAGAACTGGAGAGAATCACTGAGGCAGGCTCAGGAAGTGGGAGAGCCGAGGAGAAAGCAAGGCAGATGCTCTCGGCTCAGAGCTGCCTCAAGACACACAGTGACGCAATGAAGCTCCACAACCTATAGGACCCTTGGCTTTCTAGTGGCACCTGCCACCCTGTGCCCTCAGTGCCCCGTGACCTGGTGCCGCCAGCACGTGGTGGGGGAGAGGCCTGAGGTCGATCCTGGTGCGTGGGAAAGAACCTAGCTCATATCCGGCATCTTCCCCTGTCCCACCCAGGCTCCGGGGTGGAAGACCCTGTAGGTGAAGTGTCTGTCCACGTGGAGCTGTTCACGCATCCAGGAACTGGGGAGCAGAAGGTCACAGTGAAGGGTGAGTGGCCTGATGAGGGAGGGAACCAAATTCAGACTCAAGCCAAGGGGGCAGGGGATTGTTTTTTTCTTTGATGGTTTACAAAATGGAAAAATTTGGAGACAAATAGGCATGGCTGCACCCATGGGTTTCAACGAGATCCTGGGACTTAGTCCCTCTCCCCCAGTGTTGCAGTTTGGATTCCAGACAGCGGGGAATGGAGTCTCTTCCCGACCTTCAAAACCAGAGTATCATTCTGTCACACGGGGAACCTCACTAGACTTTCCCACTACTCCCCAACAGTGGTGGCTGCCAACGACCTCAAGTGGCAGACTTCTGGCATCTTCCGTCCGTTCATCGAGGTGAACATCGTTGGACCTCAGCTGAGCGACAAAAAACGCAAGTTCGCCACCAAATCCAAAAACAACAGCTGGGCGCCCAAGTACAACGAGAGCTTCCAGTTGTGAGTCGGGTGCTCCTGGAGCAGGGGTGGGAGGGCCCTCGGATGAACCTCCACTGAGGTTCCTCCTAGGGGTGGTTAGCAAAGCCACACCGAAGGTGCAGAGAGGGACCTTAGGGTTACAGTCCCTTTTTGAGGCAGGTAGGTCCCCGGGGGCGTTAGGCTTGAGGTGGGGTAGGAGGAAGGGCAAGGTGGGTAGGAGGAACCTGGGCACGGGAGTGAGATCACAGGGGTTGGGGACTGAGAACAGCTATCTGCTCCGGCCAATGGTTTTGTCATTTAGAGTGCGGCACAGGGTGCGGTGGCAGCCACATCGGCAGAGGTGGGTGCTAGGGAGGTGGGAGGGTCGTCGGGAGCTAGAGGAGGCTGACAGGTGGGGCACAAGAGAAATGAGCAGAAGGCAGACGCAGCGGGGCCAGGGAAGGGGAGTGGCCAGGAAGGGGGTGGGAAAACGAGAGAGGGTAGGCGTGGCCAGAAACGGGGCTGGGGGTGTGTGGGCGGGGCCCAAGCTGGGGCCGCTTGGCAGTGGGTGTGAGCGACTCGCTCATGATTCCTGTGGGCGTGACAGTGTGGTATGGAATGACTCGCTGGTGGCTCCAGGGGCGTGGTGGCGGGCACCGGGCTCAGGACGGCCTGTCGCTGACCCGGTCCTTGCCCACAGCTCCCTGAGCGCCGACGCGGGCCCCGAGTGCTACGAGCTGCAGGTGTGCGTGAAGGATTACTGCTTCGCGCGCGAGGACCGCACGGTGGGGCTCGCGGTGCTGCAGCTGCGGGAGCTGGCCCAGCGCGGGAGCGCCGCGTGCTGGCTGCCGCTGGGCCGCCGCATCCACATGGACGACACGGGGCTCACGGTGCTGCGCATCCTGTCGCAGCGCAGTAACGACGAGGTAGCCAAGGAGTTCGTCAAGCTCAAGTCGGACACACGCTCGGCCGAGGAGGGCGGTGCCGCGCCTGCGCCCTAGCGCGCTGGGAGCGGGGCGGGGCCTAGAGGCGCATGAGGCCCCGCCCTCCGTACGCCCCGCCCGCCATAGGTCACGCCCCTCCACCTCAGTGGCCTTGGCTGGGGAGGCCCTGCCTCTTCCCCTGGAAAAGCCATAGAGGGTACGGAGCCCAGGACCAGGACTGGGCAAGGCTGCCCGGGAGGCAGGGGCGCGGCCTCCGGTGTCTGCGCAAACATCAGTGCGGGATGGGCTCTCTAAAGCACACGCGCCCTGGGTGCAACCTGGGGCTGAGGACACCCTACCCCGCGGACCCCGCCTTCAGTAGCTTGCCCACTGGCAGCTCCAGCCACGCATGGTGGGTTGAGCTCCGACGGATGGCCCAGCCCCCATCGCTGCTAAATACCCCTCTCCTCAATTCTTCCCTGAGGGTGACCCGGGCCAGGGCCCCCGCTGAACCCTCAGGCTGCTGAATAAGATCCCTGTCCTTGCCCTTCCTTCTGGGACTTTAGTCCGAACCACATAGAACCTAGAATTCTGTGAAAAAGAGGGGATTTGGGGTTTGCGCAGAGTCAGGCGTGTGTCCTCGTCCTTCTACACCCCCTCCCCCGCCGTCCTTTCCCCAAATCCAGGCAGGAAAGAACCAAGAGACCAGAAACTAGGAATAGGGAGAGAGCGAGAATATGGGTGTGCGTGCTTATGGTGACAGACAGGTGACCCTTTTCTAATTGGCTTGGAACCGCAGCATGTCCCTTGAATCCAGGCAGGTGAAGTGACAGGGAAGGATGCAGGCTCCATGCAGGAACAGGGATCTCAGAGACTGCATTCCACACTTTGAGGGGGACTCCAGTCCCAACCACACTGGAGCTCAGGATGAGGTGGCTTACACTTTAGGGTATCAAACATGGCTATGGGGGGGGGGGGGATTTGACCAGAGATCAACCATATAAAGTTTCTAAATTGCTGACAAGAATATGAAGTGGGGGTTGGGTGACTGAGCCAAGATAATTCTGGCCGATTCTGTGTGTTTCTGGCCTCAGGATGTTGAAGGAACCACATGGGAGTGTTTGTTAAGTGAATTGTTCTGACTCCCAGGCGAGAACTGTTTGAATTTCCTTTTATTTACCCAGGGACCTATTCATCCGTCCATACCCATCACAAAAATCCCCTCCTGTACAAAAGGATTTCTCAAGGACTTCCCCAAGCTTATTCTTTCCTTTCTCCGATTTGGCCACGATGTCATGAAACTGGGGTGTCTGTGCCTGACTCTGTTTCTTCTAAACCCCAGGCTGAGGCCTCATGGGAGCCCCAAATTTCCCCAGCATAAGCAGGTCATAGGAATTGAAGGAAGGTCATGATGAATTGTGTGTTGAGAGTGGCTGAGGGGTCTGCATGCTTGTCATTACAATTTACCCCACCCTTTCAGAGTCCATCGCCCTGTGTGGGAGGTGTCCAAGCTGAGCCCCAGGACACCTTGGATGAAGGTGGAGCCGAGGGGCGGGCTCTGATCTATGGACAACCCCCAGACACAGCAGGGTCCTGAAAGGAAGGTACTCCAGGGCCATTTGCGTTCTCACCACTTCCCCTGGCAGACCTGGGCGGCTGGGTGCTGCTGGGTTCCTGCATTAAAACACTGGGGTTCCGGGTGGAGAGATGGCTCAGCAGTTAAGAGTACTGACTGCACTTCCAAAGGAACCAGGTTCAAATCCCAGCACCCACATGGCAGTTCACACCTGTAATTGCTGGCATGGTGGCTCAGCCCTTTAATCCCAGCATTCAGGAGGCAGAGGCAGGCAGATCTCTGTGAGTTCAAGCCCAGCCTGGTCTACAAAGTGAGTTTAGGACAGTCAAGAATACAGAGACACCCTGTCTAGAAATACCTAAAACAAACAAACAAAAAACCCTGGGGTGCAGCTCCAGACCCCACAGGTCAGGGATGGTTGGGGAAGGCCTCACCTAACCTGCAGTGGGCTGGAAAGAGTCACAGCCCTGCCTACAGGAGGTAAGGAACTAGGTGAGGCAGATGCCAGCGGGTGAGGGAAGACTGCAATGTGGGCAGAAGAGGAACATGTAGAAGCGCAGGTGGAAGGATCTGGGGGCCAGGATCATCTATACCCTACAAGTGAGGGGCTGAAGTGTGGCTCTGTCCCTGCCAATCATGCACTGTTCTGGATTCCTTCCCTAAAAGGCCCTACAGTCAGCTAGCACTGTCTGGACGAGTCAGCACTTGAAGGGGGCACCCTCAGCGCCCCAGTTCCTCTCGGGCTCCAGCGCCTGTCAGCTCACCTGCCCCATCAGACATGCAAAAAATCAAGTGTACCCAGAAATCTTGGGGACTTCCCTCAGCCGGTATGAAGACCTATCCCAAGGGCTGGGGGTGGGGCAAGAGGCGGGTTCGTCCTGGCCCCGCCAAACCCCCCCACAACTTTCAGGACCAAAGCTGGCTCTACGGACCTGCTTCCCCTCCTCTGCCTTTTGTGTTTCAAAGAGTGAATTCAGTAGAGCTGCTGGCTCTGACCCCTCTCAGCTGCAGAGGATCTGGTGGTGCAGGTGACAGGCGAGAGTCCCCAGCACCCCAGAAGGTTCCTGACCCTAACCCCTGCCACGCAGCCCATGGAGCCCCTCCACTGGCCTTTCTTAGCATGTGACTGCAAATGTAGAATCCAAGCATCGTTTTTTTGTTTTAGTTTGTTTTTTCTTATTTTTCTTTTTTGAGGGTGTTTTGGGTTCACCCTGTTAGTCCAGCATTTTCCAAGATGCCCTCATTTCCCAGTCAACACGTGACTTGGGACACATGTTCAAGGTACCCGGGGAGTGTTTATGAGTGCATGGTGTTGAGATGTTTTGCACTATTCTGACTTTTCAGTCTCTGTAAAAAATATTTTATTAACATTAAAAAAGGAAAAAAAAAGCGGCCGGCTGAGTTCTTATGCTCCTTCTTACAAAACCTCAGCCAGGGTCCATCAAGGGAGCTCAGTATGTGAAGGTACTTGCTGCCAAGCCTGAGGCTGAATTCAACCCTGGAGACCCACATGGAGTAATGGCTCCCAGAAATTGCCTTTTCACTCCCATAGATATCACCGACCCAGTAAATTACAAGAGCAGGATAGGAGGGGCAGACATTTGCAGGAGACTAGGGTACCTCCAAAGTGAAGTTTTCTTGTCCCAGAACAGTGTACCCCGTTCAGGCAGCAAGCACACCTATGGGCACCCCAAACCAAGGAGCAGAGGCTTGCTGGAAGGGGAAGGGCTCCGTTGTTGGAATGCCTGCCTGAGCTCAGGAGGCCCTGGGCTGTCCCCAGCACCATGTGAACCACGCACATCATCACAACCCCTGGGGGGTGGAAGTAGGAGGATCTAGAATTCAAGGTCATCCTTGGCTACATAGTTGTAGGACAGCCTAGCCTACATGAGACCCTGTCTAAAACAAACAAAACGAACCCTGGAAAATGATTTGCACATTCTGTGCAGGCCCTACACCGTGTTAGAGAAGGGCCCTGTGAACCTGGGTGGCTGAGTGACAGTGTTGTCCTGGAGTTCAGGGAAGAACCAGGGACAAGCGATGACTCTAGTGTTGTTTCAGCAGAGCGTGTTCCTGTCAGTGTGGCAGGAGCCAGGTCTAGAGTGTGCAGTTTCTATGTGAATGCACATCACACACCATCTGTTAGCCTATGAAGAGCAGGGCTCATGGCCCCGGCTGGAGCACTATGAAAAGCAGGGCTCATGGCCCAGGCTGGAGCACTATGATCCTGGGAACTGCTGTGAATTTGACCCAAAAAGACCTAGAGCCTGGATGCAGTGTCTTATCTCCTGCTACCAGCTCCTCACAGCCTAGAGCATCTCTACTCAGGGCTTACCCACATCAGATGGCCCATGGCCATGTCTCCAGGGTCCTTTCTGGATTGATGATTGACACTGAGGGTCCAGCCTGCTGTGGACTCCCTAGGCAGGTAAGCCAGGATTGAGCAAAGCCAGAGCCTGCCAGTAAGAAGTTCCTCATAATTCTGGCCTTGAGTTCCTCTGTTTCATCAGAGAGGAACTGAGACCAGCAACCCAGTTTCCCAGGGGCCAGGGTACCTGCCCACTACGGCCTCCTAGTGGAGTCCTTCCCTGAACCCTGATAAGCCAAATATGTATGACATGTATGGTCTGTTTCATTGCGAACACAGGCTGTGATGGGCCCCACAGCATCGTGGGCAATCGGTCTACCAGATGCTCACAGGTGCTTTATGGGGTGGGGTGGACATGGGGTTCCCAATACAACCTCACTGACACTACCCACTGTCCCCCCCCAAGTCTTGAGTGGCAAGGACAGGGAATTGGGGCACCAAGACCATAGACTTTGGTGAAAACCAACCAGGAGTATTTAATACAAACATGAGCAAGTTACCAAGACCTGAGCGGGCAAGCAGTCACCCCCCAGGAGGCAGCACATGCTGGCCGGTTGACATTCGAATTGGCTTTGAAGGCACAGTGATTCCCTGGCTCTGCTAGGAAACATACTGCCCAACCCAGAGGAGCACCCCAATGTAGCTGGGCCCCTAAGGGCCCAAAACACACAAGCAGGTAGGGGACACCTGAGACACAAGGGCAGGGAGGAGCTATGAAAGCTGGAGTGGGCAAGGGAGCCCCAGCCCCTCATCTGTACCCCCTGGGGGGGGAGGGCTTGCAAGGCCATGAGTACCCTGAAACCCAGCAGTCAGCCAAGGAAGGAAAGCAACCTTCCCTTCTGACAGGGGAAGATGCTGACCGCCCACAGACAGGTGGACAGGTAGCTATTCCTCAACCCAACAGGGAGCCCTCAAGGCCTGACACAATATAGATGCTCCATGAATGTTTGTTACAGGAAGAGATCACTTTTGTTCACTCTGTCCTTGCACTAAGCATGCAGCTCAGCTCATGGGGTGAATAATGCTGATTCCACTCTAAGCACATAATGTGCACTAAAGGGTTGAGAGCACCATTGGGACCTCCATCCCCAGCACCTAGGAGTGACACACAGTAGGCACTCAACTCGTCAGTGTTTCCCAAGACCTGGCATATAGCAGGGGCTTGGCATGTTGAATTTTTTCTTATTTCAGTATTCCCAGAGCTAATGGTGCCAAACACACAGTATGCCCTCAATAAAGACACAAATGGATTAAAAAATGAGTATGTGTCCCTAACACCTGACTCAGTCTGATCAATAAATACCCAATGATCAAATCAATCACTAATAAGGGGGAAATCACTGCTCTAACAAACCTTTCATGGTAGACACAACAGACTGGCTGGGCTTGTACCTGCCCAATCTCCTGGAGCCCAGCCCTGTTCCTGGCACACAGTAACTATTCCAAGATGCTGTCTGTGTGCAAATGGCTGCTGAACAAGAAGACATGGAGGCCACCCTACCTGTAGAGCCCTCTGTGGTCTGCTTAGGTGGCCCTACACTCCCAGACAAGCACATGAAGTTTAGTGGCCCCCTGGAAGTAGCTTTGCTTTTTTCTCAGATGCCTCAGAGCTCATCACGGGCAGCACTGTCCAGGGGGGACTGCAGAACATCTGAGTTCTTAGCTTCACGGCTCAGTGCTTGCTGTTCCCGCATCTTCTGAGACTTGGCTCGGTCCCAGTCAGTCTTAACTTGCTCATTATTCCACACAACTGAGGTCTCTGTGTCACTCACGTAGCCATCATCCCCCGTGTAGTGTGTAGGGTAGATAAGGAGGGGCTCCACAGAGAAGGCACGTAGGTTACGGGGTGAGAAGTGAGTCTTGTATTCTGACCTAGAGGAGACAGAAGAGACCCAGGGGAGATGGAGACCAAGGTCCAGAAAGAGACCTCCTTCAACTCCACTAGGACTCATCCCAACACCCAGTTCCAGAGCCCAACAATACCCTGCCCTGATCTTTCAGGACTCAAATACCCAACCCCTGAAGCACTCCCTCATAGCTTCCTTACACTGGGTGCTTGTCAAACATGACAGGCAGAAATTCGTCGACTGGTAGCATTTTGGCCAGAGGCTTGGCACCAAGCAACTTGCGAGCTCCTTGCAGGGAAATCACATAGCCCAGTGTCCAGTAGGAGTAATCAGCTTCCACTAGGTTCCTCACGCGGGGCACAGCCTTTTCTGGGTGCTCTACCTGCATGCGCTTCCGGCCCACATAGCTGGGGTGCAGAATCAGAGACTTGTTAAATGTCCCCCACCTGCCAGAGAATGATACACAAGGGACAGGGCTTGGGCAGGGACAAGGTCAACCCAATAGACAGCAGAGCTCCGATATCCTCCAGGCTGCAGACTTACTCTGTCCCTAAGCCCTAGGCTGTGCCTGTGAGCCCTGGTCATGCCCAGGCTGATACCTGAGGCTGGTGTCCCATCCTTACCCCCGCCACCAACCCCCACTCACATGAGGTCCCAGTCCAGACCCTCACGCTCCACATCCCGCATGAGGTTCATGAGACGTCTCTTAAAGAATATCTCAAAACGCAGATCATCTTCAAACACCAGTGACTTCTGTAGTCCCCGGTCCACGACCTGAAGGAAGATGCCCCACCAAGTCACAAAGACCCAACATAGAGCTGCTGGCTAGGAAGGAAATATGGATCCCAATCTTCCATATCCAGCTATTTCCCATTATGTCTCTCTTCTCCCACATGCCTGGCTCTTCCTGCCAAGGACCTCTGCCTGTGTTGTGCTTGTGATACCAAGAAGCCTTCCTCTTGGCAACAATAGGCAGGCTTCATTCACCCTTCCTCCTTGTGTTGATTGATGTCCCTGGTCTTGGAGGCTTCACTGTCATCCAATGGAGCTAAGAGATTACCCATAAAGAACTTCAGGAAAGGAGGGTGGCCCAAGTGAGCACTCAACTCCTTGGGCATCTAGACACTCTACCTCCTGTACCTCATCGTCTGGAGCCACACCCTACTCATCCAGACTCCAGATGCAAGTCCCACATCTGGTTCTTGTGTGACATCATGCCACATCATCAACTGTTGTCCAGTGACATCTGTGCCAGAGGCCATTGCTTCCATAAAAACAGTGAGCAGAGTCAGGTTGGGGACAAGGAGATCTCACTTGGGGATCACAGCCCCAGACTTCACCTGCAGTCCCCCTTGCTCCCCAGAGACAATGCAAGGGCAGTGACTGTCCCACTTAGAGCTATCAGGCCCAATGTGAAGACAGTTCATATGACAGTCACCAAAATATAGCCACACATCCTACCAGTGCTTTGCAGCATGGGGACCATAGTCCCTCCCTGGGCTTCTGGGCCTGAACTAATCTGTGAGGAGACCTGTAAAAGGTTAGAATTAGAGTAGGATTATTCAAGGGCAGGAAGATCAACCTGGCACCTGTGGGCACTTGGCATGGCAGGATGTGGACTAAAAACAGGGCTCATGGCTAGCAATTGTTTTCAGCTGCTAATAGCCTTATGAGATGGGCAGGGCCCAGACTGATCTGATGGCTACAGTAAGCATCTGGTGGAGGTGTGGCTACAAAGCCGCAGAAGTCCTAGGGATTGCCAATTTCCTCCAGAGAGTTCGAGAGTTCACAGAACTGTCAAAGACTTCTAGATGATGCCCTATAAAAATTTGGGGAGTCACATGACTCTTTCTTGCCGCATGATGGAGAAAAGGAACAAATACGCTGGAGACTAAGTGATGTAGGCCTTATGCCCTGAAGTCACGAAGAAAACAGCCTGAGCAAAGAAAAAGGACTCGAAGCCACAGAGGCTGATAGGAATCTGCAGCAGAATCAAAACTGCATAAGGTACACTAATGAATAAGCGAAGCCTGAAGTGAGCTTGGGCGGAGGACAAAGTTGAGACTGATGAACGTCAGGGAATTGCTATTACAGACTTTAAGTCCTGACCCATGAAGAACGCACGGGCTGATGAGACTGTGTAACTGACCACACTAACCTGTAAAGCTAGGCCTGGAGGGAGCTGAACCAAACTGAAGATAATTCTGCCGTAATTGCCAGATCTGTACTCTTAACCAAGATGCCTGAATGGATGGATCTTCATTAAAGAATTTTAATATTTTTTCAAAAAATTAAAGTGGGGCTATTAAATACTGATTATATATTAAGTGTTTATAGGTATAGGTTTTACATATTAGGTATTAGGTTGGAGGATGTAGGTATTTTATAGATATTTGTTAAGTAATAATAAATGTAAGTGTTTTAAATAAAAATATTCTGTTTCAGAGACCAAGGACTGTTTCAGTCCTCCCTCACTGCAGATACTCACCTCCTTCCAGATGTTGTAGTGGCTGAGAAAGCAGCCCAGCTCTCCCTTGGTGAGTGGCCGCCCATGGTAAGGGTCCCGGTAGCCAGGCAGCATCTGGATGCCCAGGGCCTCCACCTGGCTGGTGTTCATGGCTCTGTGGGGGTCCAGGAGGGAGGAGGATGGTAGGAAGAGGAGGAGGAGAGGGATGGAGAGTAGTGAGGGGGGAGAAGAGAATGAGGAGGAGGGGGAGGGGACGAGCTGCATCCCTGTTTTCCTCGCTAAGGACTCTCATCCCTTGACCACGTCTGCATGTGGATCTGCCAGGTGGTTCCATCCCCTCCATGCCTCCCAGATGTCTATATGCATATGCTTGCAGACACACCACATGGACGGACGGACGCACGCACGCATACGCACTTGCCGTCCACAGCCTCTACCAGCTGGCAGTCAATTTCCTGTTCCTGCAGCGCCCGCAGCATGCGCTCTCGTCGGTCCCACCTCCGCTTCAGGTTGATCATGAAGACCTGGAGCCAGAGCCTCAGTGATGTGGGGTCAGGTCAGATGTTCCAACATCGGGGGGGGGGGGGGGGCAGCCCTTCTCCCTACACCCAGGAGGCCCCAATCCTGCCCCCCACACCTGGGAAGTCTAGCCTACCTCGTCGAAGTCCATCTTGTCTGCAGTCTTGCTGGGTGCTGAGATAAACTGGGACAGCTGTACTGGCGGGTGCTTCACTACGGGCAAGAAAGCGGGGGTCAAAGGGGTCCCAGGACCCCACACCCTCCAGTATGACTGGGCTGCACTCCCATGTCAGCTGTCACACTCCAGGGAGTCGGGAGCCTCCAGGCCTCTCTGACTTGTCAGGCTCCTCTTCTGCCCCAACAGTGTCAGGCCTTGGCCATCAAGGCACTGACCCTGCCCTGTCCTCCTAACCATCTCTAACATCTTGGGAGGGGTGTGGGGGTCTGTCCACTCACACTCCACTCCCAGTGCCCAGCACAGAGCCTGGTATACAGCAGGTGCTCAATGGATAGAGGAATTATGCCAGCAGCGTATGTGTGAGGATTTGAGTGAGCCAGCCCTGCTCTTCAGCCACGCTCTCAGAGCTTCACAGAAGTGCAGTGAGGCTCACACTGGCTGCTGTCCCTCCGAGTGTGTCCCCTAAAAGCTGCACTGGTATACCAATCCTCAGGAACAGTGAATCACGTCACTGCAAAACAGGATCAGTCTTTCCCTGGGGTCTCACGCCACAGCCCAGGATGGCCTACAACTCGTCATCTGGCAGCCTCAGCCTCCAGAGTGCCAAGTCCACAGGCTTGCGCCACAGACAACAGCTGATGCTTTAGTTTTCACCAGTGGTACGGGAACACCACAGGGCACAGGCACACTGTGCTGACCCTGTGACCACCACAGAAGTGCAGTGGCAAGGGCTAAGAATCTCTTCAGTCACACCCCATGCACAGGGACTGTCACCCAGCAGCCCCCATTTGTAGTTCACAGGATGCATGCAGGATGGCCAGGCCACGGCCGAAGGAGACTCACCCATGACCTCCAGCTGCACGTGCATGAAACTCTCCGCCTCATCCTGCAGGCTGCTGTGCGCACGCAGCGGCACAGGCAGGAAGCCATACACCTCCTTATTGCACACATACATCTGCACCTCTGCCAGGGGGCACAGGAGGCAAGTCAGTACCGCATGCACGGGAGAGATGGAGGCAGGGGCGTGGCGAGCGGCAGGCCAGCCTGGGCTCAGGATGCCTTCCTTGTCTCAAGCAAAAAATTACTGTTCTTTATTTCAGATTTTGGTCATCCTTCAAAACTGCAAAAACTGATTGTGGTTTCTCAAGACAGAGTTTCTTTGTGTAGACCTGACTGTCCTGGAACTCACTCTGTAGACCAAGCTGGCCTCAAACTCAGAGATCCATCTGCCTCTGCCTCCCGAGTGCTGGGAGTAAAGGTGTGCTCCACCATGCCCTGTGTGTTGTTTGCTTGAAAACAACCACCCTGCCGTTTCCTGCCTCCCTCTTGTGTGACTTCCCCTTTCTCTGGCTTTAGTTCCTTGTAGTAAATGGAAAAACATCAAATGTAAACTTCCAGGGCCATCGAGATGATCGAGCAGGTGGAGGCGCTTGCCACCGAGCACAAAGACCTGAGTTCAATCCCCAGGACCCACAGTGGAAGGAGAGAACAGACTCCTGCAAGCTGTCCTCTGACTTTACACGTGTGTGCCTTGCTGTGCACACACAAATAAGTAAATAAATACACCTAAGGGGAAGACACCGGATTCTGACCTCTGGTCTCCTCCACCCACCCATAGACGGATACTCATGCACACATACACAGAAAAACTAGGAGAAGATGAAAAAAATATCCATATATGTCTCCTTTTTGTTTGGTATGGGGTCTGTGTGCATCACAGATTTAAATATCCTCCTGCCTCAGCCTCCCAAGTCCCAGGATCATGGATATGAACTACCACAGCTGACGACCAGTGGGTCTCAAGGGGCTGGGAGTAGGTCGATGAGGCAGCCAGGCTGCAGAGAAATGGGGTTCCAAGAGCCCAGCTGAACCTCCCTGAATATAATAGCTGTCTCAGGCCCGCCTGCAGGCTGTGCTTGTGTTCTTTGGACTTGCTCAGTATGGAACCCGCACGGCCATCCTGTGGTGGCCTCACTCACCTGCCTGCTTGCAGGAGAAGGCAAAGACGATGATGTCATCAAAAGACCAAGTGTAGTCGGGATGTGGTGGGTAGAAGGCCAGGTTCCTGGATGCTGCCTTCCGCAGGTCAATGAGGAAGGTAGAGTGCACCATAGGAACCGCAAAGCAGCCCCTGCGGTCTCGTTTTCGAATAGGGATGTAGGCAGGCGTGCGCTTGTAGTAGCCCTGTTGGAGGAGCAGAGGTGTCTTCAGGGGTCTGGAGCCCACAGCGGGAAGTATAAAAGTTTCAGAGGCAAGAACGGGGTACGCACTGTGATACATCCCACAGCAGGCATCTCCAAGTGCCATGTGGTGTCCAGTAGTAGCTCCCTATTGTGTTCACACAGTTGGAGTGGACATGGCTGGGTCAACCGGGATCATCGGCTGATGTTGGGACACCTGGATCAAGCCATGCCTGAAGGCCCCTAGCTGTGGCTATATGAGCTTGGGCAAGTTTCTCTCTCTCTCTGTTTCTGATTCAACTGCAGTAATGAAGGGTTTGGGAACACCTATAGACCCTGCACCACTGCTTGTCTGGGGGTTACCCTGATGGTGTCTGTCATGTGCTCCGCCTGCCTGTCCTGGTCCCCATCCTACCTGGGACGTCATCCCACACCAGAAGTTGGAGTATGCTGCGCGGGAGTCCAGCATCGGGGCCACGACTGTCTTGTTCTCTGCGATGAGCAGGCTCAGCATATCAGGGTTGGTGATCAAGTTGTCACTGTCCACAAACTGCAAAAGATTCACCTGCTGTCATCGTGACCAAGGCCCGGAGTGGAAGGGTATGGGTGTCCCATGGAGGCCTCAGGTCTCTCAGTGGCTCAGTGGTTAAAAGCACTGGCTGCTCTTGCAGGGGCTCCAGGTTGAGTTCCCAGCACCCACATGGCAGCTCATGACTCTGTCTCCAACTTCAGGGGATCTAACTCCCTCTTCCGGTCTCCGCGGGCACCAAGCAGGTACCCAGGCATGCATGCAGCAAAACCACGTTCATGTGTACACATGAAATAATGATCAAAACAACTGAGTTGTGAAGCCGGGGCATGGTTCAGATTAGAGACAGTGTCCCGACACACAGGCCACATGGTGTACGGTAAGCCAGGGTATGGCTCAGATTGCCTGAATGGGCAAATGCAGTCGGGGAGAGAAGGAGGTCGGGAGCTGCCAGGGCCAGCGGGGGATGGAAGAGCGCACTCCAGAAGTGGAATGTTCTACCGAGGTGACAGCTGGACGGTAAATGCCGCAGAAGTGCGCACTTTACAAAGTTAGTTTCATGTCAGGTAAGCTGCACTTCAAGTAAGCCAGTCTGTAATTAGTTTTCGTTTTTTTTTTTTTTTTTTTTTTTTTTGGTTTTTCGAGTCAGGGTTTCTCTGTGTAACAGCCCTGGCTGTCCTGGACTCGCTTTGTAGACCAGGCTGGCCTCGAACTCACAATGATCTGCCTGTCTCTGCCTCCCAAGCGCTGGGATTAAAGGTGTGCGCCACCACGCCCGGCTTAATTAGTTTTCTTTAGTGAATTAGTAAGGGCTTCTGAAATGCAGACTCTTAAGGGGCGTGCAGATCAGCCTGGCACATGGCAGCATATGGAGCTTTACAAAGCCCAGGAAACTGAGGGTGGGCTTCTTAACGTGGACACACTTTGAAAGGCTCTTGCCGAGGCTTTCAGCTACTGAAAAAGACTTGGGGCCCAAGTGGGTGGAGCCCAGATCGCACTGGGGCGACGCGAAGCCTGCGGACAGTGCTCAGTGCAGGGGCGTGGCTGCAACGCTGCAGAAGCCTCTGGAACCCAGTTACTGAGACAGCGCAAGAGCCTGCGAATCCCCCAGACCACACTTAAGCTAGGGAGCCCATGTGAAGGGGACTCCATGACAGGAAAGAGCCAGCCAGAGCCATCGCTCGTGCCTGAGCAGTGTGAGGAGAGACCCCCCCCAAAACAGGCATAGGTGGGCAGACGAACGCCAGCTACTTTCTCTGAGGTCTTGCTGACAGAAAAAGCCTCAGGAAGTGGCTCTTGTCATGAACCACAGAAAGGGATGATGGCAGTGGGAGCCTAAGGTAGGCTGACGAGGCGCCAGGAGGCAAGGAGCTCAGAAACAGTCCTGCCACGTGAGGCCGTGGCAAGACTTCAAAGACTAGCCACACATGGCAAGGCATCTGAGCCCTGTGTAACTGAAGCTGGCCCCAAATTGAACAGGAGAGGAAAGTTGGCAGACATTGGTGACGCTAGGCCCAGAAGAAGCTGAGCGTAGGGCTGCTGTGACTGCCAGAGCCAGACTGTGACTGCTGTTTGAGTGTACCAGCAGACAAATAGGCTGACTGAGCTGCCCATACAGACCTGCGCTAGAGAATCAAAAGGGATAAAGTAGGATTGATTAAGTATTATTAGGTATTAGGTTAAAGGTATTATATATAAGCCGGGCGTGGTGGCGCACTCCTTTAATCCCAGCACTTGGGAGGCAGAGGCAGGTGGATCTCTGTGAGTTCAAGGCCAGCCTGGTCTACAAAGTGAGTCCAGGACAGTCAGAGCTGTTACACAGAGAGACCCTGTCTCGAAAAACCAAAAAAAAAAAAGGTATTATATATAGTTTCTAGGTATTAGGTGTTTATAGGTTACAGATATTATAGGGATCTTACAGGTATAATAATAACCTATATTAATAAATATAGGTTAATAAAGCTTTTGTTTACACCAAACAGCTACAAAGTGACCTGAAGAGGTTCTTTCTCTCTGGGCATCTTTTCTTATCCCCTCTCCTCACCTGCCCCGCCACATAACATCCATAGCTTCTGTAGGAAGACGGAAAATAAGGAGGTCAATGAAAGCAGGCCATAGCCGGGCATGGTGGAGCAGGAGCACACCTTTAATGGCAGCACTCAGGAGGCGGAGGCGGAGGCAGAGGCATCTGTGTGAGTTCAAGGCCAGCCTGATCTACAGAGTGAGTTCCAGGACAGTCAGAGATACATAATAAAAAGTTACATTAAATGAAAACATCAGGAATTGATTTCAGAGTCCAGGGTGTGGCTCCAAAGTCACCTAGCACCAAAAAATACAACTTCCTATAAAAAACTGCTTTGAGCCAGGCGGTGGTGGCGCACGCCTTTAATCCCAGCACTTGGGAGGCAGAGGCAGGCGGATCTCTGTGAGTTCAAGGCCAGCCTGGTCTACAAAGCGAGTCCAGGACAGCCAAGGATATACAGAGAAACCCTGTCTCGAAAAAACCAAAAAAAAAAAAAAAAAACTGCTTTGAGTTACCATTACAGTGACCTCCAGCCAGGCAGGCTAAGGGGGAACTGTGAAAACCACAAAAGCAAACGAGAGGGTCAGGGTCGTGGTATCTGTTCTGGAAGGCTCCAAAAGGCTCCACAAAGTTCCAGGTGCTTCTAGAAGCCTCTGAAATGTTCCAGATCCATACTACATCTCTTCTCTTACCCTCAGCATCGACTTTCTCATCTGTGAAATGGGCTAAGGAGCTGCCCACCCATCGGGACCTCTGCCTCCTGGGTGACTTCTCTTAGACTTGTTCCATTCATCGGGTGCTCAGCGGAGACCCCGCCAAGCCTGACAACATGAGTTCACTCCTGGACTCACAGAGTAGAAGGGAAAAACAGACATCCCTAAGTTGTCCTTGGTCTCCACAAGGTTATGACCACCCCCAAATAAATAAACAAACAAACAAACAAATAAATGTAACCAAGACAAACAAAATGCTGCTGCCATGGCAGGGAGAAGGGAGGGAAGATAGAAAATCACTAACTAGAACACAGCCCTCCCTGCTCACAGACCCTCCATGGCTCCCCACTGGACTCTATGTTAAAGGTAATGCTCCCCTTGCACATGGCTGGACTCTATCTGCCTTCTACATCCCTTGACTGAGTCCCTCCTGCCCGCATGCCTGGGGCACCATCCTGGGTGTGAGGGTCATGGGTTAGACACTGCCACCCAAGGTTGTGTTAGCTCATGTTAGCTCTGACCTCCTTCACTGTTCTGAAGACAGGGCTAGGGTGCCGCTCCGATACGGAGTAATCCAGCCCTGCCCAGTACACACCAGACCCCCACAAGACCCTCCCAGAGTTCATCGCAGCCCTTGCACAAAGAAAAACAACTAAGTTTAAGTGACAAGGCCCACGCCAGTCATCTCAGCAGCTGAGAGGCAGAGGCAGGAGGACCACAGGCTGCATGCTTTCGAGAGCAACACAGGAAGTGTTTCAGGAAGCAATCAACAGTCAATCAATCTGCAAGGACAACCTAAGAGGTACAGAAACCACAACAATGCCTGCGGACCCTGCCGGACTCAATGGCAGGCACATGCCTGACATCATCAACTGAACAGAGTGGGCCCAGGCTGCTCAGGACAGGGCATGGGGACCCATGGACACTCAGCCTGATGTTGTGTATACACACACACACACACACACACACTCATTTCATTGGGGGCTGGAGAGATGGCTCAGCAGTCAACAGCACTGGCTGCTCTTCCCATGGACCCAGATTCTGTTCCCAGGACCCACATGGCAGCTGGGAACCATCTGTAACTCCAGTCCTAGGGATCCGACACCCTCTACTGACCTCTGCAGTCCCCCGTATGTATAGAGTGCACAAGATACATGCAGGCAAAACACCCACAAACACAAATGAAAATATTCTCTAGCTGAGCGTGGTGGCACACACCTTTCACCCCAGAATTCAGGAGGCAGAAAAATCTGAGTTTGAGGCCAGCCTGGTCTATGTGGGGAGAGAAACTGTCTCAAAAAAAAAAAAAAAAAGATTTTTTTCCACTACTGTATGTGGATGGATGAGAGCACGTGAGTGCAGTGCCTGCACAGGCCAGAAGGGGGCATCAGGCTCCCCAGGACCTGGGGTGACAGGAGGTTGTGAACTGATCCTAAGTCCTCTGCAGGGACACCCAGAGCTCAAGACCCATTACATTTTCAGGACAGTCTGCACCCAGACTAGCCTGTAATTCTCCATCCCCTGCCTCAGCACCCTTGGAGCTTCGTCGACCTCAGCACTGTGGGCATTCCAGCCCCAGCTACTTCCTCCTTAGAGGCCACTGCAGGCCAGGGAACGGGAAGTAGAGGTCAGGGCTCAGGCTCCTTGTCACTTACACGCTCCTAGCTTGTGACTCTAGGAAAGTGAACCACAAAAGTTCAATCCCAGGGACACACACAGTGGGAGAGAACTGACCCCTGCAACTCGCCCTCTGACCTCATATGCCCCTCACACACCAATAAATAATGTTATTTTAAAATAGGTATTTAAAAAGCATATAATCTACTGCTCAACCCCAAGAGGATACAAAAGTCCACTTGTTCTTTATCTGGGGGCCTGGGATGGAATCCCAGACCTCAGGTTTGCTCAGCAAGCCCTCACCCAACACAAAGAGCTGTAGCCACAACCCCCTCTCTCTTTCCCCGCCCTCCAGACAGGGTCTCTCTGAGTAGCCCTGGCTGTCCTGGAACTCACTCTGTAGACTAGGCTGGCCTCAAACTCAGAGTTCCTCCTGCCTCTGCCTGAGTACTAGGCTTAAAGGCATGCACCATCACCTGACTTCCCTCTTCCTTTCTGATCCTCAGTTTACCCTTCTGAAAAATGGGTTACTAGTGGCCCCCATATCCACACATTCTTTCCTCCCTCTGGATAATCCAGATTGTCCCACTCAGAGACTCACCAGGATGTAGTCAGCCCACATGTCCCGAGCTGACTTCAGGGCTGCTTGGCGCAACTTCATGACATGCTCGTAGCGGGAGTCAGACCAGTGTTTGGGGCCCTCTTCATCTGGGTAGGAGCTGTGAAGGACCAGATGTGATGTAGGGATCTTGGGGCACTGCGGGGCCCAGGGAGCACCCACTACATCTGGAGGGGGGCTCACAGAAGGCTTCACAGAGGAGGAGGCAAGCAAGAGGCGCTGAGCAGAGCCTGAGGAAGAAGGGTGCACACCAGCACAGCATGTGCAAGGCCTGGGGGCACAAAAGGAACCAGCAGGCTGAGGAGCAAGGAAAGCCCTGCACGGCTAGGGAGACCCCAGGGCCACCCAAGGTGCCTCTGGGCACAGCAGGGGCATGAGAGTGCACACATTAGCATTACTGAATGCAGCTGAGTCTGATTCGATAGTGTAGGATGGCGGACATCTGTGATTCCAGCACTCAGGAGGTAGAGGCAGGAGGATGGCAAGTCCAAGGCTAGCCTGGACAACACAGTGAGACAGACTCTGGCACAGCAGCCAGCCACCAGACACACAAAGGAATTCCACCACGGAGGTGTGGTAGGTGTGTCCAAGGCTGGACAATAGAATGAAGGACGGTGAGGATAAGGGTCTGCAGGGAGGATGGGAATCTGATGGTGGGGGTTGGGCAGCAAGCTCCTAGCTTGCCAAGCTTGGCTACTCCAGTCAGGCTCACCTGGGCTCCTCCGCTGGTCGCCACTCCACAGAGTGGTATAAGCCCTTCACAGCCACCAGCCACTCTCGAAGTATGGCTGAGGTGTTGTCAGTGTTGTGATCTGTGGCCACCCTGCAGGCACAGACGCAACAGGAGGATGGCACCATGGGCTTCCCATGCTGGATCAGTTCTCACCAGCTACAATGCCCTGGGTAAAACTTGCTGCACTCTGGGCCTATTGCCCATCAGTGACAAGTGAGGACGAGGTCACCTCACTGGTACACAGCTGAACGGAACCTGCTAGTTTGGAAAACACATTAGTATGAGGTCCTGTTACAAAGAAACACTATGTAAAAGGAAACTGGGTCAGGAAGTCAGAAGTACCCAGGCCAGGGCCTCTTCGTAGCTGCCTTATCCCCTTAGGTAAAGGGTTCATCTCTCCTCCACTGCCTTTAGGTCACACGGGTCTAAATGGTTCTGGGAAGCTGTTAACTTCATTGGCTTTGTTAGCATGGAATGCTGGTCCAAGCCTGGGGAGCCTGATCTGGAAGCTGCAGAGTGCTCTAGAAGGGTCTGGAGGCACCAGCCTGACCCATTCTGAGGAATCTGGGGGTCCCAGTGTGGCCGCTTGCTGTGAGGGCTGGCAGCAACCCAGAACAGATTCCTATGCACCCGGGGGAAGAGGGCAGCAGCTAGGGGTCCCAAGCCGCAACAGGGAAGAAGCCAGGTACTTCGGGCACACAGGCAAACCCCCTCAAGTGCATGACCGGGACCCCTGGGTGCATCCCCTGGTAGAAAATCGAGTCCCATGCCGGGCGGTGGTGGCGCACGCCTTTAATCCCAGCACTTGGGAGGCAGAGGCAGGCGGATCTTTGCGAGTTCGAGGCCAGCCTGGTCTACAAAGCGAGTCCAGGCAGCCAGAGCTGTTAAACAGAGAAACCCTGTCTCGAAAAACCAAAAAAAAAGAAAAAGAAAAAGAAAAAAGAAAATCGAGTCCCCTGGGAGCTTAACCGAGTCACTGCAGTGCACAGCCGAGCCCACCAAATGCATAACCAATCCCTCGGGAACAAAACCGAGTCCCCGGGTGCACCGTCTTGTCCTGCATATGGAGCCGGGGCCCGACGCTCACCACAGCGCCGTGCGCTCCCGTGGGTGGCGTAGCCGCTCCAGGGCGCCCAGCGTGGCGGGAAGCGCGGGCGCCGCGTTCCTCGCCAACAGAGCGATGAGCACGCGCGGCGCCTGCAGCGGGGACTCCGGGCTCCAGCGCTCCTCCGGGAAGTAGCCGTGGGCGCCGCGCGGGCACAGCGGCGCCACCAGCAGGACCAGGGGCAGCAACCCGCCGGGGAATGCCGCCATCGCGCCACGCGTCGCCTTTAAGCCGCTTTTCTGCCGGCTCATGAGGGCAGCGCCTTAAAGGAGTCGGAATGGGCAGGGGCGGGAATCATCCAGGTCCCGCCCCCGACGTGCTCCTTAAAGGGAAGTGGCGCACTGGCCATGATGTGAACTGTTGGGCTGGGGAGCGACCAGGCTACGCCTTTAAAAGTTCACACAGCTTTTCGGCCGACCGCACCGGCCCCCTCGCATGACGTCACTGCAAGGCGTTTCCGGAAGCCCCGCCCCTAGTTCACGCCTTAAAGGCGCAGAGCGGGTCTCGTGGCCGGTTTTGTGAATCCTCACTGCAGTGAGTGGCGCCTAGTTCGGACCATTTCAGCCTCCGTTTCCTAGGTTTCGACTTGGTTATTTTCGTTTCTTTGCTGCTTCTGATATATATTTAGGGAGCCAGCGAAATGGCCCAGTGGGTAAAAGCTCTTGCTGCCCTATGTGTCTCCCTGATCCTCGGATCCCCACATGCTTGAAGGAGCCAACCAACCCCAAAATTGTGTTGTCCTCTGACCTTCCTAAGAGTGCCCTGGCTTGTGTGTGCCCCTGTCTGATTTTGTACTTTTCATTTCCTGTGTATGAGTGTTTCCCTACATGTTCATCTGTGTGCCATGTGTGTGCCTGGTGCCCAGGATGGTCAGAAGAGGGCGTCAGGTCCTGTAGAACTGGAATTACAGACGGTTGTGAAGGACCATGTGGTACTCGGAGTCAAACTTCAGTCTTCTGGAGGAGCAAGCACAAGTGGTCTTTAACTGATGAGTAATATTTCCGTACAAATCATAAATGTATTCTTTTCCTTTGAAATTTGATTTGTGTGTGAGTGGGTGTGGAAGTCAGGACAACTGGGGGAATCTATTCTTTTCATTCCTCCACTGTGTGAGCCCAAGGAAGGAACAAAGGGGCTCAGGCTTAGCTGGTGCTTCCTAGCACCATTACCTGCTGAGTTCACCAGCCTATTTGTTTCTCATTTTTGAAACAGGGTCTTACTAGGCAAGCCCTGACACTGTAGCTTCCTGTAAAGCCAAAGCTTATTATAAACTCACAGTGATCCTTCTGCCTCAGCCTCCTGTGTTCTGGGACGGACATTTACCACCAGGCCAGCAGAGTGGTAAAATCTACGTAGAATTTTCCTACTCTGGTCCCTACCTTCTCAGAGGAGCAGCTGAACATGAAGGTCTTGAAGTCCACAAGCTGCCTCCAAACCCTCATACCCCAAGTCTTTCTGTAAAATGAATGACCTCAGAGGTATCCCCAGGGTGTAAAGTTGAAGCCAGAACCAGGAGGCTTCTGTTTGTTCAGTAGATTTTCTAGAGACACTGCCCGTGTTTCTATTGGAACCCTTCCAGGTTACAAAAAAAAAAAAAAATTTTTTTTTTTTCAAGACAAAGCTTCTCTGTGTAGCCTTGGCTGTCCTGGAACTCACACTGTAGGCCAGGCTGGCCTTGAACTCAGAGCTCAGAGATCAGCCTGATTCTGCCTCCTGAGTGCTTGGATTAAAGGATTTGCCCATTATCATGCTAACAACATTGCTAAACAGTAACTCTTAGCCAGTGATGCCTATCCTGTCACTCCCATGACAAGGCAGAGGACAGTTCAAGACTATCCTGAGCTACACAAACAGGTCCTGGGTTGCATGAGACTACATTTAAACTAAAAACAAAACAAAACAAAAAAACAATTGACTTTTCTCCAGGCTTTGGGTTACACATCTAAAAATCCCAACACTTAGGAAGCAGAGACAGGAGGATGTCCCGGAGTTAGAGGTCAGCCTTGGTTACAAAGTATCTAGACCCATTATCAAACAAAAGAATGTGTAACACTTCCCCACTTAAGACAGGTCTGGGCGTTTCTGGAAAAAAGTTTTTAAGTAAAAAAAGGGTGGCAAGGCTGGCTAACTTGGTTGATTTCAGGGAATATATAATGGCTTCAGTTCCAGCACATGTTTGATTTTTTTCATTAAAAAATTTTTTGGAGCCGGGCGGTGGTGGCGCATGCCTTTAATCCCAGCACTTGGGAGGCAGAGGCAGGCGGATCTTTGCGAGTTCAAGGCCAGCCTGGTCTACAAAGCGAGTCCAGGACAGCCAGAGCTGTTAAACAGAGAAACTCTGTCTCGAAAAACAAAAACAAAAAAAAAATTTTGGGGGGTGGGAGAGATGGCTCAGTGGTTAAGAGCACTGGCTGCTTTTCCAGAGGTCCTGAGTTCAATTCCCAGCAACCACATGGTGGCTCACAACCATCCACAATGTGATCTGGTGCCCTCTTCTGGCTGCAGGTGTGCATGCAGACAGAGCACTCATACATAAAAATAAATAAATCTAAAAAAAATTTTAAAATGAATTCTATACTGTGGTAGGTTTAGTGTTAGCATATATAGCATAGGGGACTTGGAATAAGGCTGGACTTTAAGATAAAAGACTTACATCTGAGGTGACATGTCCTTGGGAACTCTCCAAGGACCAGGACCTCTTTGATATTAGGGCTAGGGGCAGGACATGCCCCCTGAGGTATCTGCCTTCGGTGGGTCTGCCGTCATTTCACAGCCCTCTGTGAAAAGCATCTGAATGACATGTCCTGAGGCACCTGCCTACATCTGAGGACCACCTGTGAATTCTCCCCTCTGCAAAAAGCTTTTTTGAAAAGACTGAGCCCAGGGACCTAACTTTAAAAGTGCACAAAAGCTTCTGCCGACAGGTGAAGATATATAAGGCAGGGTCCACGTGACCGCTTACTGGCTCTCTCCCTCCTGTTCCTGATTCACTCAACAAGGAACAACACGCATCACAATCTCATCGGAAAGTTTCACCCTCTGATGTTGACCCATTTCGGGGTCTGGAGAGGAGAGAGATTCTCTCTGAGAGTGCTTAGACGTGGAGCTCCGGGACTTTGGGCCTTTGCAGGCCTAAGCATCTGAATCGGTGAGCCACCTGGAAAACTTTCATGTGTTAGTTGGTCTTAAGACCACAAGGGGGGCCGGGCGGTGGTGGCGCACGCCTTTAATCCCAGCACTTGGGAGGCAGAGGCAGGCGGATCTCTGTGAGTTCGAGGCCAGCCTGGTCTACAAAGTGAGTCCAGGACAGCCAAGGATACACAGAGAAACCCTGTCTCGAAAAAACCAAAAAAAAAAAAAAAAAAAGACCACAAGGGGACAAATGAAATTCAGAGACTTTAAAATTGGAAAATTGTAAGAAGACCAGCCATCAATCAGGACCCACGCTCAGAGAAAAACATCCTTTTGAGAAACCTTAGGTTAATATTAAATGCTTGTATTATAGGTACTAAGAAGTTTTAGGTGTTAGGTTTCAGAGTTAGGGTTTGGGTTTAGGATTTAGGAATTTTATAGACAATTAATTGTTAAGTATTAATAAATATATGTGTGATAAATAAAAATGCACTGTTACACTATACCCTGTTGGATTTTATGAAACCTCACTCCAAGGAAGTAAACTAAAACCATACGGTCTTGGCTCTGGCAGCCAACAGCTGCAGGGTGCACTCTGCCATTGGCAGTTTCCAAAATTAGCATCTGCATTCTAGCCTGGGTCAGGGTGGATTTCTGCAGCAGCCAGAGATGCAACATGAGTAAATTAAATTTAACAATTAAAATGTCCTGGTGCTGAGGCCCGGGCTGACACATCTGCACTTCCTGGGTCTCTCTGTCTGTCCTTGTCCACACCACCTCTGCCTGCTTCCTCCAGGCCCTGCAGGAAACCTCAGAAAAATCCCCCAGAACTGCCCGGAAGCAGCTGGGAGGCAGTGACCAGTAGCTGGGTAGCTGGGGTGACCAGGAAGCCAGGACAGTGGATACCAGCTACTTGTGCTGAGGGCGGGGCTCTGCCAATCAAGCAGCCAGTCCTTGGCATTTTAAAGCTCAATTTAGTCATTCAAGCAGTTAGAAATCAAGTGATGATAAAAGTAAAAACACACAGTGGTGCACGCCTTTAATCCTAGAACTTGGGAGGCAGAGGCAGGGAGATCTCTAAGAGTTCAAGGCCAGCCTGGTCTACAAAGTGAGTTCAGGACAGCCAGGGCTGTTCCACAGAGAAACCCTGTCTTGAAAAAACAAAAACCAAACAAACAAAAAAGTAAGAACGCATCCCATCCATGCAATGGTGGCACACAGCTTTGAACCTAGCACTTGGGAGGCAGAGGCAGGCGAATCTCAGAGTTCAAGGCCAGCCTGGTCTACACAGAGAGTTCCAGGATAGCCAGGGCTACACAGAGAGACCATGTCCCACCCCCCCCCAAAAAAAAAAAGTAAAAATGAGGGCCAGTGAGATGACTAAGCGGGTAAAGGTGCTTACCGCCAAGCTTGTGACCTGAGTTTGAACCTCAAGACCCACTACATGGAAAGAGAAAACCCAGCTCCTCTCACCTCCACATGCCTGGCATGTGCACACACAGGCACGCATGCACACACACACACTAAACAAATTTAAAAAGAAATTTATGGATTTTTAAGTAAAAACTAATTTTTTTGGGGGGGTTTTTCGAGACAGGGTTTCTCTGTATAACAGCTCGGGCTGTCCTGGACTCGCTTTTGTAGACCAGGCTGGCCTCGAACTCACAGAGATCCGCCTGCCTCTGCCTCCCAAGTGCTGGGATTAAAGGCGTGCGCCACCACCGCCCGGCTGTAAAAAACTAATTTTAAAAAAATGAAATATTAATAGGATTTTGTGTACCATTATCAACAGAGGTTTTGATTTTTTTTTTTTAGGTTTTTTGAGACAGGGCTTCTCTGTGTATCTCTGGCTCTCTTGGACTCACTTTGTAGACCAGACTGACCTTGAACTCACAGAAAGGCACTTGCCTCTGCCTCTCTGAGTGCTGGGATTAAAGGCGTGTGCCACCACAGGATTGTTTTTTTAACATTTATTTATTCAAGTTACATCTCAATCGTAGTCCCCTCCCTTCCCCCCCCCCACTCCCACCCTCCTACCTCCTTCCCCCTCACACTATCTGCATTTTTTAAAGTTGTATCTTTTCTCCCCCAACAGCACCCTCTTTTAGTCCAATAAAAGGTTCTTTTTCTCATAACAATACTTTGGATTTTTTTCTAGAGACAATATCTTATTATGATAGACCAGGCTAGCTCAGAACTTGAGTGTACAAATTCTACCAGGAATATACCATCTGTGATGCTTTGTTGGATGCGTAGCAACTACAAAGCCAGAAGCGTTCACACACTTGGCCCAGGGGGCGACTTCTGGGTCCTTATCCGTTGTCCTCCAGGATGGGTGTGGTGGGTGAAGACCTAGCTCCGAATGGTCTTGGAAGCAATGGTGGGTGGAGTGGCTGCATTTAGCCACCAGAGTAAGTCTCTCCCTGTCTCAGATCTGAGCTCCGGCTTCCTCATCTGTGAAATGGCAACTGTCACCTGGATGTTCTGAGTCTTAATAGACATAGGCATGTCACGTGTCACAAGCTGGGTGTGGGGCCTAGAGGATCCACACACATAAGGAGGCAGGAACAGGGACATGGGGCTCAGGAATCAAGAGAAACTGACTGTGCTGTGGGACACAGTGGACTGACCAGGTGGATGGTGGGGGGGGGGAACACGACACTCTGGAGATCCCCACAGCAATGCCAGCCTGCCTTTCCACACCCTGAGATCCCTTCAGGGATTTACCCATAGGACTGAGTGTACCTCCACCCATTGGTATGTGTGGCAGGCGGAGGGGTACTCACGGTCCTTGCATATAAGTATCTGACCATGCAAGGATCTGTCTGTGACTCTTTCCCCTTCATGTGACTTCATGTAAACACATGGCTGTGAAAACTAACTAGGTCCTCATGAAGGTCAGAGTGTCAGAGTCAGTGATGGCTGTGTAATAAATGAGCCCAAGTTACCTTGCCTCAAAGGGTCTTCGATGATGACAAGCCATCATCACTATTTCCCCTCCCAATGTTGATAACAGAAAGTAACTGCCAAGACACCCCATGGTGTCCAGGCTGCAGGAACTGGGACATAAGCCTGCCACCATCTCTGCCCATGCGTGTGCCAGAACCTGTGGCTTCTCCACCTGTTCACCATGATATTGGCTATCCTGACCACTTCACGAGATAAAGTCTATTCTTCTCCATCCAATCCACCCTGGGAAACCACAGCCATTCCTTGCCCTGGCCCAGAGCCTGGGCTGTCCTCACCTGCTCCTTCCTGGTCCCACTGGGCTGCTGAGCAGTCAACTGGAGAACAGGTTCTGTCACTGACCCCAAGGATCTTTTTCAACTCTAGAATAAGAGATAAACCCCAGCCCCATCTGAGGAAGCCCAGCATTTGGCTCTCAAGAACCTCTTTCCAAGCCGGGCGTAGTGGCGCACACCTTTAATCCCAGCACTCGGGAGGCAGAGGCAGGCGGATCTCTGTGAGTTCGAGGCCAGCCTGGTCTACAAAGCAAGTCCAGGACAGCCAGGGCTACACAGAGAAACCCTGTCTCGAAAAGCCAAAAAAAAAAAAAAGAACCTCTTTCCAGGCTGGGTGTGGCGGCACACACCTTTAGCCTTTAATCCCAACAGGCAGGTGGATCTCTGTGAGTTCGAGGCCAGCCTGGTCTACAAAGTGAGTCCAGGACAGCCAGAGCTATTACACAGAGAAACCCTGCCTCGAAAAACTTAAAAAAAAACAACAACAACAAAACACACACAAACAAATGAAAAACAAAAACAAAAAACCTCTTTCCTTGCAGCACCAAAGGCAGACATTGATAATTGTTACCTGCACTCCACCTAGCCAAGAGACTGGCAGTCCCACCCAACCCAGCTGCTCTGTACAGACATCACAAATCAATTGCAGGTGGAATTCCCCCAAGGATGTACACAAGCCCTAGGGTCAGAAGCTTATCCAGGTCCCCATTTCTGGACTTAGTTTGGAGCAATTTAAAACTTCTACTCTTGGAAGAAGATGGCTCAGGAGTTAGGAGCACTGGTTGCTCTTCTGGATGAGCCAGGTTCAATTCTCAGCATCCAAATGGTAGATTACAATTGTCTGTGACTCCAGCTCCAGGGGAACTTGAAAGCTTCACAAGGACACACATGCATGCAAAAACACCAATGCACATGAAATAAAATAAATCATTTAAATAAGTTGTACACTCCTGGGCATGTGGGCTCAGGCACTCAGGAGACAGAGGTAGGAGGATTTCATGGATGGCAGGCCTACATCACCACCTCAGCTTCATTCTTCTTGTTTGGCTCAGCCTCACTCCCCTGTGTGGCTCCAAGGACACTGTCTTCTCTGTGTCTGTCACTTTTCTCCCCTTCAGGCTCTGAGCAGTGGCCCTGACCAACAACTCTCAAGTACCAGGGAGGGCTTGTTGAAGGGATACATGCTTGTTGAAAGCTGCCTCTCTCATCTTCCTGAAAGCTTCGATAACCCCGAGAATCTCCTTCCAGTGCCTCCCCTTCAGGGAGCCCCATTGCTGTCCACCCAGGACCCCTTCAGGCCTGTACAAGCAGCCACAGGTAAGGACAAGGGACTGAACGAGATGCAGTGACCATAGGCAGGGCCAACAGGCTCCCCTGAGCCCCAGCTGAGGAGCTCACCTTTGTCGATCCTTTGCAGCAAGAGGCCCTGGATGACATCCCTGTAGACACCCTCGGTGGTCAGAACCTGACAGCCCACGGCCAGGATGTCCCCATCCACCTCAGGCTGTTCCTAGAACCACAGGGTTAGGAGCGTGGCTGGATGCAGGACCTGTGTGTGCTCCCCTAGCCCTGGCCTGATGTCCTGGGGTCCTCTGGCTTGTTTCTCTCTCTGTCTGGGCTTGGTCATCCACAATCCCACACGCCATAGCATGTATCAGAGTCAGAAGGGGATTAAGGCCCACACAGTCATCCTGCCTCTCATGAGTCTCAGTTGGGACCTAGCCACAGTTGCTGGCCCTGCCGAGCACAGTTAGCACCTGATCACACCCATCCTTGGTGCCCCTGACTTTTAGACAGTTAGAAGGCTGGGCCTTCCCACCCACACCCTTCCCACCATTTCTTCCCTCAACTCCAGCCTCAATTGATTTCTCTCTGGCCCTTAATATACTATGCCCAGTCCTGCCCCAGGACCTTTGCACAGGTG
Source organism: Lophiomys imhausi (assembly GCA_907164525.1). Classification (NCBI taxonomy): domain Eukaryota; kingdom Metazoa; phylum Chordata; class Mammalia; order Rodentia; family Muridae; genus Lophiomys; species Lophiomys imhausi. The sequence continues at coordinate 86,736 of CAJQZJ010033979.1, read as the reverse complement.
GTTCTGCCCTATAAACTTAGACCCATGGAGTAAGTAAATGCTCTGCAGAGCTGGCATGGAACTCTGGGAGCGTGTGTGATAAGCAGGCATCGCCACATGGAACCAAGATTCTTGAGAAAGCAAAGGGTATTATGGAAGCCCAAGAGAGCCCCACCCACCCAGCCTGGGGAGGACTCTGTTCCCTCCAAACAGATGTCTCAGGTGTCCACTCACCAAGTTACAGCTCACCCCAAGCTGGCTCCACAGAAAGGGCCAGAAGATTCCTAGTAGCCAGTCCCGGGTGAACCTCCACCGAGCGGTCTCGCTGTCCGAGGCAAGCTTCTGCAGGGGGCACAAGCAGCCTGGGTAGTGGCCCTCAGAACTCTGGGCCCTGGGGCCCCTCCCCTGCATCTCACCTTCAGTACGAGGCCCCTAACTTTCTCTAGCTGCTCAGCTGCCTGGGAGCAGTCCAGAGCTGATGTCAGACACCGGTCAGCCAACTGCAGGAAGGTGGTGACTGCAGCCGCCATGAGCTGTGAGGGAAGTGTCCAGATGACCCAGCAGCCTGGGACCCATGCTCCCCCTCAGGCCCCTAACCCTGATGCTTTCCCAGCGGCTGCACTAGACCCCAGTCCCCTGCCTATTCCTCTGGAAGGATCTCCTAAGATGGCACCACCTGGAGATTAGCCTCCAGGGGGGCACTCCCACCCACTGTCTCGACTGAACAACTGTGCTGGGCACAGTGGATGACCTCAGTCTGCTCTGCCTTCATGCCCCATGTCCATGGCAGGGCCCAATCCCTCAGCCTTCAAAACCTGCCTTTCTTCTTTGTTTGAGACAGGACCTCACATAACCAACGCTGGCCAGGAGACCCTGATCCTCCTGCCTCCAGTTCTTAAGCGCTGTGACAGGCCTGCATCACCACACCCCGATCTGGATGCAGGTTTCTCCTAGCCTCCGCCACTCCAGTCCTTTGCAGACAGGACTTCCTGAACATGCGTCCAGCTACGCTCCTGGGCTCGCTCAAGTACCTGCAGAGGCTCCCTATCGCGCCCTGGGCTCGGCCTGCCTACCAGCTGGACCTGCTCCTTTTCCATCCATCCACACTTCTCTCTTTCCACCAGGAATATGCCCAAAGCACATTTCCATTCACCCTCCTCACCTGCTGTGCAAGGTCTTGGGCCCCAAACACCAGACTCTGCATGCCCAGGAAGCCAAAGGGTTCTGCCAGCTGGGCTAGCAGGCTGCGGTTCCTCTCGGCCTCCCGGTAGCAGGCCTGCATCAGCTCTGGGTCCCACGGTATCTCCCCAAATTCATAAACCTACGTGTGAACACCAGTCGGATGAGAAAACACCATTATCTCCTAATACTGACACACCGAGGTGAACACACCGCGGCCAGCCCACATGCTAACCTCCCTGCGCAGTTGGGTGCCAGAAGGGTCCTGGCGCAGGTGGTAAGACAGTCGGTCCATCCCCCGGATGAGCAAGGTCTGAACGGATCGGAGCGTGGCTTCCACGGGGCTCAGCAGTGCGAGGGAAAGCTGGGGCAGCTGGGGGTCCACCCTCCGGCACAGGCACGCCTCCAGCGCATCCCGGAGCTCGGCTGAAGGGAGATGTGGGCCTGGTGTTTTCTCCACCAGGCACTCAGCTGATGCATCGGAGTAGGGACCGCAGCCAGCCAGCTGGATACCCATTTCCAGCTGAGAAAACTGAGGCTAGGAGCAGTGACACCTGGCTCAAAAGCGCAGGCCAAGAAGCCAAGATGCGGATTCAAACTCCAGTCTTGATAACTGGGCGTCTCCTGCCTCCCTACCTGTCCCTCAACTTAACAGGCCTGGGTAGCTCCAGGCCACGCCCCTTCACACCACGCCCTTGTCAGGGCTTTCCCAATAGGATCCAGGGTCAGACTTAAGACCCAACAGCTACTTCTCCAAGCCTATTTCCCTGGCCCCGCCCACAGCACTAGGCCCCGCCTTCCAACCCCCAGGTCTCTCTCCCTCAGGCAAGTGAGGTTCTCCCTGCTAGCCCCATCCTTCCCTGCTATCCTGTCCAGCTCCGGAAACTCCACCCCCCCTAATATGACCCCGCCCCCAGCCTCTTGCCCCGCCCCAAAGACCCACCCCTCGTTCCGTGGCGGCCTTGCCCCACTCAACAGGCCGCCTTCCCGCCCTCGCTCTCCTCAACCCACCCTAGCTCCTAGCTCCGCCGCTCGCCCGCCTCTCACCTGTGGCCCCGCCCCTTACCGCAGGCCCCGCCCCACCTCGCCCTCTCACCTTCTATTTTCCGGGCCCGGTGCGCGCGCTGCAGCAGGATCTGCTCCAGGTCTGTGCGCACCATCCTCTCCAGCGCCTCCAGCAGCGCGTCCTTTTCTGGCTGGAAGGCACGCAGTCCCGCGGCGGCTCGGGCCAGGACGGCCGCATGCACAGCGTCGAGGAACTGCAGAGTCGAGGGCGTCCTGAGCGAGCGCGTGGGGCTTGGGGAGGTCTCCTCCTTCCCTCCCTCCCTCCTTTTGCCTCTCTCCCCCTCGCCACTCCCCACTTCGAACCTCCGCACAGGCCCGGGCTCGGGCGCGTCCCGCACCGCGCAAGCCTCGGAGCGCCTGTGCGCGCAGCGTGGGCAACAGCTCCCGCATCAGCTCGGCGCTCAGCACCTGCAGCGGAGGGATGGGGGTGTTGGGCGGCGGGCGGCGGAGCCGTCCGGACCTGGGGGACGTCGCTCACCTCTGCGTCCGAGCCCAGGGTCGCGTCGTCCCCACCCGCATAGCCCCGGCGTCGTCGATAGAGCCGCGCGGCGTCCAGGAAGGCACAGGCCGCGGGTGCCCGGCTGCGCTGCAGGACTGAAGGCCCGATCAGCCACGCGCTCCGCCCCGGCCCTCCGCAGGGAGCCACACACCTCCGCCCATGCTCCTCCAGAGACTTACCTGTGGCCCTCAAACGGATGGCACCCTGCAGGGCGAGCCTCCAGGCGCGCTGCGCCCCACGAGTGCTCGCGCAGAAGCATAGGTGAGCACGGAAGGGGTGCACGAGGAACAGTGCGAAGCTCACCGGCTCCTCCAGCACCCGCAGCGGCTCCTCCTGGGCGAGGTCTCCTGAAAGCAAAAGGAGAGGTCGCTCTTCAGGACTTTGTTCATTCCCTAGGTCAGCTGCCTGAAAGAGCAAGATGTAGGGTGATCTGTCATAGGACTGTGACATCCAGGCCGGTCTGGAAGTCTGGAGAAACCCTGTCTGAAAAATTAAAAACAGCAGAAGCCCTAACAATACGTGGGCTGGGCAAGCTCGACTGTTCTCTGCGTCTTGTTGGAACAGGTGAACAGGGACAGAGAGAGAATCTTGAAGCCCAGGACGCATGCTAACCTGTGCCTGTGCCCAAGCCAGCGCACTGCTTCCCACGGTGTCTGTCTCCTTGCATGGTTACTGGTTTGGGGTTTTATGGGTTTTTACATTATTTTTAATCATGTGTGTGTGTGCAGGTGCCTGAGGTCAGAGGCGTCAGATCCCCTGGAGCAGTTGTGGTTGCCAGGCAGTTGTGAGCAGACTGATGTAGCAGGATCAAACTCTGACCACTGAGCAATCTTTTTCTTTCTTTTCTTTCTTTTTCTTTTTTGAGACAGGGTTTCTCTGTATAACAGCCCTGGCTGTGCTGGACTCACTTTGTAGACCAGGCTGGCCTTAAACTCACAGAGATCCACCTGCCTCTGCCTCCTGAGTGCTGGGATTAAAGGCGTGCGCCACGACGCCCAGCTCAACTGAGCCATTTTTCTGGCCCCGACTTTATTGTATTGTTTTGTTACTTTTTTCTTTTTCTTCCTTCCTTCCTTCCTTTCTTTTGTTGTTGTTGTTGGTTTGGTGCTTTCAAGACAAGGTCTCCCTCTGTAGCCCTGGCTGTCCTGGAACTCACTCTGTAAACAAGGCTAGCCTTGAACTCAGATCCACCTGCCTCTGCGTCCTGAGTGCAGGGAGTAAGGGTGTGCACCACCAGTGTCACTTCCGTTTTGTTCTTAGATGGTTTGCTATTTGGGTTTTGCTGCATTGACTGACGTCCTCCCAGCGACAGTGGGTACTTCTTTTCCTTCCCGAAGCAAGAATACTCCCTCAAGTATCAATGCCACCCCCCAAGGGACAAGTGGCAACATCTGCAGACCCTTTGGGAGTCACACAGTGGGTAGGAAGGTGCTACCGGCAGTGTGTAGAGGAAGCCCAAGTTAGCTTTGCCAAGAGCACAAGAGGATGGAATGGCCACAGGATGGGGAGGAAGGGAAGTGACTAAGGGGACCCAGAGGCCCTTACCGGAAGAGCTGGGGCAGAGGTCATCCAAAAGGCAGAGGTATTCACGCTGGGAGGTGAGCAGTGTATACCCAGTCAGTGCTGCGGAGCCTAGGGGACGGCCCCCAGACTCATACTCCTGTATGACCAAAGATGTGAGTCCAAACTGGTTACCACTCCCCAATACAGGAGGGAAATCAGCAAGAACACAATCAGCTCCCAACACACTTCCCTACCCTCCTGTGGGCCAGCTATGCTACTCAGGACCTTGCAATTGCCCAGGGCTCCACCCCCTGAGCCACAGCCCCCAGCCCCTCACTGGGGGATTCTAGGCAGAGCTCCACCCCTGAGCCACGCCCCCAGCTCCTCACTGGGGGTCCTAGGCAGGGCTTTACCCCTGAGCCATGCCACCAGCCCTTCACTGATGGATTCTAGGAAGGGGCTCTGGTTGTCTACTTGCCTCCTTGTGCCTGAACCATTCCAGACGTCCATCCCCACGCAGAACACAGTAGTTGGGCTGCCACTGTGGTGGGTGGCCCTGAAGCAGGGTCAAGGGTCCTTGGTGCTCCCGGACTCGAGGCAGCTTCTGCAAGGGGATGCTGGCTGTGGCTGGAGACTAGAGTAGATTTTGGGGCCTCCTGAACTCTTCCTAAGTTGCCCCCAAATGCAGCACACAAGGCCTTTTCTTTTTTTTTTTTATTAAAAAAGCCATTTAATTGATTCAGACAGGATCTCACTGTGGTAGAGAGAATGCTAGGGGTGCACACCAACTATTGGGTCCCAGAGACCCTCCTGCTCCAGTTTCCCAAGTAGCCTATTGGCAGCCTGGGCTATAGACACTCAAAGAAAACAAGTGTTTTCTTTGTGTCATGTGGGTTTGGTCACATATTGGCCACAGTCCCAAAACTCAAAGGCAGCAGCTGCAACCCAGAGCCTGTCAGCTTAACAGCAGGAAGGCTGCGGCAGGAGCATCAGGGGTTCAAGGTCAGCCTTAGCCACATAACAAGTTCAAGACTAGCCCAGCTACATGACACTCTGTCTCAAATAAAGCAAAATTGTAGCAGGTATGGGTGATGCCCCGCACTGGACAGGGAGAGTCCCCAGCAGCGGGGCCTCCATCCACTGAGCCTCCCCTCAGCAGGGAGGGAAACAAACTAGCGGGGAGTCTCAGGCTGTTGCATGACCAGCAGGAGTACACACTCTACCTCTTTGCTCCTGAGTTTCCTCAGCAGTCCAGGGCTGCCCCAGGGAGGGGCAGACGGTGGCTACAGCTCTAGGCTGTTTGATCTCAATAACAAACCCTGAGCTGCCACGAGCAGGCAGCTGACAGAGTCAGAGAACAAGGGGTAAGAAACATGGGGTCCCACTGATGAAGGCTTCCCTGGTGCTGTGGTTGCAACAGACAAGGCAGGCACATGCAGAACCTGGGGGCCCCACCCCCATGGACTTAGGGCCTTTGCACATGCTATGCCCCTGCAGGGAGCTAATCCACTTCTCCAAGCCTCCACCTCCAGAGCTTCCTGGTCCACCTGTGGAAAGGCCCCGAGGTTGGTCCGCACACCCTCCCCAACTACAGGCCCTCAGTCTCACATCAGCACCACTAAGAACCCAGAGTGCGAGACAACCACAGCTGGGTCCCCATGAGCCCTGAGGGGTGACTGACAGGGAGCCTCATCCTTGATGGTACGCACTTTGGTGTGGGACAGCTGGCATCCAGCAGACTCCTGGGGTCCCAGCTCCTGTGAGATGTGCCGGAGTACAGCTGCAGCCAGCTGCCTGCGGTAACAGGGCAGGAAGGTCCTCAGCAGGCCATCTACCTGACCTGTGGGGGAGAAGGGACCAGCACTGTGGCCAGGGCACCAGCCTGTCATCCCAGGGCAAGCTTTGGCTAGCCGGATTAGCCAGAATTGGTGAGGTCCAGGAAAGGTGGGAGACCCCGTCTCAAATGTATAAGGTGGAAGGCAGTGTAGGAGGTGGGCTGATGTTCACCTCTGGCACACACACACACACACACACACACACACACACACACACACAGGTGTTTCATCCAAGTGTATTGTTTCACCTACACCTAAGGAGAATGAGGCCCCGAGAGGGGAGTTCACCCGCCCAGCGCCACACAGCAAATGCAGGTAGAAGTCAGTTCTGGGATTCAGAGAGGTGACTGACTGGCAGCACACGCAGGACTTTGCAAGGGCTGTTCCCCTCCCAAATGCTGTTCCCATTCATTGCAGACCATATACCCTCCTCCAGCCTGGCCTAGTCACCTCAAGTCCTGCTGGGCTAGACACTCTCCCAGGTCCAGGTGTAGGACAGTACAGGGGGCCCGAAGCTCAGCCCAACCTTGGCTTCTTTCTCCCATGAGAGCTGAACCTTAGTCCAGCCCGGGTGTCCATGCAGACACCAGCCTGTGGCGCCCACCCCCACCCTCAGTGGGCCCTAGTTTCCCCTAGCAAATAAAAAAATGACACATTTCACTTTTCCTTTTGGGACAGGCTGTCCTGGAACTCACTGTGTAGACCAGGCTGACCTTGAACTCCTTTGCTTCCTGAGTGCTGGGATCAAAGGTGCACAACACTGTACTCAACTACTTGAATTTCATTTAATTCTGGAATCTTCCAAAGCCAGGCATAGTGGTGCACACCTTTCAGAGAGAGAGTTCCAGGACATCCTGGGCTACACAGAGAAACCCTGTCTCGAAAAACCAAACAAAGAAATCTGTAATCTTCCAACACAAGCCCATCACTGGCAAGACAAGAAACAGCTCCAACAATGAACCACATATTTGGCATCCAGAGCCATGCCAGTGTGCTCTCCCATTTGGTGTTGGCACAACACGACCCTGACCCCAACGCCCCTGCTCACTCCTCAGCTGCTGCTGCTGCTGTTTGCCCAGAGGGGTGGAGGGCCGCACCCCCATCCTGCCACTATGCAGAGCCGTCCTGGGTCCCTCTGCTCGGGGTGCTGGGTGGCAGCTGAGTGCCCCAAGTGCCAAGAAGGTACCGCCGTTCGGTACCCTCCTCCACCCTCTCCTGTCTGCACCTGCCTCCTCCTGTCCCTGGGGACAGGCCAGACCAAGACTGGTGGTTTCTGTGGGGGCTGTGGGGACAGCCCCAGGGGAGACCAAGGGAGTGTGGGAACAAACAATGCCATCACACAGATGGGTGGAGTGGCCATCTCTGCCATTCCAGCACTCAGAAAGCAGAGGCAGGGGGACTGAGAGGTCATGAAGGCCAGCCTGGGCTACATGAAGTCTTGTCTTAGAAAACAAAGGAATGGATAACTGACCCAGCAATTGAACAGCCTGGGGAGTGGGTTATCAGCGTGCAGGGAACAACTCCCCATCTCCCCATGCTCACTTGCAAATAGTCTCCCCAGAAGAGAAGATGTTTTCCTTTTCTCTCCACTTTCCAGAGGCTGTAGTATAAGCAGCTACCTTGGAGCACCAGGCAGATCCTATGCATCAACAGCAAAGCAGTAAAGTCCCCGTGAGACAGAGACAGGAAGCAGGAATGACTTGTCCCAGCAGGGCTGCTCACATGGTCCTTACGCCAAGTCACTTTCCTTTCTCAGCCTCTGCCCTAGGCTGTGGGGTGGGTGGTCACTGGCTCTCATAGAAGTCCCCAGCAGGCCAGCTTCCTTTCCCTGTCCTCAGCTGGCTTGTGTCCCAGCTCATCCCACTTCCTCATTGAGACAGCCCTCAGGGACCAGACACTTAAAGAAACTTCACATTTGTGGTTCTGGCCCTACCAGGTCCTACCTGACAAGTTGGTTCAGGGAGATTTCAATTTCCACCTCATGCCTGGCTTGTGACCTTCCTGGGGATGCCCCTTCAGACTCTCACTAGGCCAAGCCCACCACTCTCCCCAGCTAGGTCCCTGGGACTGGTAGGGGACAGGAAAACAGGTGCTATTGATACACAGGTCCAGCTCATGCTCCAAGGTGGCTGCTCCTTGGGGCTCCAGCCATTGTATCCACATCCCAGTTTCTGAAAGAGGCAGGAGAGAAAACTCATCCCAGCAGTCACCCAAACACTCCTCTCATCCTTATATGGCCATGTGGCATCATCAGGGAAAAAGGTCAAGATACTTCACCTAGTCAAGGCTCTGAGCAGGCTGCAGGAGCCAGTGCGTCCTCACGGGCCCTGGAGTCAGGTGAGCTGTGGTGTGTCCCCACCTGCCCACCTACCTTTCACTCTAGCAGCTGGAACCCGGCCAGCACCACAGGAACACACGCAGCCATTTTGGACCCCAACTGTCAAGGCACCTGTAAGCTAGCTCCCTCGGAGCTGAGCATGTGGCCTGACTCGACTCGGAGCAGGGTCTTTTCCTGGGGTCAGAGCCTGGGCTCTCCGCCTGTGAGGTCCCTGCGTACGCCCGGGATCGACCTGCCCCGCCCTCCGCCACCAAGAACCACAGGGACTACAGTTCCAGCTCCACTGTTTAATCCCCGCTACCCGAACCGCCCACGGTGTGCCTGCGTGGCCCCTACAGCGTGGAGTGCTTCTCGAAGGGCACAGACAGCAGCCTTGCGGCCGCCTCGTCCAAAAACCAGCAGACGGCGCCCAGGCGCGGCTTCACCATTGCGGCGGGCAGCGCGGTGTCCTCGTCCTCCAGGATGCGCTGTGTGCGAGATCCGGGCAGCCTCAGACCCCAAGCCCTGAATCTGCTCGGATTTGGGGACGAGGGACCCGTGGGAGTCCTGCTCTGTGCTCCACCTCCCACACCGCGGGCTTCAGAGCTTCCTGGAGCAGACCAGGATTTGTTTCTTGGTTTTATTGTTTCTGGTCTTTAGAGACAAGGTTTCTCTGTGTAGCCCTTCCTGTCCTGGAACTCTTTGTAGATAAGGCTGGCCTTGAACTCATAGAGATCCACCTGCCTCTGCCTCCCCAGTGGTGGGATTAAAAGTGTGCACCACCACGCTTGGCTTATTTCTTGTTTTTAATTAGGAGGCAGGCCTCCTGTAGCCCAGACTAGCCTTGAACTATGTAGCCGAAGATGAGTCTCTGTTTCTGCCTCCCCAGTATGGGGACGACAGGTGGAGCTGGGGACGGAATTCAGTTTGTCAGACTTGGTGGCAAGCACCTTCACACACTAACCCCCACCCCTTTTGTAATTTCTTTATTTCTATTTTATGTGTACGAGTGTTTTACCTGCATGTATGTATGTGTACCATGACCATGCCTGGTACCCAGAGCCCAGAGGAGGGCGCTGGATCCCCTGGACCTATAACTGGTTGTGAATCAAACCCGGGTCCTCTGGAAGGGGAGCAGGTACTTACCGGTTGGTAGCCCACCTCTCAGCCCAGGTCTTTTATTTATTTATTTTTGATGTGTGTGTCTGGTGTCATGCTCTATCTCCATCCACCTTATTCCCTTGACACTGGGTCCCTCACTGAGCCTGGAGCTAGGTCATCAGCTATGAAGCACCACCCATCCTGTCCCTGAGAAGGGGTTAGTGACACATATGGCTGCACCCAGCATTTACAGGGGTGCTGGGGACACTGCCACAGGGTCCTGTGGTCTCCTCTGACTTCCCTCTTACATTATGTCCCCCTACCTCATGACCACCCCTGGGTGACCTCTCCATTTGTTACCTTCAGCACAGCTGCCTTGCCTTCCCCCGTGGCCACGAATATGACACTTTGGGCTGCGTTCAGCACTGGGAGCGTTAGGGTCACCCTCTGAGGTGGTGGCTTTGGGGAGTCATTGATGGGAGCCACAATCTTCTCTTGCTCCTAGGGAAAGAAAATCAGGTGGGGATAGGTCATTTCTACCCTTCTGTTGTTATTTGTGGCGCTGGGATGGACTGTGTCCCCACCAAGATCCTGCCAAGCACCAAGTTTACAGTGCCAACAGATTTTCCTGTTAGTCTTTTGGGTTTTTGAGATGGGGCCTTCTCAGTGGCCAGGCTGCCCTCAGCCTCACAGCAAGCACCACCATGCCCATGGGAGCTGATACTGCAGGGCTGAACTGGGAGGAGACTGACACAGGCCCAGGTGGGTCAGGACCAGGATGGGGTCCCCACGCTCACCTGTAGGAGGGGATGGCCAGGGAAGAGCGAACAGGTGTGGCCGTCAGGGCCCACTCCGAGGATCAGCAGGTCAAACACAGGGACCGTGTCTCCTTGGATGGCCTGATGGGAGGATGGTGGGTCAGAGTTTGCACACACCTCAGAGGTGACACAGAAAGATAATGGAACCAGGCTTCTATCTCAGCTTCAACCACCTTCTGATAAGATGGTGTCCCTTGGCAAGGGGCCTGCCCATCACATCCTCTACACAACAGAGCAGCCACCTCAGCAAAGGCAGCTGCAGCATGGGTGACATCTGGAAGGCGTTTTGAGGGCCCTCCAGCCCTCCAGCCCAGGCTGGCCTGAATTCTGGACAAGCCTCCTGCCCCAATCTCTCACATGCTGGGGTCACAGGCGCGCTGCCACACCAGACTGATCCAGTCTGGAGGCTTGTTTTTCCTTTCAATGGCCAAGAACCTGGGGTAAGACATGTCCCTGAGATGTGAGGACCCAGCAATGGGCTGACCTCTCAGAGACAGCCTTTGTCCCTGGGCAGTCCCTGCTACATCAGTCTTCTATAGCTTTTCCACCTGTTCCAGGACCCACCTGCCTCAGTTTCCTGGCATAGTCCTCCGCAGCGTCCTCCACGGGCAGGGCAGGATTGACGGTGAGGACCTGGCTGTCTGGGATGGGCAGCTTTGAGAGCAAGTGGGTCTGTGGAAGGGCATGGGGCAGTCAGCCAGTGATATGAATGAGGTGTTACATGCCTGGCACAACATCGCACAAACAGGGACTTGCCTAAAGCCAAGAACCCTGAATCACACTGGGCCCTGCTCCATGACCTGGCAGACTCCTCAGGGTGCCTTCTTCCAGAAGCCAGATCTGCCCAGGGATTCCCCACTCAGGGACACCTTCTGGCTGTATCCAGCACACAGCTAGCACTGTGTGACTGTACAGCTGTGGGCCCCTAGGAAGAGGGTCCAAACTGAATCCCAGGGCTGTGATCTGCTCTTGAACTGGGCAGCCACCCAGCCTGTGTCCCCATGTCTGGCTCTGGGTTAAGTCCAGCTCAGTGGAGAAATGGCAGTAGGAGGCTGGGAGCAAATGCAAATGTCAAAACGCCAGGGTGCCGATGCCCTGATTATAGTGGTGTGGGGGGGGGGCTGTAATGGGGACCATGTAACAGCCAATGCTCAGGGCACTAAGGACCCTGAATGGAGAACAGAGGAGCTCAGGGCTCCAGACAGGGCCAAAGGGACGCGTGTGAGCCAAGAAGGCAGAGCTGGACTGGCTGCTGCATCCTCTCTGCTTGGTTCCTGCCTCAGCCCACCGGGCGGCTTCTGTGAAAGGCACCTACTGCTCACTTTGTGGACCTCAAACGTCCAAGTATTAACAGACTCCACCTGCTGGTCAAGTCCTGCTCCCGCAGAGATTTAACTGTGTCCCCTCAGAGGGGCCTACTTAGGAACCCTTGCTTTATTTTATTGGGTGGGCATCATCAAAATGGTCTCATGGAGCGAAGGCTGGGTTCCAATTGGATAGCTGGAGTAACTCACAGTCCTCCTGCCTCCACTTCCCCAGTGCTGGGATGAGATGTGCTCCACAACTCTTAGTTTATATGTTGCTGGAAATGAAACCTAGGACCTCGTGTATTCTAAACAAGCACTCTACCTACTGGGCTACAATCACCCTACCCATTGAGCTACAGGCCCTCTATCCGCTGAGCCTTGTGCTAGTACCCACAGCCCACAGTTCAGTGACATTCTTGGGGCACGCACCGTGTTCCACGTGGTGCAGTTTCAAAACTGAGGTGCCCAGATGAGAGCCATGGGGGCCCGAATCTGCTGGCCTCAGTTTCCCCACCTTGAAGTGAGTTTGGTGGCCCCTGACTCAGGGCCCAAGACACTGGGCCAGCTTCCCCTAGAGGGCGGTGGCAGACACGCAAACATCCAGAGGTGCTCAGTGCTCAATCCTCCATGCCTTAGTTTCCCTGTGTGTGAAGCAGGGCGCTCTGGACCCTATATGTGGCCTGGTGACCGTCATATTCCAGGCTGCTGGGGGACGATGGCTAAGGGCTCGTGTTAGAGATAAGTAAACTGGAGCCCAACACACCCTGGACATCAGAGGTAGGCTGAGCGCACAGCCATGACACTCAAGGCCGCACAGCCGAGGTGAATCCCTCAGGAAGCTGCGGGGAGCGGAGGCTTGTGGGGCCCGGCTTGGGTGGACATCACTGCACATTCAGCAAGACCCCGGGCGGCCTGTAGCCCGCGCGCAGGCGTCGAAGCAGCTCCTGGGCGTTTCCACGGCGAACTGCGCCGGCTCGGCGTGGCCCCCGGCGGCCCCCGTAGCGCGGGCGATGCGCGCCCCCGCAGCGCTCACCCGGTAGAGGCCGTACGTGCTGTCGGCGTGCTCGAAGGGCACGAGGCGCTCGTCGCAGAAGCCGAGCGTCCAGCGCGCAAAGCTGGTGGGCCCCGCAGGAGCGGCGGCGGCGGGCAGGTCTCGGGCCAGCATGGAGACCAGGCTGCCGCCGGACAGGCCAAGCGCGAAGCGGCCACGGTTCCCTTCCAGGCAGCTCGCGGCCCGCTGCGCCACCAGCTGCGCCAGAGACGCGCCCAACTCCTGCGGGCTGGAGAACACCGAGATGAGACCCGGAGCGGGTGCGGCCATGGTGGCGGCAGGGAGGGGGCGGTGCCGCTCCCGGCGGACGCCAGCGCGCATGCGCGACGGCGGGCTACTATTGGTCCGAGCGCTTTGCGCCAAGGTGGTAGACGCATGCGCAGTTGCACAGATGAATCTTCTCCCGGGCCTGGCGACCCGGGCTTGTTGTTCCCGAAACCCCGATGCACGCAGGGCTTTGGGGTGGGTGGTGGGAGGGGAATTTAGGGTGCTTCCCTGGGCCGGGCTGACTTCTCGCGTTTGGTTTATTTTTTGAAGTGGAGTCCTGTAGCTCTGGCTAGCCTCACGCTCCCGATCCTCCTTCCTCGGTCCGAGAGCAGTGCTGGTGTGACCGAGGTGTGAGCAGCACTCCTGAGAATGTAGCGGTTGTCCGCGGTGCTGTCGGACGCCCAAAGTGAAGCAACTTCAGCATCATGAGGTCAATAAGCCTGGCGTGCTGGCTTACAGTCATGCTAGCACTCGAGTTCAAAGCCAGGTTGAGCTAAGGAGTAGGACTCTGTCACACACACCCGTGACATCCGCGTGCTATCTCAGCCCGACGCGCCTTTTCTGTGTTACCCAAGCGGATGCTGCGGTTTGTAAGGCCCTGTGCTCACAGCTGTCCGCCACAGAAGAGGGGACTCCGCACGACAGTTGAACATCCTCTTGCAATTGGATGTGAAACTACCCCCCACTTGTGCGCTTTAACAGTTGGCTCCAGCTGCCCTTGCTATTTTAGGACAATGCGGAACCTTTGTGACTGTTAAGAGCGCTGATCCAAGTGGATCAGCCAGTGTGGACCTTAAAGGAGACAGCTGCTTCCAGCATGAAGACCCAAATAAACCCTCTTGACCCTCCTCCCCCATGTTCCCCTTTTATTTTTGTCTAATTTAGTTTTTAAATGTGTATGGCTGTTTTGCCTGCATGTTATCTCTGTAATACGTGCATGCATGGTGCCTGTAGAGACCAGGAGATGGCATGGAATGCCCAGGGACTGATTGTGATCCTCATTGTGGATGGGGGGAAGGTAACTCTCCTCTGGAAGGGAAACCGAACCAGTGCTTGTAACCACTGAGCCATAGCAGCCAGAAGAATGACTGGTACTGTGTGACCCAAGCACTGTGGCGCTCCGGATGGATCCCCTGCCTAGAATCCCCCAGTGAGAGCCTGGGGACGTGGGAATCCCCCAGTGAGGGGCTTGAGGCGTGACTTGAAGTGGAGTCCCTACCTAGAATCCCGCAATGAGGGCCTGGAGTCGTGGCTTAGCCATAAAGCACTACCTTGTGTGCCTGAGTCCCAGAGTTCCGTTCCGGAAGATGCAAAAGGAAAAAGGGGGCCGGGCGTGGTGGCACACGCCTTTAATCCTAGCACTCCGGAGGCAGAGGCAGGTGGATCTCTGTGAGTTCGAGGCCAGCCTGGTCTACAAAGCAAGTCCAGGACAGCCAAGGATACACAGTGAAATCCAGTCTCCAAAAACCAAAAAGGGGGGGGGGAGGAAGGAGAGAAAAGAGACAGTGAACCCCAGAACCTCTTGGCATGAATGAGTGGACTGGTTGGTCCACATGGCTGTCCCCTTCCTGAGAGTTAAGCATGGACAGCACTCTGGCCTGGGAAAGGCAATGGGCTAATTTTTTTTAATTTAATATTGAGGCTTTTATAAATTGTTGGCCTTGCCAAGGCAGTGGTGGTACACACCTTTAATCCCAGCACTTGGCAGGCAGAGGCAGGCAGATCTCTGAGTTTGAGACCAGCCTGGTCTACAGAGTGAGTTCCAGGACAGCCAGGGCTACACAGAGAGATCTTGTCTCATTAAAAAAAAAAAAAAGTTGCCGTTAGTGTTTTCTTGTGGGTGTTTGATATGGAATGTTCCTGTGGGGCCTGGGATGACCTGGGACTCAGCATCCTGATGTCTCAGTCTCCCGGGGCTTTGGTGACAGGTGTCTTTGCTCCCAGCTATCCATTTTTTTTTTCTTGCTTTGTTTTGTTCTGAAAAAGCATCTCACTTGCAGCCCTGGCTGGCTGGCAGTTGCTGTTCCTTCTAGAGCACAGGTTCAGGGTCATGCATTGAGACAGCCCACACACACCCACGGACCTGTTTCTCACTAGCTTCGTGGACCTCCCTGTCAATCACTAGTCAGGTGTGCAGTGTGGGCTGTGCGGATCCCAAGGCTGGGTCATTGCCTGCGTACCAGGCCCTCCTTCAGCACTTGCTTGTCCCTACTGGCAGATGCATCACCCTCCCCTGGGGCACCAAGGCCCAACCCAGGGATTGGAGGATCTGCAGAGACTGGAGGGAAGCAAGCTGAATGCCTGTTCAGTGCCCCTGCTGGAAGCTCTCCTGGTCTGCATGAGCTGGCCTGGAGCCCAAGTTCCTATTGCTGTCAGAATGGCTTCCCCCAAATTCATGCAGTTTAATCCACATAGCTTTGTTAATGGTGTTGAGAAGGTCTGAGATGCCTCAGCCAGTAAAGATGTTTCCTGGCCAAGCCTGGCCACCTGAGCTACATCCTTGGAATCACATGGTGGAGAGAACCAATATCCTCTGACCTCCACATGAGCGTTATGACACATACAGGTTTCCACACGCACATGGTGGTTAGTCCCATTACAGTGTTTAAAAGATGGGGCGTCAGGGATGCAATTGAAATATGATGATAGTTAGACTTCCAATCCCCAAAAGTGAGCTGCACAAACCTCTGCTTTCTGTTATGTTCCCAGCCTCAGGTCCCAGCCATCAGACATAATGACTCTTAAAGGTGGCTTGATCCAACCAGATATCTTTCAATATTTTCTAATTTATTTAGATTTATTTTTAGTTTGTGTATTACGCTTGCACTGTATGCATCCCAGATTCCAGAGGTGAGAGGAGGGTACAGGATTCCAGGATGCTGGTGAGCCACCATTCCAGTGCTGAGAACCAAACCCAGGTCTAGACTAGCAATCAGGGCTCTTAACTGCTGATCCAACCCCTTCTTTTCTAATGTTCTTCTTTGCTTTTTTGATTTTTGAGACAGGGTTTCTCTGTGAAGCCCTGGTTGTCCTGGAACTCACTATGTAGACCAGGCTAGCCTCAAACTCAGAGATTCACCTGCCTCTGCCTCCTGGGTGCTGGGAATAACAGGTGTGTGCCACCACGCCTGGCTTGTACGCCCGCCTTTAATGTCAACTTGATTCAAGCCACAGTCATTCAGGAAAATGGGACCTCAGTTGAGAAAATACCCCAGCCATTGTCTGTAGGCAAGCCTGAAGTGCACTGGTAATTGATGGAGCAGGGCCCAGGCCATTGTAGGTGTGGCCATCCCTGGGCTGGTGGTCCTGGGTTCTCTAAGAAAGCAGGCTGAGCAAGCCATCGAGAGCAAGCCAGTAAGCAGCACCCTCCATGGCCTCTGCATCAGCTCCTGCCTCCAGGGTCCTGCCCTGTGTGAGTTCCTGCCTTGATTTCCCTTGGATTGTGATTCAGGATATCTAAACCAAACAAACCCTTTCCTCCCCAAGTCCCATTGGTCATGGTGTTTCATCACAGCAATGGTGACCCTAACTAGGAGTCCTGCTGCAATCTGCTCAGGTGTGACCTGCAGAAAGAGCCTGGGCTTCGAGACAGACCAGAGCCGCTGCACTCTGGCAGGTGTCAAGGCTCAGCACATTTATTTCTTAAAACCAACAAGAAAATGACATTTATGTGTGGGTGACTGTGTGCAGCAGCCTGTGGGTGCTGCTCTGCTCACACCCATCCAGGGGCTGGGTCCTTGCAAACAAAGGAGGGCAGAGGCCTGGCTTGGTGACTAAGATGAGTCACCAGTGATCCCAATGGGGACCATGGGAGGCAGAAGGGTAGACCTCGAGTGTCTCCAGCAACAGGTGCTGGGCTATGGACACTAACACAGCAGGGACACACACCCAGGGCTGCCAGCAGGGGCCACCCAAGGGAACACCACAGCACCCTTCCTGGGTCTCTCCAGCTGTGATGTGAAGACACACAAGCTTTGCTAGGGTCAGAGTCTCCAGAAGGGATGCCTGTGGACCTCTGAACTGACACACATCAGCAGGGCCAGCACTTGCTATATCCAAGTGGTGAGAGTCAGTTCTGGAAGCTTCCAGGGGTAAGTGAGGCCTAGAAAGACCCAGGGACAATAGTGCAATTGTGGGACTGCAAGTGGCACTCTCTGCAGACAGAGGCAGTAGGGTGGCAAGTTTGAGGCTTGGTCAGCCTCCACAGTGAGACC
The DNA here is from genome assembly GCA_907164525.1 of Lophiomys imhausi. Classification (NCBI taxonomy): domain Eukaryota; kingdom Metazoa; phylum Chordata; class Mammalia; order Rodentia; family Muridae; genus Lophiomys; species Lophiomys imhausi. Next base: position 69,601 of record CAJQZJ010033979.1, on the reverse strand, counting down.
CTACTGAAAAAAACATAAAATTTCCAGTTGACTGGGGATCAGCGGGAGACTGCCGATATGGTCCACCTGACTTGAGGGTGTGCTACCGACCTTCAGCAGGGAGGGCAGCTGTGTGGGCCCCCACTTGCTCCACAGTAGAACCATGGATGGGTTCCTAAGGCACATCAGGGAAGAGAGGTGGGCACCAGTCTGGGTCACAACTGGCAGCCTGGACCCATGGACATGGGTCCCACTGCAGGACACATCAGTGACATGTGCTTGAGGGGCTCCTGGTGGGTAGGGAGAAAAGAGATGGAGAAAAAGAAAGGTGGAGGCCATATGGATGCATAATGGGATGTAGGAGAGGGACACCCAGCCACTCAGGTTTCAGTTGCCTCCTCCACAGGTGCTGTTGGCCAGAGTCCTGCTGGAGCACCTGAGCAGGTGTTATGTTGGTGCAGGGCCCCGGAGTCCAGGCCCATCCCACCTGCCAGGTTCAGAGAGAGAAGTCACCAGCACAGATGCGGGTGTGCACTTCCTCGTCCAGGGGCAGGTAGCGGCCCTGCTTCAGGTCCAGAAAGAAGAGTCTGTCTGAGGTTTGGCGTGGGTCAAAGCCTTCTCGCTGGAGCCGGGTCTTCTGAATCTTGAAGGTGCCTGGAGGCAGGGGAGGAGACAGGTATGTACCCTGTAGCAATCCCTGCACAGGGCTCCCCGCTTCAGCAGTAGACACCGCCCTGGCTTCATACCCCTCAGTTCCCAAGACCCATTCTCTCAGCTACTTCCTGCTGTTGCCTTAGAGCTGAGTCTCTATATCTGAAGCTGCACCCCCAAAGCCTAAAAGAGGTATCTTGGGCCTTCATTATTGTTGTTATTTTCTTGGAAATAGGATCTCACTCTGCAGTCCACGCTGGCCTCAAACTCAAGGTGATCATCGTTTCTGCTTAAGACTCTGGAGTACTGAGATTATGTGGAGGAGCCACCGCACCCATCTGAAAACACGTTATCTTGTCTATTAAGAAAACGGTGGGCTGGAGAGATGGCTCAGCAGTTAAGAGCACTGACTGCTCTCCTAAAGGACCAGTGTTCAATTCCCAGCAACCACATGGTGGCTCACAACCATCTATAATCAGATCTGGTACCCTCTTCTGGTGTGCAGGCATACATGCAGACAGAAAACTGAATATATAATAAATAAATCTTAAAAAAAAAAAAAAGAAAAAAGAAAAGGGCTGGGAGCCAGACATGGTGGTGCACACCTTTAATCCCAGCACTTTGGAGGCAGAGGCAGGTAGATCCCTGAGTTCCAGGCCAGCCTGGTCTACAGAGCAAGTTAAGAAGAAACGCCCCAGGGCAGGTAGCTGTAGACCCTCATTTACACAGGAGAGAAGAAGAAAAGTAAATGGCTCCTGAGGCTGTACCTGTAGTATCCACCTGGGGCAGAAGACGAAGGAAGATGGGCCGGGCATAGGATGCCAGAACCTTCTGCAACTCCTGGTACATAGAATTAGGGTCCAGCTGGCTGTGGGGATCTGCAATGGCTGCCATGCCGGCTTTCCCCTCCACTCCTGCGGGGAAGGGGAGCTCAGCTGAGAACATCCCATCCACCTATAGGCAGCCCTGGTCTCTACTCTGTGGCCTCCCAGCTGGGGTAACATTAGTCCTGGCAGTACCCATTTTATAAGGGGCCCTGTTACCAGCCTTCTGAGTCTGAGAAAGGGTCCCCTAAACTGAAGCTCAATAATATAAATGTAAATGGATTCCCATTCCTAACCCATCCAGTCAGCAGCATAGTTCTCCAGGTTATGTATGGGCCAAGGGTATTGTACCTGCAGGTCCCTTCTGGATGGACTCCATGGGGCCCTGTACCCCACAACCAACCCGTGTCCCCAGCTTGCCTGGCACAGCCACCCCGTACACAGCCACGTCTGTCTGGCTAAGCAGGCGGCTCAGCACGGCTTCCACCTCCGTAGTGGACACGTTCTCCCCACGCCAGCGGAAGGTGTCCCCACTTCGGTCGCGGAAATACATGTAGCCCAGTTCGTCCATCACCAGCACATCACCTACAGGGGAAAGGGCAGGTGGGACAGGGCTTCGCCTCACCACAGCCACCCAGGGCCTCGAGGCTCCGCACCTGAGAGGTAGGCGCTGTCGCCCTTGCGGAACACGCTGTGAGCGATCTTCTTGCTGGTGGCGCTGTCACTAACGTAGCCATCGAATCGCCGCAGAGGGTCCTGTTGGTTGATCTGGCCAACGAGAAGGCCGGGCTCCCCTGGAGGAGGTGACACTTAGGCTGAGTGAGGGCGGGAACCGTGGGGACCCTAGCTCCCTGAGGCACCGGGCAAGGGCAGGGCTCACCGGGCTGGCACGGGATGCAGAGGCCCTGTGCGTCCCGCAGTGGCTCCATGGTCTCCTCGTTGACCTTGACCAGACGGATGGGGTACACGTGGGTGAGGATGCGGCTGTTGAAGCCGCAGGAGCCGACCTGGGGTGAATATTGTGGTGAGCAGCTCGCGACAGCACAGCAGCCCACGCAGGCGGGGCCTCAAGGTGCACGCGCCGTAAGAGGCAGGAGGCGCTGGTCTGTACCCCACAGCGGCGAACCTTGCCGTCCATGTTGGCGATGCTGCAATTGCACTCGGTGGCGCCGTAGAACTCGCCAATCTGCCGCACGCCGAAGCGCTGCGTGAACTCCTCCCAGATGGCCGGCCGCAGCCCGTTGCCCACGGCCAGACGCACGCGGTGCCGCCGCTCCACGTCGCGAACCGGCTGCCTTAGCAGGTAGCGACAGATCTCCCCGATGTACTGCACAACCTGCGGGAGGCAGGGGGCGGGGCTCAGGCAAGGCCCAATCAGAAGCAGGGTTTGGAAATGGGCGGGGCATGACCTATGAGGGAGGAGCCTGGCCCCCACCGATGTGAAGGGAGGGGCACAAGAGCATCAGGACTTTCTAAGGTGCTGGGGACAGAACCAAGGACCACATGCTAAGCAAGCATTCACCTTTCTCCTTTTACGGTTTTTAAGACAGAATCTTATGGAGCCTGCGCTGTCCAGGAACTCCTGATCCTCCTGCCTCAGTCTTCCAAATGCTAGCTAGCATGACAGGTGTGCAGCATCATGCTTGGTGAGTCTCCAATCTAGGGATCCTCCTGCCTCAGCTGCCCAACTACCTGAGATCACAAGTGTTAGCCTCCATGCCCAGTACACTGGGGCTTTTAACAGAAGGCTTTTGCAAAGGGGACTCTTTCTCCCACGAAGTGACAGAAGCAGTGTCCCCTTCCCTCTCCATCGTTGAAAAGGGAAAGCTAAGGGGGAAGGCTAACCATAAAATGGAGGGCTGAGTATATACTCGGACTAAGTCTGTGCATAGCCTTGGCTACATAGCAAGCTCCAGGGCAATCGGAACATCTGTCTGTGTCCAAAAAGAAGGAAGAAGGGGGAAAAAGAGAGAGAGGAGGGAGCGAGAGGAAGACAGAGAGCCTTCCTGAAGCTTTGACATTTCTGTGAATGTGAGGCCCTGTCCTTGAGAAAGTTTAGACTTAAGGTTTGGGTTTTGGTTTCTTCCAACTGACTAAAACACTGCCCGGATCCAGGACGCCTCTAAACTGTGTGCCCAGTGCACTTCCACATGCCTGTCATCCCAGCACTCAGGAGAGCGAGGCGGGAGAATCATGGGTCCAGGCCATCCTGACTGCCAAATAAGATCCTGTCTCAGAAACTAAGCAAAGCCCAGTCTGTGGGGTCCGCTGACACGGCCCTGAGGCTGGGTGTCTGGCGGCCTCTGCTCTCTGGTGCCTTGGTGAACACAGGCTTCAGAGCTCTGCTTCTCACTGCCTGCCCCCCTGCCCCAGGCCTTGCCCCTTTGTCCCTGACCCTGCCACCCCTCTGCCCCACAGGATTTTTCATTAACACACAAAAGGACAGAAAGGGCTTTGAAGGATCTGAAAGCAGTGAGAGTTCCCACACACCAAGAGTCCAAGCAAAAGGACCCTGGGATGCCATGGGCATATGTGATCCAGGACATACTCCCCCACACACAGGCAGCTTGAGAATATAGGTTCAGCATGGTGTGGCACTGGTAGAAGGCGGTGATCCCTGCACTTAGGAGGCAGACATAGGTGAGTCTCTGTGAGTTCCAGGACAGCCAAGGGTAGAGAGAGAAGAGACTGACTGACTCTGTCTCAAAAACAGACAAACAAAAAAGTAAGGTGGAAAGGGGTAGATGCCTGATATCACACCAGCCTCCACAAGCACAAAATGAAGAGCAGAGAAGAGGCCACCCGAAGTCAGGCATTTCCAGTAATGCGGGCTGGCCTCACTGTCCATGAGCCCGGTTCCAGAGCACAGAGAGGATGAAAAAAGCCAGCTTGCCTTCCCAGAGACCCTGTGCTGTGTGAACTGCCAGCATGAACTACATCAGGGGCTGGGGAGGTGAGAAGTAGGGGCTGCGGGTTGAGACTGAATGTTCTGGAAGGAGACAGAAGTGGTGGTTGTATAGCATGCCACTTAACTGTGGGGTCTATTCTTTCTGGGGAGCTGGGGGTTGAAGCCAGGACCTCTGCCTGAGTTCTAACATGGAGCCATGCAGTGTGTGGTATGCTGGGGGCTGCTAGAGACAGAATCCAGGGCCTCGAACACACTGCACTAGGCTCTGTGACGACCTGCTACCACCCAGTGCCTCTGGCTTTTCTCAAGTGACTGTTTCAAAGTCAGATTAGCACTTTCCCGAAGATGGGTATAAAATCCTGCGATGTTGGCAGAGTATATGGGATCCCAGCACTGCCATGCTGGGCTGTGAGAGATGGCTAAGCCCCACCACTCATTGGTCCCTGCCCGTCAGCTGCTAGTGCCTCTAGATCCTGCACACACCTAGCTCTTTTATCTAGCAGCCGCGCACTTCAGCTGGGAAAGCGCAGGCACTTAATTCTTCCAGGTAGCTGTTCCAAGGATCAGGGAAGGAGCTTGGGGGCCTGGTGTGAAGGAGCTCGGGGGGCTGGTGTGAAGCTCGGGACCTGGTGTGAAGGAGCTCGGGGGCTAGTATGTGCTCCCAGCCCTTTAGTCATAGTTCCCTACCTGTGCTTAACCCCTCACCTAGGGTTCTCTCTGCCCATATAGACGATCCTATCCATGGCCTCCTGCCCCATCAGAAGGACCCCAGCGCTATGCAAGCAGTGCCTGAAGAAACTCAGGTACCCTGGCTCCATCTCAGCTGCATTATAGCCTCAGTTTCTCTGACTGTAAAATAGGTACAAAGTCTTTGGTGATGCTGGTAGGAGACTCTAAAGAATTTACACAGCCTTTAGTGTGTAAGGACCCAGGCTGGTCCCCCTTCCCCAGCATCAAGGTGGGCAGGCAGGCAGAGTAAGCAGGGCCTAGCCAGATGGGACCACCTAGTTAGAGCATGGCCTGGTCTGCTAGAGAGTGAACCGAATGGGAGCGAGCGGCGGGAGCTGCGCAGGTGGGATACAGTCTGCCTAGAATTAGTGCGGCCTCTTGAGGAGGCGTGGAGACTAAGTGAGAGGCAGGACCTACCCAAGGTGGAATTGGTTAAGCAAGGAATGACCTGGGTCAGGTGGGCGTGGCCAGAGCAGGAAGGGCAGGGCTTGGTAAGTCAGGGGGACACAAAACAGTCTGGCCTGGCAATTTAAGGGGAGGGGGGGCTGGAGAGATGGCTGAGTGGTTAAGAGTACTGTCTGCTCTTCCAGAGGTCCTGAGTTCAATTCCCAGCAACCATATGGTGGCTCACAGCTGTCTATACTGGAATCTGATGGCCTCTGCTTGCATGCAGTGATATATACAGTTCTCATATGTTAAATAAATTTAAAAAAAAAGACAGGGTCAGGGTGGAACAGGAGAGTGAACAGGGGGAGCCAGAAGAAGGGCGTGGCCAGAGCAGGAGGGGCGTGCCCTGACCTAGCCTCGCCAAGAGAACTGCTGTGCTGCTGGGGTGGTGGGCGGAGCCTGGGGGCGGGGCCTACCGTGCAGTTGTACTTGACGCAATCATCCCAGAAGCGGCTGGCGGAGAACTTCTTGCGCAGCACCACTGTCAGCCCGTAGATGACACACTGTCCCACGCCCATGATGTTCCCTAGAGGGAGGGTGGCTGTGAGGGTCCCTGAGGGAGCCCGCCCCACGCCCCTGGGTGCCCGCGTACCTGCAGAGTGGTAGAGCGGCAGGCAGTCGTAGAGCACATCGGCAGGCCGCATGCTGTATGAATGGTGGCCAAAGGCTGCGATGCGGTAATACCTGTAGGGAGAGGCAAGTCATTGGCAGACATCTGGAAGTGACACATCTGGGAAGGGGCCATCTGGTCTGGAGAGAGTGGGCCCTGATCCCTTGGGAAGGCTGCCTGAGGGCACAAGGAAAAGTTCCAAGGACTGTGGCCAGCTGGAGAAAGGGCTGAGGGCCAGAGGGGACTAAGCCACCACATGACTCAGAAAGGCCAAAGCAGAATGGTCATGGGATTTAGGATATAAATCCCTCAAGGATGCAGGCCGAGGCTGGGTGGAGGGAGGACAGGAGTGGGGAGCCCACCTCCGGAGGTTGAGCAGGAGATGGGAAGGGCTCACGTGAGACAGGTCCCAGCTAGGCAGACGGTGGGGAAGGGAGGGGCCCAGGACCCAGCTCACCTGCTGTGCACCACAATGGCCGCCTTAGGAAGCCCGGTGGTCCCCGAAGTATAGATGTAAAACAGCCGATCTGCAGGAGAAGTAGGCTTTGGGCACCGGGAGAGCAGAGAGAGGGAATAGATGACTGGGTCCCCTCCACTTACCATCCATGCCCTTGCCTGGGGCTTGTGCCAGGGGTGTGGTGGGCGCCTCGGCAAGCATGGGGTCCAGGAGCTGTGTGTCAGGCAGGATGCTCTCAGGCCCCAGGTTCCCGGAGCAGAACTTGAGGAGGCTCTTCCCCAACTGCTCGCTCACCTCCGCCACCGCTGTGGTGACAGAAGCTCAGGGTCACAGTTATAAAGCACTTCTGGCCAGCATCTCCCTATCCCTAGATTCCCAGGTCCCCACCCATCTGGTACCCACCAAGCCTCACCTGCAGCCATTTCTCCGCCATAAATGAGGGCCTTGGCAGCTGATGTGCCTAGGCAGAAAGCCAGGGGTTCCCGCCTCAGGTTGACATTGAGCAGCGCAGCCACCACACCAGCCTTGGCCAGGCCCAGCCACAGCCCCACGAACTCAGGCCGGCCCTCTAGAAACACAGCCACCACATCGCCTGGCGCGAAGCCCAGCTGGCGGAACAGGTTGGCCACGGCATTAGAATAGGTGTCCAGCTGCGCGAAGGTCCAGCAAACACCGCTGCTAGCGTCCACCAGTGCCAGGCGCTCGGGTTGCCGATGGGCCACCGCCTGGAAGATGCGTGGGATCGTGCCTCCTGCTTGCCTATGTCGCCGTAACTCCAGGCGCACACGGATCAGAACGGAGAGGCCGCTGAAGAGAAAGGGACAGGGTCACTGAACCGAGCTGCCTCTACCTCAGTGCCCTATCAAGGGCCCCAGGACAACCAATGGCTGATATCTTAGGGCAAGGAACATTTACCAACCAGGCAGGAATCTATGAACCCCCAAAGCCAGCCTATTTGCCACTTGAGTATTAGTCATCATGCAGTCTTCCCTGAACAGGCTGCTGTCCTGAGTATCCTGTGTCAGACTCTCCTTTGTACTCTGTGATGTAGCAGGTCGTCAACACAGGTCAACATGCATCCTCAGCAAGCAATCTACCACCACATCCCCAGCCCCTCATTAGGGGATTCTAGGCAGGGCTTTACCTGTGAGCCACCATTTCTTCCAATTTGGGCCCCCAAACAGTTTTTCTACAACCCAATTAAGCAGGAAGTTTTAAGAGAGCGACGACTCATTCCCAAAAGCTGGGGTGGATGATTTTTTGGTCATTTAATGTGTTATAAATGTTGTTTAGGGGTAATGGTTACAAATTGTTATATGGTCTTGTTAAACAAGGTATAGAAAGTTAGATTTGGAAATCTTTTTTCTCTATCCTTCTTTCTCTCTTATATAGGGGGAAAAGACTTGAAAAGAAAAAGGGGGAATATATATATAATATAGAAATGATAAGATATACGTATAGATTATTGAATCTGCTCTGAAACTTAAAACTGTTGTTATTCTTAAAATAAGGTTGTCTTTTGATACATTGGTATAGAATTTTGTATATTGATAAAAATAAGATTAATTTTGATTCATTAGTATAGAGTTTTATATTTTGACATATAATAAGTATATTTCTACTCTTTTATAAGGTATTGTGCCTATACAACTCATTTTTTTTTTTTTTGGTTTTTCGAGACAGGGTTTCTCTGTGTATCTTTGGCTGTCCTGGACTCACTTTGTAGACCAGGCTGGCCTTGAACTCACAAAGATCCGCCTGCCTCTGCCTCCCAAGAGCTGGGATTAAAGGCGTGCGCCACCACCGCCCGGCTATACAACTCATTTAAAAGTATAAGTTTACTTTCAATCCTTTTATGGGTTGCTATTACAATCTATTTAGGAGTATGGATAATACAGGTTGATTGCTGGCCAGTCAAGCTCCTGGTCATGTCACATACTAGGTTAAACAGATAATAAATGGATAAAAATAGTTTGTTTGTTCAAAGATAGATAGAAGATAGATGACAGATTTATAAATAAACTGATAGATGTCTTCAAAATCCTCAGAGGCATACAGAAAAATGGCATTTAAAGATGTTTTTATTATTTTAAGAATTGTTTGACTTAAGACAGCTCCTGACAGCTCCCATTTGACTTGGAAGAAGACAATGAGCATCAAGAAGAAATCTCCCATCAGGAGATAATTCCTACTGGGCAAAAATGCCCCTGCTCTCTCAACAGACTATATACAGTCCAAAGATGGACCAGAGCTTAAATGCAGGTAAGTCGATGTCCTCATTCTGCAGAGACAGAATGGGAAAATCCTTGTTTCCTGCTGCACAATTTAGTCTGTGAAAAATGGTTGGCCAGAAGGCTGAAGATGATGCTCCAACAGTATGGAGAGATATTTGGGACTGTCTAGGAAACAAACTGTCATATTTCTTTTTGGAAGCTGCTCTCCTATGCTTCCTACTCACTCAAATAATAACTTTATCCCTTCTTATGTCTTTGATGGGTTGAAGGCATAATAGTTATAAAATTTCAATTGAACTTGAGTTGCTTAGGATTTAAAAGAAAATATAGGATATGATAAAAATATTTAGGTTCAGAACTTTAGACACACTAAGATAGATGATTTTTTTCTTCTTCAAGATTGCCTGATAGAAATAGGCTAAATATTATGTGTGTAACTTTTATATATGGTTTTCTTGATTGTTTCATATTTGTTCTTATTGTTTTTACTATATGAGTTAAAAAAATTTAGCCTTTTTATTAGACAAAAGGAAGGAAATGATGGGGTGGTGTTAAGATTCTAAATCTTGATTGCTCCTGTTTGCTGTCTGTTGCTTACATTGTCTCTGATTGGTTAAATAAGTGCTGCGGCCAGGAGATTGGGCAAAGATTGAGGTAGGCAGGACTAAGGTGCACGAGCTTCAGAGACAGAGAGCATCTTGGGAGGGAGCCAGGAGAGGAAGAAGGAGGACACACGCCATGGGGTAGATTAAAGAAGATCATTCCGCCGGGCGTGGTGGTGCACGCCTTTAATCCCAGCACTTGGGAGGCAGAGGCAGGCGGATCTCTGTGAGTTCGAGGCCAGCCTGGTCTACAAAGCAAGTCCAGGACAGCCAGGGCTGTTACACAGAGAAACCCTGTCTCGAAAAACCAAAAAAAAAAAAGATCATTCCACATGGCCTGGAACATCGGCTTAGTGTGGAGAATAACAGTCCAAAGGGACGTATGTATATGTGGGGTCATATTTGAGTAATAAAATTATGAGCTAGCTTAGATGGGCTAGGATTGCACAATTCAGGCCTAGGCTTGTTAAAATCCATCCGGTGTCTGTGTATATTCATTTATAATAGCGGGTTAAGGATTAACACTGCCAACCAACTAATGATAATATAAATACTGGTTACATCTTTCATTAGCCATTTTTTCTACACCACGCCTGATACCGTACTTTTTAATTATTAAACACTTATTTATTAACTATATTTACTTATGACAAATACACTTACTTAATTATTATTCCTACAAATTCCTACAACCCCTAAGACCTAACCACTAAGCCTATTGATAACTATTACAGCTATTTTCATAAGGACACAGTCTCTGGGGCAGGCCCTCAGTCGCCAGGAACACAGTCTCTGGGGTAGACTCTTTAATGCACTTAGCAGTCCTTTTTCTGGAATATCTCAGACGCAGGTTTGTCAGGGTAAATTGGCTATCGAAGTCTCACCTTAAATAAGGCTTGATGCTTTCTTCTCTCTGGGAGACCTCAGCGTCTGTAGGCCAACTTACTTCCTTCAGCAATTCTGCCACTCTGCCTTAGTCTTTAAAGCTGGCCACAGTTAGCCAGGCGTGGTGGCACACGCCTTTAATCCCAGAACTCGGGAGGCAGAGGCAGGCTGATCTCTGTGAGTTTGAGGCCAGCCTGGTCTACAAAGCAAGTCCAGGACAGCCAGAGCTGTTACACAGAGAAACCCTGTCTCAAAAAACCAAAAACAAAAAAAAAAAAACAAAAAAAAACTGGCCACAGTTTCACTCAGGCCACTGTTCGGACAGGTCAAACCCCTCTAGGCAAAAGCTGAGCCACAGGGTTTAGCCCTTGGCCTTTTGCTGTCTTGCTGAGGCTTTCTCTGCTCACCAGCTTCTTTCTGCCTAAGGGAAATCTGGCCATCAGTTCACCAGCACTTTCTTCAGCAGGACTCACTAGCATTGGAGCTCTCTAGTATTGGGGGACCTTAACATGACCTCCCTGGGCTCATCCACTTGTCCTTAAATAGGATCGCTCCTTGTTCCACCTGCTTCAGCTTAATTTGGGCTCTGCCCACTTAGCAGCTGAAAACAATGCCAGGTCATAAAGTCTTTCCTTGTTTCACCTGGCTTCAACCTTGTTTTTCAGTTCAGAGACTCCCCTCATTTCATGTGACTTCATCCATAAGCTGATAAGCTAACTGCTCACATCCAAGTTGATCTTCATGCCCCGAATTAAGAAACTGTATCAGGGGGCTGGAGAGATTGCTCAGTGGTTAAGAGCACTGCCTAGTGCTCTTCCAAAGGTCCTGAGTTCAATTCCCAGCAACCACATGGTAGCTCACAACCATCCACAATGTGATCTGTTGCCCTCTTCTGGAATGCAGGTGTACATGCAGATAGAGCACATATATGCATAAAATAAATAAAATAAATCTTAAAAAAAAAGAAACTGTATCAGAAACCTAGATATTCACTAAATCTAACTTATATTAATCTATCAACCCCTACACCATGCCCTCATCCCTCTCTTTATTTTTAAGTCAGGGTCTTGCTAACTGAACTCACTGACTGTCCTCTAGACTGGAGCCTGCTATCCTCCTGCCTCAGCATCTGCAGGACCTGGGTTGACAGGCCTGACAATCAGGAAGGTCTCAGCTCTCATCCTTGTTCCTGTTTCTGGGGATGACCATTGAGTACTATACCCTATCCCCCAAGGACACAGAACACCAGGAGATGGTGATCACAGGCCAGCCAAGAGGAGACACCAAGCCTGCCAATGTCTTGGACTCCCACTTGATCGATTCTTGATAGCCCAGGCTAGCCCTGAACTCACAGCAACCTTGCCTCAGGCTACAGAACCCTGCTGGCTTCCTTCCTTCCTTTATCCCTTTCCTCATCCATTCAGTCCTCTCTCATGTCTCTGTCAACCCCTCAGGCTGCTGGCCACAGCAGTTCTGCTCTGAAGACAGGGCAGTTGCCACCTTCCTTCCAGGATCACAGACCTCTAGGAGGTTCCCACACAGGACAGAACTGAAGGTGACAGGGAAGGGTGACAACAGTCAAAATGAGAGCTCTTGTCAGTGGGGACTGTGGAAGGAGCTGGCAGCTTCCATACAGCCGGTGCAAAGGTCCTGAGGTTTGCGCCATTGTGCTCAGTTCACACGGCTAGAGATGGAACGAGGACATACTAGGTGAGTACTCTACCAACTGAGCCCCAGATTTCGTTTCTCCAAAAAGCTAACACCTCCTATGTGTCTGGGTGAAGACTCAGAGGATACAAAGAAACATTCCCTGTGCTGCTTCACCTCAACCATCTCCCATCACTCGCTTACTGCAGAAAAACAGGGGTTCCTTGAACACACCCAGCACCCATCCTTCAGCAACAGGCCCTTTGCCCCAGCTGCACCAGCATCCACACTCCTTCCTAGGCCTTAGCTCAACTGTTCCAACCTCAAAAAAAAACACTTCAGTACCCCCTGAAGTGCTGTCCCTGCCTTGGCATCTCTTCCCAGGTGCACCAGGACTTTCCAAAGTCATGGACTGCTGCTGACTCACTTCCTGTCCTGTCTTCATCTCCTGGAGAGACAGGAGGGAAGAGTAGGGCATGGTGGGAACCTAGTCACCTGTTATTTTAGCATTCAGGAAACTGAGGTGGGGGCAATGGGAGAGTGAGGCTTGATGGGGTGATGTTAAGTATTCTAAATGTTAATTAATTGCTTGCTGCCTGTTACTTACATTGTCTCTGATTGGTTGAATAAATGCTGAGGCCTGAGATTGAGCAAAGACGGAGGTAGGCAGGACTAAGGTTCTCAGGCTTCTAAAGCAGAGAGGTTGATGGGAAGAAGAAGCAAGGAGCAGGAAGGAGGAGACACATGATGGGGTAGATTAAAGAAGATCATTCCACGTGGTCTGGAACATTGGCATAACATGGAAAATAGCAGTCCAAAGGGACGTATGCATATATGGGGTCACATTTAGGAAATAGAATTATGAGCTAGCTTAGATGGGCTAGGATTGCAGAATCCAGGCCAAGGCTTGTTAAAATCCATGTGGTGTCTGTGTACTCATTTATAATGGCAGGTTAAGGATTAACAGTTGACAAACCAATTAAATATAATATAAATACTAGTAAATAACTTAATTAACCATTTTTTCTACAAATGGGACCCAACTGCGACAATTAGAATCCATGCTTACAGCCTGAGAAGACCCAGATAAAAGGTAGCTTCCTGGCCAAAGAGCAGGGAACCGAACCCAAACACATTTCAAAGGGGGGCGCCCTTAACAAAAGCTACTGCCTTGCAGCAAAGGTGGAAAGCTTAGCTCTCCTTACATACTGAAAAACCAGCAGCCTTCTAAACAGAGTTTGAGAATGGAATTAACCGCCTAGATTAAAAATGGAAGAATTCATAATGTCTCAATACATTTGCATTCCAATTGAGTTTGTTTCTCTTAGCATGCACATGATTTTTTACACTAGCAACTGTGGTTCTATGTATACTTTTTTGAGAAAGATCTGACTAGGATAGGCTTAAGGGAGAGAGCTTACAGATGGAATGTCAAATTTCTGCCAATGACAATGGGGGAAGAAGGGAGTCCCTTCCCGATATATAAGACAAAATTGATGACAGCTCCCCAGCTACTAGGTGCTTGTCAAGACTCTCTGTGACTGGCCCACCAATAATGATTTAAAGTCGTAACTAAGCCGGGCGGTGGTGGCGCACGCCTTTAATCCCAGCACTTGGGAGGCAGAGGCAGGCGGATCTTTGCGAGTTCGAGGCCAGCCTGGTCTACAAAGCGAGTCCAGGACAGCCAGAGCTGTTAAACAGAGAAACCCTGTCTCGAAAAACCAAAAAAATAAAAAAATAAAAAAAATAAAGTAACTAGAGTCCAAGGAATAATGAACAGAGCTTTAATTGAAGCATAGAATGGCACGGTCAGACCAAGGCTTTTAGAATGTTCTTGTTTCTCTGCTTGATTTTTGTTTAGATATCTTTGATTTCCCTATATCGGTGGGATATAAAAAGGATATAGTTTGGCAATGCTAAAATATGAGAGATTTTTAAGGATTTGGACAGATTTGGAATTGTCACTACAGCTCAAAGTTGCTCTCTGGGTTACAGTTACTATTATCTGGGACTTAAGTAAAATGTTTAAGCAGGGTGGTAATGGCACACACCTCTTAATCCCATGATACTGGAGGTAGAAACAGGCAGATCTCTGAATTCTAGACCAGCCTAGTCTAAACAATGAAAGTAGGGCAGGAACCCTGCTGATAAGATAAGGCTGCTTACTAAAGACAGTCTAGAATTCAAAAATGACACATTTTTCCTTCATGTTAAGTTTAATAATGTCCTTACTGATCTAATGGATAAATGTACATAATCTTAAATTTATATAAAGAGAAAGGGGTCACAAGCCAGGAGAACTGGTTTCAAAAGATATTTTTCTCCTAAATAATATGTTAGGAGCCAGGTGTGATGGTGCACACCTTTAATCCCAGGACTTGGGAGGCAGAGACAGATAGAACTCTGAATTCAAGGTCAGCCTGGTCGATAAATCCAGGACAATGATACAAAGAGAAATCCTGTCTTGAAAGAAAAAATAGATAGAGATATGTTGCTTGTGAGAAATTATATATTTTCAGAACAAAGGAGCCAGATAAAAAAGAAGACAAGGCAAGTAGCCCAGATGATCCGTACTCACAGACTGCTTCAACAACTGTTTCCTCCAAATTCTACATCCAGAACAACTTCAAACAACTTGCTAAGATGGCCCAGCCTCACAGACTGTTCCAGCCAGGACTTCCATAAAGTCCTGAACTTTCCTACCCAAAGTCCAGCTTTGTACTACAAACTGCTCAGGACATTCAAATTGCTGAACACATAGAGACTGAAGAACAAATGTTACAATTAACTTTCTTAACCATTTTTTCCATTTTCTTTGGGCCCCCAAACATGTTTTCTGCATCCCAATTCAGCAGAAAGCAATTTTAAGACAGTGATGCCCCATTCCCAAAAGGTGGGGTGGAGGATATTTTGGTCATTGAATGTTGTTTAGGGGAATTGGTTACAAATTGTTAAATGCTCTTGTTAAGCAAGATATAGGAGGTAAGACTAAGGAATTTCTCTCTTTTTCTTTTCTCATTCCTTCTCTCTCTTATACAGCGGGAAAAGTCTTAACAAGAAAAAAGAAGGGAATATGGGTATATAATATAGAAATGATAAGATATAAGGGTAGATTATTGAATCTGCTATGAAACTTAAAACTATTGTTACTCTCAAAAAAGGTTATCTTTTGATACACTGATATAGAATTTTGTATATTGATACAAAAATAAGATTACTTTTTATTCATTGGTATACAATTTTATATTTTGACACATATTATGTATATTTCAACTCTTATATAAGGTATTGTGCCTATACAACTCATTTAAAAGTATAGGTTTACTTCTGATCCTTTTATGGGTTGCTATTGCAATCTATTTAGGAGTCTGGGTAATACAGGTTGATGGCTGGCCAGGCCAGTCAAGTTCCTGGTCATGTCAGTAAGAGTCTTCTTAATTTATTCCAAAACGGGCTTATGAGATTAAACAAACAGTAAATGGTTAAAAATACACAGTTTGTTTGTTCAAAGATAGATAGACAGATAGATTTATAAATAAATCAATAAATGTCTTCAAAACCGTCAGAGGCATACAAAAAATGGTATTTAAAGATGTTTTTATTGGGGCTGGAGAGATGGCTCAGAGGTTAAGAGCACTGACTGCTCTTCCAGAGGTCCTGAGTTCAATTCCCAGCAACTACTTGGTAGTTTACAACCATCCATAATGAAATCTGGTGCCCTCTTCTGGCCTGCAGGTATACCTGCAGACAGAACATTGTATAAATAATAAATAAAATCTAAAAAAAAGAGAGATGTTTTTATTATTTTAAGAATTGTTTGACTTAAGACAGTCAGCTCCTGACAGCTCCCATTTGACTTGGAAGAAGACAATGAGCATCAAAAAGAAATCTCCATCAGGAGATGATTCCTACTGCGCAAAAATGCCCCTGCTCTCTCAACAGACTATATACAGTCCAAAGGACCAGAGCTTGAATGCAGGTAAGTCGATGGCCTGATTCTGTGCACACAGAGTGGGAAAATCATTCTTATTTCCTGCTGCACAATTTAGTCTGTGAGAAATGCTTGGCCAGAAGGCTGAAGATGATGCTCCAACGGTATCCAGAGATTTTGAGACTGTCTAGGCAGCAAACTGTCATTTTTCCATTCTGGTAGCTGTTCTCTTATACTTCCTACTCATTTAAATAATAACATTATTCCTTCTTATGTCTTTGATGGGGTTGAAGGCGTAATAGTTATAAAATTTCAACTAAGCCGGGTGGTGGTGGCGCACGCCTTTAATCCCAGCACTTGGGAGGCAGAGGCAGGCGGATCTTTGTGAGTTCGAGGCCATCCTGGTCTACAAAGTGAGTCCAGGACAGCCAGGGCTACACAGAGAAACCCTGCCTCGAAAAACCAAATAAATAAATAAATAAATAAAATTTCAACTAAATTTGAGTTGTTTGGGATTTAAAAGGATATTTTCAAGTCTAAATAAAATCTTTCGGTTTATAAATATAGGATATGATAGAAAATATTTAGGTTCAGAACTTTAGACACACATAGAGGACTTTTTTCTTCTTCAAGATTGCCTTATACAAATAGGCCAAACAGCCGGGCGGTGGTGGCGCACACCTTTAATCCCAGCACTTGGGAGGCAGAGGCAGGTGGATCTTTGCGAGTTCGAGGCCAGCCTGGTCTACAAAGTGAGTCCAGCACAGCCAGGGCTACACAGAGAAACCCTGTCTCGAAAAACCAAAAAAAAAAAACAAAAAACAAAAACAAATAGGCCAAACATTATGTGTGTAACTTTTATATATGTTTTTCTTGATTGTTTAATATTTGTTTTTAATATTTTTACTATATGACTTAAAAAATTTAGCCTTTTTATTAGACAAAAAGAGGGAATTGATGGGGTGATGTTAAGCATTCTAAATGTTAATTAATTGGTCCTGCTTGCTGTCTGTTACTTACATTGTCTCTGATTGGTTGAATAAATACTGAGGCCTGAGATTGAGCAAAGACGGAGGTGGGCAGGACTAAGGCTCGCAGGCTTCTAAAGCGGAGAGGTTGATGGGAAGAAGAAGCAAAGAGCAGGAAGATGGGGTAGATTAAAGAAGATCATTCCACGTGGTCTGCAACATTGGCATAACATGGAGAATAACAGTCCAAAGGGACCTATGTATATATGAGGTCATATTTAGGAAATAGAATTATGAGTTAGCTTAGATGGGCTAGGATTGCACAATTCAGGCCCAAGGCTTGTTAAAATCCATGTGGTGTCTGTGTACTCATTAATACTGGTGGGTTAAGAATTAACAGCTGCCAAAACAATTAAATATAATATAAATAATAGTAAATAACTTAATTAGCCATTTTTTTTCTACAGAGGCTAGCCACTGCTATGGAACACAATTCTGGTAGAAAAAAATGGGGCTGGAGAGATGCCTCAGTGGTTAAGAGCACTGGCTGTTCTTTCAGAGGATCTGTATTTAATTCCAAGCGCCACACAGTTGTTCCCTACCATCTGTAGCTACAGCTCCTGTTCCAAAGCCCTCTTCTGCCTTCTGCAGGCACTGGGCATGCACATGGTACACATATGCATGCAGGCAAAACATTTGTGCACATAAAAAATAAATTTAAAAAACTAAAAAATATTAAGTAATATTTTTGTTTATAAAAATAAATGAAGGGGCTGGGCAGTGTTGGCACATGCCTTTAATCTCAGCACTCGGGAGGGAGAGGCAGGTGGATCTCTGTGAGTTCAAGCCCAGCCTGGTCTACAAAGTGAGTCCAAGACAGCCAGGGCTACACAGAGAAACCCTGTCTCAAAAAACAAAAAATGGGGGCTGGAGAGATGTCTCAGCATTTAAGAGCAGTGACTGTTCTTCCAAAGGCCCTGGGTTCAAACCCCAGCACCCACATGGCAGTTCACAGCTGTCTGTAATTGCTGGGCGTGGTAACGCACGCCTTTAATCCCAGGACAGCCAAAGATATACAGAGAAATCCTGTCTCAAAAAAAGAAAGAAAGAAAGAAAAAGAAAAAAGAAGAAAAACAAAAAATGAATGAATAAAAAACAAACAAGAGATGAGGGGTGGAGACGGGAAAAGACGCCAGGAACGTGTTTCAGGAGATGGCTTGAAGCCAGAGGCTGGTCCTCCTGGTTCAGTACCTGCCACAGGTGATCCCAGAGGGATGGGAGTACCCAGTGCCTGGGTGGCAGGGCAGCTGGGAAGCAGGCAGCCCTCAGGAACAGCTGTTGTGTCTGAGCACAGCTACCTGTGCCCCAGTTGGGAGGATCATCAGTGCTGAAGACAGGCATGGAGACTTTGGAGTGGGATCTTAGAAGTGCAACAGGAGAGGGACTAAGGTGCTGAGAACTGATAAATGTCATCAGTATGGTAGCTGGTTATTATTAAAGCAGGAGCTCATATGTTCAAAGCCAGCTGGGGCTACACAGTGACTGTGAGGCTAGCCTGGGCTAAAGGAGACAGGGTCTCCTTAAAAATCTTGCCTCAAAAAATGTTAATATGTTTAAAAGGTTTCGAATTCAGAAAAATCTTCAGAAAATGTCTCACTGTGAGGCCTGGCTATCACAGAACTTGCCATATAGACCAAGCTGGCCTCAAGCTTCTGGAGATCCGCCTGTCTCTGACTCCCTAGTGATGGGATTAAAGGTGTACAAATTGGCCGGGCGGTGGTGGCGCACGCCTTTAATCCCAGCACTTGGGAGGCAGAGGCAGGTGGATCTTTGCGAGTTCGAGGCCAGCCTGGTCTACAAAGTGAGTCCAGGACAGCCAGAGATACACAGAGAAACGCTGTCTCGAAAAACCAAAAAAAAAAAAAAAAGGTGTACAAATTGTCCTCCAACTTCCACAAATGCACATGTGTGTTCTCAAGGGTACACACACAAAATAAATGAATAATGTAAAATAGCCAATGCTTTTACTGATTTGACTCAACATGATACACTCCACCCTTGTCATTTAGAGGCCACCTTGACAGGACACACAGGCCTCTAAGAGCCCAGGATCATCATTTATGGATGCCTGCAAAATGAGAATTTTAAGTTTTAATCTGTTGTTGTGTTTTGTTTTTTTCAAGATAGGGTATCTCTGTATAGCCTTGGCTGTCCTGGAAGTCTCTCTGTGGACCAGGTTAGCCTTGAACTCACAGAGATCTACCTGCTTCTGCCTCCTGGGTGCTGGGATTAAAGGTGTGTGTCACAAATAAATTATTAAAATAATAATAATAATAATAATAAAGTAAATTAAAAAAAGAACAAATTGCACCCATCATAACAAAGAGACAACTGGAAAGAAGGCATTTTCTACCAAAATTTTAACAATGCAATCCAAATTCAATCTATAATAAAACGAAGTCTGTTCCTTCTTTGAAAAAAAAAAAAAAGAATAAAACTTGGAACCAGGTAAGTCAGCCTAGTTCTGCCAAGACAGGGCAGGGAAGTTCTACATAACTCCTGCTCTAAAATTAATGTCTGTCTCAATATCAAAAATCTTCAGTTAAGAAACCTTCTTTGAATGCCAAATTCTACAGATCTCTACAGATGGTTTTTGAAGACCATCTATCTATCTAGATATGTATGGATGGGAAAATGTTGCTTGTCTCTTAGCAACTTGATTTCCAGTTAACTTAGAAATCATCTCTGATAGACTGTGCTAGTACCTAACCAAATGACATGTTTGAATAACTATTAGTTCGCGTCTCTTGATTATCCTAAACAGTTTGTGACGGTTGCTATCAATGGGCCAAAATTTCACATTGCATTTTAAAGCTTTACCTAGGTACAATACCTTAGAGTCTCATAGTTAAATTTTGAATTGTTTAGGAATCAAGAGGGTGTTATAGATCTAAAAAGATACTCTTAAAAGTGTGTTGCAAGTTAGTATGAATGTTGAGTCACATATAGACCTTTAAACTCATGGAGATGGTTAGATAGTAGAATGTTAAAGTCAGGGGCCAAATATGTATAAACTGGACACTGGGAAGGTATACTGGGCCATTTAACTCTCATAAATGTGGCATATTTATATCTATTGTTTTGTATAATACTTACTGTTATAAGAGAAGTAACCATCTGTTGGACTGAAAGGGGAAACTTCTGGGGGGAAGAGGGTGGAAGGGCGGGATAGGAAGGGGGAATAGGGAGGGGTTTGTTACTGAGATGTAACTTGAAGAAAAAAAAATAAAGTATTTAAAAAAAAAAAAAGGTGTGTGTCACCATGCATGGCAATCACAGACAGCTGTGAACTGCCATGTGGGTGCTAGGATTTGAACCCAGGGCCATTGGAAGAGCAGCCAATGCTCTTAACTGCTGAGCCATCTCTCAAACCCCTAGTTTTAAATTTTTTTAAGCTTCATTAATGTACCCATTCATTTCGTATGTGAAGATCAGAGAATGACTTGTGGGAGTCAGTTCTCTCCCTCCCTCCACCATGAGGGCCCTGGGGACAACCCTCTTGATCTACTCATCCATCTCACACACCCAAGAGTGACATCTGAGTCACAGGCGCATGTGCACGTGTGTAGCGGAGGTTTGGATTCTTTGTAAACACAGTTGTGTTGGAGGACAGACTCATAGAAGGGGCATAGAAATCAGCCTGGCCCCTGTGGGGAACACGAGGGAGAAGGCATGGTCTTGGTCATCATGTGTGCCTCAGGAGTGGGGCATAAGGCTGGCCAATGAGAAAACATCCTGGTGTGTAATTATAAAAAGGAAGGCCCAGACCCCCAGAGGGTGTTTTTGCTTAGCATTGCTTCATATCACTGCTCACTGCGCTTAACTTCAAGACTCTAGACAGCATTTACTGAAGGTTGTGGCTGCTACACCTCTCTTGGAGCCATAAAAACAAACAAAACAAAAAGAAAACATGGACCTGCCCAGAGACCACTGTGCCAAGTGAGGAGGTGGCAACTGCTGGTGCCGAGGCCACGAGGACTGAAGAGGCTCAACCCCAAGTGAGGGTACACCAACAGCCTGTGCCGAGGCCAGCTGATGGTGAGGAGACCACGGCCTCTAGAGTGTGATGACGGCCAGCTCCTAGGCCTTTCGAGCACAGCATCTGCCCCAGGCCACAAGCTTGGGTGGGTGGGGCAGCACCTGCTCCAAGGGGGTTCAGCTCATTCAAATGGACTGAGGAGACCACAGAACCAAGTGGAGATAAGGCAACTACTATCTGAATAGCCAAGTGACCACTGGGCTGCTGCTGATTGCTGTTTCCTTTGGTATTGGCTGATGAGTTACCCCAAGGAACCATCCCTGAGAAATATCCTTTCTTCTGTGCTTCAGGTGGGCTGGCTGTTTAGAATTATTAATAAATAGCTTAAAGGCATGCCAACACATGTGTGTCCCCTTGAGAGGTTAAGTGAGGCCACCACTTTTCCGCTTCAGTTCAATACTGGGCATCAGCATTCCTGCTGGTTCCTTTGGGCTCTGTCTGACACAGTTGTATGCTCCTGCATGGTGATCGTGTGCTAGAAAGCAGCCCCAGATACACAGTTGAGGAGGATGCTGTGGTGTTCAGTGCCTGCAGACAAGTTGCCAGAACATGGTGGCTGCCCTAGGAGCTAGACTCACCTGGCCCAGAGACCAGGGTGTGACAAATAAGAATGAAGAGACACGAGGTATGTGTTACTTGGTGACAGAACAAACGGCCTGAGCTTAGCTGGTGGTGCACACTTGCCATGCCAGATTGTAGGGCAGGACTAAGAGTCCCAGACCCACCTGAACTACAGAGCAAGATCCTGCCTCAACACGAAGCTGGAGGCTGGGGAGACGGCGGAGTGGCACTCAGCACCCACATGGTAGCTCGCAAACATCTGTAACTCCAGTTCCAAGAGACATGACCCCTTCTGGCTCCTGTGGACACCAGGAATATACACAGTGCACATATATGTAGGTGAAACACCCACACTTTTTTAAAATTTTATTTTTATTTTATGTTCACTGATGTTTTGCCTGCATGTATGTCTGTCTGAGGGTGTCAGATTCCCTGGAGCAGGAGTTACACACAGCTGTGAGCTGCCATCTGGTTGCTGGGAATTGAACCCGGGTCCTCTAAAAGAGTGCTCCTAACCCCTGAGCCATCTTTCCAGCCCGAAATACCCACACTTATACAATAAAATAATTTTTTAAACTTTCAAGTAACAATTAAAAAAATTGGCTTTTCATGCTTATCCTGTGGTCAAAGCATGACAGCCTGGGACTCAAAGCTATGTCTGCTAGGTTGTTTGTGGAGGCACAGTCTGGGCCCCTCAACAATGAGTTCCTGGTGAAAGGTCCCTGGAATCATGGCCAAGGACCACCATGAACAGAGGGCAGTGGAGCCATAAGCCAGAACACAGCTCCGTTAGTGAACAGAGTAAGAAAAACAAATCCTATCACCAAAGAAAAACAGGGTGGTCCAGTCGAAGACATTTGGCCCCAGCATTTATTAAACACCTAGTATACATGAAGCGCTGTGCTCCATCTAACCTGCCCTCCATCAGGTTGTCATCACACAGTTGGGATTCGATGGACAAGCTGGTGGTTAAGTGATGTGAGTATTCACAAGTGAGGTCACATAGCAAGTGAAGGACAGAAATGAGTCAGCTGAACAGAGCTCCCAAGATCTCCCTTGGCCTACCACAGTTACAGCACACAGGTGCTCAATGCATGCACCTCAAAGAAAGTGTGCTGCTCAAGGATGGAAATCAGAAATACGAGGACCAGCCAAGGTCCACAGTCAGACCCTGGGTAAGACCCTCCAACACTGTGCTATCAGAACATGTGCCTGGAGCATCTACTGCATGACCAGCTGGCTATACCCAGAGCTCCACTAACTGCCCCATGGACCCATGAAGACGGTGGGTGTGTCAGCTGAGAGATGCTCTTCTGGAAGCTGCAAATGGGAATCAGGCCACAGCTGGTGGGTCTGCGAGGCAGGCCAGGTTCCAGCCGCATTGTGGCCTGTCAGGGCCCTTCCCTCCGGCTTGCCTCTCCCATCAGTGGGCCCACACCGGCATGCAGGGATCCGGTGTTTTGTCCCTACCACATGCTCTGGCACCCAGGTTGGCGGCTGCCCAAGCCACCCCCACACTGAGTACAAAGACACTTCTGTCCAGCCTGGCCCTTCCCAGGGCCTGTCCTGCCCCCAGCTTCTTTCATCCGGAGCCCCAGGACTTGGGCCGGCAGCAAAGCAGGCCCCTTGGGAGAGCCAGTGGGGTCTGGCAGATAGATGCTCCTACACAGCTGGGTAGGGGATATCCAGCACTGGAAGGCCAAGGCAAAGGGATCAAGAGTTTAAGACCATCCCGGGCTTCATTGAGACTCAGTTTCAAACACACATACACACACACACACACACACACACACACACAAAAGACATAGAGAGCAGGAGAGACTGCTCAGCAGTTGAAAGTGCTGGCTGCTCTTGCAGAGGACCTGGGTTCAATTCCAAGCACCCACATGGCAACTCACAACTTTTTGTAATTCCAATTCTAGGGGATCTGGCATCTTCACACAGACATACATGGAGGCAAAACACCAATGCACATGACACAAATAAAAATCTTTAAAAAACAACACAACAAAGCCGGGTGGTGGTGGCGCACGCCTTTAATCCCAGCACTTGGGAGGCAGAGGCAGGCGGATCTTTGCGAGTTCGAGGCCAGCCTGGTCTACAAAGCGAGTCCAGGACAGCAAGAGATATTCAGAGAAACCCTGTCTCGAAAAATCAAAAAAAAAAAAAACAACACAACAAAATAACAAAAACAAACAAGAAAAGATAATTCCAAAAGCAAAGTCATTCACAGCGGCCAACCAGGTCTGGGGTCATACCAGGGGCATTATACACACATGCTCCGGTTTGCTCTGCTCATTAAACAGTGATGTATTCATTTTAGTTTCTCTGTGTGTGAGGGCCTGCATGGATGTAAGTGCACACATGGGTGCAGGAGCTCGCAGAGGCTAGAAGATGGCGGCAGAGCGCCTGTATCTGGAGGTGGGGGTGAACCAAGCCCAGGTTTTCTGGAAGAGCGGCAAGTGCTTCTAAGTACCCAGGCTTCTCCCCAGCCTGACTCCACTCATTTCTAAGATTACCGCTAGCCTGTTACTCCACTATTCCAGAGGCTGAGGCAGGAGGGGGAAAAAGAAAAGGAAAAAAGAAAGAATATGGCACTCTGCATTCTGTAAGAAAGGAGAAAAAAAGACTGGAGGCTGGGCTCAGTGGGCAGCGTTCGCTCGTTAAGGACACAGTCCTGCAACATCCCCAGCGCTGCAGCACCCAGAAGTGGGGACACAAGCATGTCACCCAAGGCAGAAGATCAGGAGTTCAAGGTCATCTTTGGCTCCACAAAGAGTTCAAAGTCAGCTAGGGGCTACATGAGAGCCTGTCTCCAAAACCAAGCCCATGAGTGCCTCACTCTTGGGGCTCTCACTCTTCAGGGTCTTCTCTGACCACACTGCTAATTTGTTTCAAATGAAGTTTCTTCCCTACTTTGAGAGAATAAAAACAAAGAAAAAGTCCAGGAGGCAGAAGGCAGGTAAGAACCACTGAAGAAAGAGCTCAGAGCCAGACAGACAGCTTATGAGCCCCTATTCCCATAAAACCTGTTTCTTCATTCTTAACAACACTGCCTCCTTGAAGGTGGTCTGTGAAGGTACTCAAAAGGACCCACAAGGGTTGAACTAAGACTTTGAATCCCAGCAATACTAAGGTTACCCCAGAACGACTCCAGCTCCCTTCAACAAAACCCTGAGAGACATCCCAGAAGTCTCTAGGTTCCCTGCACACCATCACTTCCCAGAGAACCTCACCTCCAGACACCTCTGGTACATACAGCGACCTTCCCACACACCCTGAACAATGCCCAAAGTTCCACACTCTGATGTCATCCAAGTGGCCAACACTCCTTAGAGACCCTTTAGACCTCTCAGCCCTTCAAACTCCCAAGACGCTCCTTCACCCCAAACTTGTTCATTCCAAGAATCTGGACAGTGGATTACCCTACTAATCCCCCAGAGGCCTCACAAGTCTCCACCGTGCCACAGGAAACCCCAACTCTCTCAACATCCAGGTACCTACTCTAACTGTCCCCACCTACCACCCTAACCAAGAACCAATCCTATACTCAAGTTCTGTCTCCTGCAGGACCTGGCAGAGCCCTCCAATCAGTCACTCCACCTTCAGTTCCCTCCCCCAGCCTATAAAATCAACCCCAGGCAACAAGGGCTCCATGAGCCATGCATCTGTGGCCCCTGAACCCTGACTTTCAACCCCATCTACTTACAAGAGGTCCCGTCTCGCTGTCTTGCAGACGATACGCAGGAAGCGCCAGCCGCCGGTGCCCACGTACACACCGAACGCCGCCGCCGCGCTCCAGGTCCAGGGAAGTCCCAGCAGCCAAAGCAGCGCCAGTGAGGCCATCGAGGCCGTTCCTGCTCCCGGAGCCCGCATCCTGTGGAGCACACAGCTGAGGCCGTGGACCCCGCCCCCAACCTAGTCCTGGCCCCGCCCAGGCCACGTGCCAGACCCTGGCCACGCTCCGTCTCCGCAGGCTGTAGTCCAAACCCAAACGTATTTACTAAGAGCCTGGACCCGCCCTCAGCGCATAACTTGGTAAGGGGTCCCGCCCCACTACCTGAGACGCCTTTCCTTAACTCGCCCCGCCTCAAGGCCTGGGATTGGCCAGATCCCTGTCAATCATTGCCCTCCAGCCCCAGAATTTTTACGTCAATCAATGCCAGACCCCGCCCCACGCCTTGACCATGTGGCTTGACACCCGCACCGCCAAGCTCCACCCCTTCAGTCCTATAAACCAGGGATCGCCTTTGTACCGCGCACACACCTAGACCCTCGCAGCCAATGATACAGGTCACGCCCTAATGTCGCTTCATCCCTCTCCTGTGCTCTAAAAATCACATACTGTCCTAAAACTTACCCTGCCTCTGGATGTGTTTCTACTGCGGTAGCCTCTGTCCCCCTAACTAGTCCCTGATTAGACCACGCCCCCAGCTCAGGCTTCTACTCCGCCTACAAGTGAGAGCCTCAAATCAAAGCCCTGGTCGAGGTTCCGCCCCTAAAGTCCCTCCTACAGGTGAGACCTACAGTCCCTCCCACAGGGACGAACCCGCCCACCCCAGCCAGGCCCCGCCCTCACAGTCCCATGACCCCGCCCCCACCCCGCACTAGCCTACTCGGACCCAGGCCCCTCCCCAGGTGATGCCTATGGCCCCGCCCCTAGGCGCGGGCCCGCCCCGAGCACCTCATCTGACATTCGGGACCTGCATTCTACCTGGGCCTCCCGCGCCGCCTCCAAGCTTTGTCAGTGAGCGCTCGCGGAAAGGCAGGTCCGTGCGGACCACCCAGCGCCTAACTCCGCCCTAAAGCCCTGTTTCTCGCAGCCTAACGCTCCCAGCCCCTCACCCAGCTCCGACCGGCCGACCTAGACCAAGGCCTAGACCATAGAGAGGACGCGCGGGCCAGAGAGCCCATGGCCCAACGAGACTCACAAGCTAGAGCGGCCGCCCAGGCTACTTAGAAGTCTCCACGGAAACCAAGAGAGGCCCCAGCTTTGCTGTCCCTGCGTGCCGTGAAAACTAGCAGGTGCTGAGGGCGGGGCCGAGGGTGGCTCTGTCGCGCCTAAGCACAGAATTTATCCAAGATCCCCACCCCTGCGCCTGAGGCGCGCAGCTCTTGCCCAGGTCCTGCCTGTGCCAGAGCCTGCCTGATTTGGTTTGTCCTAGATCCAAGCCCGGAGGCCTCTCAGCATTCCAGACTCCAAGAGATTCGAAATTCACACCCTGGGGGCCGCAGAGGCCTCAGTCTTGGAGATAAGGAGCCCCCAAACCCCAGTTCTACCTTTCCAAAACCTTAACAAGGCACATCCCAGAATCCTGGGGCAGTGTCAGGCTCACCACAGGTCCCCAACTTTCCTCGACATGAGCCCTTCTTGCACCCCAGGAGCCCCCCACGAGACTCAGCCGCACCCCAGGCTCCTTGTTGCTCCCCAAGGGCAGGAGTCCCCTCTAGCTGTTTGTACCTCAGAATCCTAAGCGCCCATCCAGAGGTGCCCCTATCCCTAGCCTCCTGCTGGGGTGCCCCCACCCTGCAGTCAGGCTGACCTGCTCGGGCTTGCAGACCCCCGGCCCTCGCTGCTCCTTCGCGGGTTCTCGCAGAAGCTACTGCAGGAGGCCTGGCCAGGGAACTGAGCTCAGGCCTAGTCAGTGGGTTCCTTCAGGGGATGAGCCCTTTGCAGACTACTGGACAAAATAGTCTCACAGCGCCCCTGCGTGCCTCTGCCCTGTCCCTCCCTCCCAACCACCCTCCCACGCCCCCTGCCCACCCTGCCGCCTTGCTTGTTTTCTGCCCAGCTTGGCCGACCTTCCCACAGCTCTGTTGGGAGGAGGCCAGCCAGGGCCGGCTTCCAATGCCACTTGAAGGCCAAGGCTGGGCAGGCGCGGCCCCACCCCTGCCCGCAGCTGCCATTGGTTTCAGGGAGGTGGGTGGATAGGATGGGGGTCCCGCTGAAGATCTCAAACACTCACTGGTCCTAGCCAGCCAGGGGTCAACAAGGAGCTGTCTCTAGAGCTGCCCTCTCTCCTCTCTATTGCGATCACACCATTTTACAGGTAAAGGCCTTGAGTGTTGCCGCCGGCCCACCGGCTGGGATTCAGGCCTCCCCTCCTGCTTGCTCACACACAGCCTCCTCCTGTTTCAGTATTCCTGGAACATCTCCTGTACCCTTTGCCCCACTTCCCTCGCCAGCCCTGCTCTCCCCACCTCCTTCCTCTTTCTCTTCCCCTCCTCCTCTTCTCCTAGTCTATAGAGCGCTGAGAGTAACCATCAGCTGCTTGACCCCTCCATCCGATTCTCTCTCCCCAGTCCTTGGTCCCCAAAGTCTGAAAGGTTGATGGCAAGCTGTCAAGATGGCTCCTCGGGTACAAGCACTTGACACTGAGCCTGGGAACTTTACTTTGATCCTCGGGATCCACATTGTAGAAGAGAACTCCCAAAAGTTATTCTCTGACCTTCACACATACAACACATACATACATACATACATACATACATACATACATACATACATACATATGTACGTACTACTTACATACATACACACACACATACACACATACATAAAAATAAAGGCTGGTGGCTTGCCTCTAATCTCAATGTTAGGGAGAGTGAGGAAGGAGGCTTTTGAGGCTGAGGTAGCCTGGACTACAAACCTAGAGGATTCCTGTTTGGAAGAGCTGGAGATGTGGAAGAGGCGTAGTTGGTAGAGCACCGGCCTAGGGCGCAGGAAGCCATGGGTACCATGTGCACTCTTACCCCATAAACAAGGCAGGGCGATGGGAAAGTCCCAGGTCATCCTTGGCTACACAACAACTGGAGACTGCAATGGGATACAGAGACCCTGGAGAGGGAGGGAAGGAAAGCTCCTGGAGCTGATATCTGTAAATCCTGCACAGTCAGTGTTGGTGACTGCCCCGGAGCTGGCACACCCTCAGAGTGTCCTTTCTTTTATCATCTGATTGAAACTGATGTTTCCACTGAGCATGCCCAAAAGCTTCCTGTCCCTCACTTTAATCATTGACTTTCACCGAAGCCCACCAACCTGCTACATTTCTATCTTTTTAAACAATCACCTCCAACGGAGCATGCCCTGAAGAGAGGACTCAAGAGGAGAGGCCTTGCCGCCAAGCCTGATGACCTGAGTTTGATCCTCAGGACACAGTGGAAGTAGAGAACCGACCCTGGCACGTTGTCCTCTGCTCTCCATAAGTGCATTGTGCATGTGTGACGTTCCACCATCAGTGTTAAAACAACTACACATGCTCAGGAGTGAGTTCCTGAATAAGTCAGGAGTCCACAGGACCTCTGCCGCTTTCTGCTCTAGACAATAAACATGTGTCTGGTCTTCTGGTCTTCTCTGTATTTGTTTTGTCTTTGCAGACACCACGATTCACACCCTGGTACAGCAGGAGGAAAAGGGTCAACCTTGGCCTTTTGGAGTATGGTGAATCTGAGAACAGCCTGGGCTACAAAAAACCCTTTCTCAAAAACAAAAACAAGGCCGGGTGGTGGTGGCACACGCAATTAATCCCAGCACTCTAGACACAGAGACAGGCAGATGTCTGTGAGTTACAGGACAGCCAGGGCTACACAGTGAGACCCTGTCTAGAAAAACCAAAAACAAATAAACAAAAAACGGCTTCTTTGAGCCCAGAACACAGATAGCAGTGTGTGACACATCCACATTGGAAAAGTTTATCTGGATTTTGATAGTGAAGGTGCGCGCTGGAAACCGCTGAGTTTCCAGATGTAGTCTGGGTGATGAGAGAAGACAGAGAAGGGAGGAGCCTGCAGCACTTATTTAGGTTTTTGTTAAATTCTTGTCTAGAAAGGGATTCCTGGATTTGTGTCAACTTTGAAATCTTCATTACTAGAGTTTTGTTTGTTTTTCTGTTTTGCAGATGATGGAAGCCTGAGCCACGGCCCCCAGCCCCTCACTGGGGGGGATTCTAGGCAGGGCTCCACCCCTGAGCTACACCACCAGCCCCTCACTGGGGGATTCTAAGCAGGGCTCCACCCCTGAGCCACGCCCCCAGCCCCTCACTGGGGGAT
>CAJQZJ010033979.1:0-31592 GCA_907164525.1 Lophiomys imhausi | reverse complement strand
GTCTGTCAAACCCTCTATATAGCTAAAGATGACCCTGAGCTCCTGGTTCTCCTGCCTCCACAGGGTGGAATGACAGGCACCCCCACACCCAGTTCATTGGGGCTGAGGCGGGCACCCAGCCCTCAAACATGCCAGGCAAGCACTCAACCCACTGAACCACAGCCCAGGCCCTGGAAGGGCTTGGATTTGATTTTATCACATTATGGCTGGAACCTGGGATCTAAGGCACACAGACAAGTGGTTCACTGAACTGTGCCTCAGTCGCAAGAACTGGAGAGATGGTTCCATGGTTAAGAGTACTTACTGCTCTTCCAATTGGGTTCCCCGCACCCGTGTCAGGCTGCTTGCAACCCCCTGAAGTCCAGGAGCTATGAGACCTTCTTTTAGTCTCTATGGACACCTGCACTTACACACTTGAATACACACCTACACGCACCTGCACTCACACACCTGCATACACACCTACACGCACCTGCACTCACACACCTGCATACACACCTACACGCACCTGCACTCACACACCTGCATACACACCTACACTCACCTGCACTTACACACCTGCCCTTGCATGTACACACACACACACACACACACACACACACAGGCAGAGGTAAAAGTAAAACTTTAAATTCAGAAGTCCCATCTTTAGGACTGATGAAGTTAGTACAGTTCCTGGGACCCACACTTCCAGAGAATCTGACCCTCAAGCTGTCCCCTGACCTCCATGTGTGCACTGTGGCGTGTGGCACATACATGGTGAACAAATGCAAGTAAAAATGCAAAAAAAAAAAAGAGTAAAATCCCATCTGCATTCT
The DNA here is from genome assembly GCA_907164525.1 of Lophiomys imhausi. Lineage (NCBI taxonomy): Eukaryota > Metazoa > Chordata > Mammalia > Rodentia > Muridae > Lophiomys > Lophiomys imhausi. The sequence continues at coordinate 30,777 of CAJQZJ010033979.1, read as the reverse complement.
TCCCACACTGTGTGGCTTTGGGAGCTGTTCTTGACCCACAATGTGTATGGTGTTCTGTATTCATGTCTGTCTGTACCATGCCTGATGCCTCAGAAGAACTGTTAGACCCACTGGAACTGTCGCTACAGGTGTTCGTGAACCACTGAGCAGTGCTGGGAAACAAACTTGGGTCCTCATAACTACTGAGCCATGTGTCTCATCATTTTTGCTGTTTGTTTGTGTTTTGAGGTGGATTCTTACCCTGTCTGTCCTCCAACTGGCTCTGTAGAACACCAGGCTGGCCTCAAACTCACAGAGATCTGCCTGCCTCTACCTCCTACCTCCTGAGTGCTGGGATTAAAGGCGTGGGGACGCCTGGCTAGTTTTCTTATTTGCAAATGGGCATGATGATGATGAAGCATTGACAGAAGCATCTATGTGCCCTGGTCCAGGGTTCTCTGCTGTTTGTGTTTGAGGGAGTCTCTGCCCAAGGGCTTGGAGAGCAAATGTTTGTTGAGTGAATAAGTAAGCGAGCCATTCCTTCCTCAGCACTGGCCATTTATGTCCTGCTGCTCTTCGAAATCGAGGCGGGCGCAGCAGCTGCATCCATCCTGGGCTCAGGTGCCTTGGTCCTGGTGGCGATAATGACCCATACCCTGTTCCGGGCTGTTCGGGCCACTCGTCGGGGTCTCCATGAGCTGTCCCCACCATCCTTTGAAGATGAGCCGGCCCGGCCTTCAGAAGACTCCAAAGCTGGCTGCAGAGCTCAGCCCCAGCAGGGTACCTATTGCCAGACCTTCTGTGCCCCTTCCCCGGAGCCTGGGGACCCCGTGGGCCCATGGCAGCCTGCCTGCCTCCCGCCTGTCCCAGACACTATTGGCTCGCATGGGCCACTGGGGTGGGGTCACTCATGAGGTGCACAGCATGCTGGGCCACAGGCCATTGGAAACTGGTGTGAGCTGGGACTCAGGGGCAAGATGACAAGAAGACACCACAGAGATTGGACCAGCTCAGCTAGTGTAGCCATGGGATTTCCTCCAAGTTTATGGAATCCTTGATACATGTCAAAGTTGCCTCACGATATAAAACAGCTGCCAGTGCTCCAGCCTATACTGCCTTGCTAAGAAGGATAAGCAAAGGCCAGGGATGGGTAGGTTTTCTAGAGACCTTTGAGACCTTGGGACATTTTGCCTGCATCTCAGTGGGCAGACATGGACCCACAAGCAGACCTTGATACAGGGGAAGTTGAGGAATGTAAACATGGGTTTTTTTTTTTTTAATAGATGGGAGGGGAAGCTTGGGCTATGCTCTGATTCTCAGTGATTCTCTATCCATTCTACAGATGAGGAAACGGAGACCCCAATAGGGGATGTGACTCACCAGGGGTCCCATTTCTGATCATCAGAGCCTGCACCCAGGTCCTGTGACCCCACTCCCATGTTCCTGGAAGATGGCTCAGGTCTTACACTTCAACTCCCTGGCACTGGGGAGCTGTGGACCTTTGAAACTCGCATACGTGGAGCTCAGAGAAGCCCAAAGCCAGGAGCATTCAGGGATGGCTGGAGCTTGGCTGTGGACCCAAAGCTGAGTGGGTCTTCTTGCTGTGTCTCAGTTTCCTCATTATCCGTAACATGGAGACAGAAGAGACACAGGAAGATATGCACAGTAGGCCCTCAATACATGTTAGCCATGTGTCTTTGTTGTATTGTTGTTGTGACACAATGTTTGACAAAAGTCACTTGAGGAGAAAAGGGCTTGGTCTGGCTCACTGTCCCATGTTGAACCCCACTCCTGCTATCAGTTTTCTTTTCTTTTTTTTTTTTTTTTTTTTAGTCACTTTTTCTGCCACTGCCAGAGATAAAAACCCTGACAACAGCCACTTAAGGGAGCAAAGGCTCATTCAGGCTCAAAGGTCATGGGTTTGGTCCATCACTGTAGGGAAGGAGTGGAAGGTAGCAGGTCACGTGACACCCCCAGTCAAGAAGCAGAGATATACGAAGGCTTCCCCAGGTCTGTTCAGTCCATGGGCCTTCCCACATCACTTAGCTACCCTGAGGCTGCCAGAGGCGGTCTCCAAGTTGAGTGTAGAACTGCTTGGGTTGACAATCAATGCTAATCTGCTGTCCCTAGCATGAATGTGGAAGCAAAGACTGTCTCCTTAGGAAACAGCAGAGGCCCACTGGTCCACAGAGGTCTCCATTCCTCTCCAGACTTGCACAACCACAGGAATAAACTCAAGTAGTGGTTTTCTTAGTTTTGTTGCTTTTTTTTTCTTTTTTGGTTTTCTGAGACAGGGTTTCTCTGTATAGCCCTGGCTACAAACTCACAGATCCGCCTGCCTCTGTCTCTTGAGCGTTGTTGGGATTAAATGTTGCTTTTTTAAAAGACAGAGTTTCATGTAGATCAAGCTGTCCTTGAACACTCTGTGTAGCCCAGGATGGCCTTGGGTCCTGGTGCTGCTGCCTCCCCCTCCCATTCCCCAGGATCTCTCTCTTTTTTTTTTTTTTACCAATTCTGTAGGTAAATACTCTTTTAAAAAAAACTTTTTACTGGGCTGGAGAGATGGATGGCTCAGCGGTTAAGAGCACTGGCTGCTCTTCCAGAGGTCCTGAGTTCATTTCCCAGCAACCACATGGTGGCTTACAACCATCCATAATGAGATCTAGTGCCCTCTTCTGGCCTGCAGGTATACCTGCAGACAGAACACTGTATACATAATAAATAAATCTTTAAAAAACAACACAACAAAGCTGGGCGGTGGTGGCGCACGCCTTTAATCCCAGCACTCGGGAGGCAGAGGCAGGCAGATCTCTGTGAGTTCGAGACCAGCCTGGTCTACAAAGCGAGTCCAGGACAGCCAGAGCTACACAGAGAAACCCTGTCTCGAAAATAAATAAATAAATAAATAAATAATAAAAACTTTTTACTGATTCCTTATCTCACCCATCTCTTATCCCTTTGTATCTGCCTGGCAACCTCCCCCTTAAAAGAAAATAAGATAGAATAAAACAAATCTTGCTGTGGAAGCTGTACTGTCACACAGTTTATTCCCTTTTGTCCAAACATAATCGCTACACTCTAGGCCCTCATCAACCTCTCCTCTTCTAGCCCCTCTTCTCCTCATGAGATGTTGAATTGAGCCCTGGAATTTCCCAAGGCTCTGTCAGGAGACTGGATGAGCTGCCCAAAGGCTACAGCCAAAACCCACTCTCCCTGTGGGCATTGTGCTAGGAGCAGAACTGGACAGCCAAGGTGGCTCTATCTCAGTCTCCATCTTGGGACTGACTGTCCAGGCCCAAGCCAGGCCGGAGCCAAGGCGTTGAGCAAGAGGCACCTGATCCGGGTGTGGCAGGATGTGGCTGCCTTCTCCAAAAGTCATGACTGGAACCTGGCCCCCCCCCCCCCCGGCCCCGAGATAGGGTCTCTCTATGTAGCCCAGGCTGGACTGGAACTGGCTATGTAGCTGAGCATAACTTGGAATTCTGATCCTCCTGCCTCCACCCCTGGGTGCTGCTATGCCCACCATACCACCATACCTGGCTAAGTCACCCTCAGGTTCACTTTCTACAGAGGTTCACCTCACAGAGCCATCAGGGAGAGTCTGTAGTTAGGTGACCGAGGCAGGAGGACGGCTGCAAGCTCTAGCCCAGCCTGGGCTACATAGTGAGACTCTATCCGAACCAACAAACAAAGTAGCTCATGCTGACCAAGCATGGTAGTGAAGGTTTGTGATCCCAGCACTTGAGCAGGAGGATTGCTGTGTGTTCACACATTGAGGTATCATCCAGCCCTTGAGAGGGTGAGGCAGGACCAAGCAGGAATTCAAGGTCACCACTCAGGTACATAGTTTGAAGCTAGCCTGGGCTCCATGAGACTCAAACTAACAGGTGAAAACGATGTAGCGCTTCTGGCCACCTGACAGAGGACATCTCATCAGTAAGATGTGAAAACCGAGGGACAGAGAGTTAAACCACTGCCCGGGGCACCGGTGAGCCAGCAGTAAGGCTGCAAGTTTCTTTGCAGACCTGATGAGGGTTGGACCCAGGCCATGCACTCTGTATGGAGGGGCGCGGAGACCCCTGGCTGTGGCTACACAGAGCTGTTTGTCCCAGGCACGCCTGTGGGACCGCAGCACCAGCCCAGAGCCCTCCCCCAGCCGCCAGGATTGGATGCTTTGCGAGAATGCTATACTGTGTGGTGCAGGAACGACTGGTTCCTTCTGACTCAAGGGCAAGCACAGGAGGCCTCCGGATACCCGCCAGAGCTCTCCGGATACCCGCCAGAGCTCTGAAAAGCGATCCCGGGTGGTTTCAGGGCAGCTGGGCAGATGACCAGGGAGAACAAATAGCTTTTTGCTTCCGAGTGAGATCAGATTTGGTGGCTGGCGCCACAGCAGCCTGGGCGGGTCCTGACAGCCCAGGTAGGGTCAGGACGGTTCCCAGATTCCTGTGTCCAGAGTGGCTTAGTGGCATCCCTCTGAATGTCGTTGTTGAGACTTCAAAGTTTAGCTAAGCTCCTCCTGAGGTCCTCCTGACCCAGCCTTGTCCGGCCTGTGCCAGCTCTGCTTATACACCCCTGTCCACCAGTCCCTCATAGGAGAGCAGGGTGGGGAAGGTCGCTGGACACTCGCCTGGGAGCCCCTCCCTTCCGTGCTTCCCAATGTGTGTGTGTACTCTGCCCTAATCCCACATGGCCGTGGTTTCACGAGGCACTGGGGTCCACGGAGTATGGAAAGTCAACTGAAGGGGTCTGTGTTTATGCCCCTGTGGGTGTCGTCAGCCTTGCCAGTTGACATTTCCCAGTGTTGTGGTTGTCTTGGGGTCCTCCACACCCCTGCAACCGTGCAGCTATGCTCTGTAAGCCCAGGGAACTCACTGGCTCCCCAAGACAAACTTTGCTGGAATGGTTTGTTGTTGCTGTCCTAGCTGAGGGAGGTAATCCTCAGGGTGATCCTCCTGTCTCAGCCTCTTAAGCAGAGTACCACAGCACCCACCTTCCTGCAGTATCTGCCATCTGTGTTTAGCTGAAGCCATGAGTACTGAAGGAAAAACGTGTGTTTGTACCCCCAAACCTGCTGGCAGGCCTGCTGACCCCTGTGACCCCCTGATGAGCTGCACCAAGCTAGGGCAGTAGTTTTGTGAGCGCGTGTCCTCTGTTTTCCCATTTGGGCTTTTTCTTTTTCCTTTATTTTAAAAATTATTTTATTTATTTGCTTGTTGGTTTTTTGAGTCAGGGTCTTTCTACAAAGCCTTAGCTGTATTAGGACTTATGTAGACCAGCCTATCCTTGAACTCACAGATCCACCTGCTTCTGCCTCACAAGCGCTGGAATTAAAAGCATAAGCTGCTGGGCGGTGGTGGCGCACGCCTTTAATCCCAGCACTTGGGAGGCAGAGGCAGGTGGATCTTTGCGAGTTCGAGGCCAGCCTGGTCTACAAAGTGAGTCCAGCACAGCCAGGGCTACACAGAGAAACCCTGTCTCGAAAAACCAAAAAAAAAAAAAAAAAAGCATAAGCTACCACACCCAGCCTTTCTATGGTAGTCAAGAACGACCCAGAGCTGTAGGCCCCACCGGTTTGCTCTCAGTGCCTCTCCATCCTGCACTCTGCAGTTCTAAGCACAAATACTCGGCGGCGTGTGCCTCTCCAATGTCAGACAAAACCTGAGGGTTTATTTCCAAAGTGTCTCAAGCCGGCAGAGGTTGGGCTACAAACGTTAGAAGACACCCAGGCCCAGCCGATGACCGCAGGCCTAGCTCTCCCCTCACCCATGCGCCTCAACAGCCAGGCTGCTTCAGGGCTGAGGCTTTAAACTTGAAGATGAACAGGGTGTGAGACAGAGACCCACCAAGCATGGTCTTTGTTCATAACAAGAAAGAAAGGCAGAGAGCAAGGGCTAAGAGCAGATGTGGGGCTGACATGGTGGCCCAGGCATTTAGGGGCACTTGATCCTGTTGCAGAGCACCCACAACCAGTGTGGCACGGCTGCCTGGAATTCACCTCCAGGGGATCTGGTACCCTCTTCTGGCCCCCAAGGGCTCTGGCATGCACGCACACATACACATACACACACAAAAAAAAATTAATTCAAGGCTGGGCTGTGGTGAAGGTTTGAACTTCTTTGGAAGCACCTTGTGTAAGGGTTGCAAGAATGCTTGGTCTATCGCTGGAAAACAGACTCATAAAAGGGGCACACAAGTTAGCCTTGGTGATTGTCACCTGTGGGGAAAGCTTGTGATCTTGGTCAACAGGAAGTTCCTTAGGTGGCGGGCATAAAGTTGACCAATGGAAAAATATCCTGGTGCATAATTAGAGGAAGTCTAAAAAGGAAGGCCCGGAAACTCACGTGGGCTTTTTCACTTGGCTTTGTTCCTCCTTGCTGCTTAACTTCACAAGAATCTAGATAACATTTTGCCCTAGCTTGCTGCTGTCGAGACTTGTGGCCTAGATTGGGCTGAGGTACGGTGGCACTCAGGAGGCAGAAGCAGGTGGATCTCTTGAATTCGAGGCTAGCCTGGTCTACACACCAAGTTCCAGGACAGTCTGGGCTACATGAAAAAACAAAATATTCATTCAAATAAAGATCTGGATGACACGTCAGAGTACACTGTCCTGAGCCCTCCTCAGTGTAGGGTTGTAGGGGTGTAGAAGGTGTGTCTTGCATCACAGTTCACAAATTTTCCTTCAGACAGCCTGCATACCTACCACCCTAGCTCACAGTCCATTTTGCAAGGTTGTAAAGTATAGTCAGTCTTCAGGGCTCTTATTATGAAGTGAGGACTATTGTTTCTGTGGGTAAACTCCAAGTAAAAAATTAAAATGTCTCTAAAGAGGGCTGGTGACATGGCTCAGCAGGGAAAGGTGCTCACAGCCAAGCCTGACACCCTGAATTCAAGACCCCTGTGGTGGTCTGAATGGGTATGGCCCACACAGACTCATGTGTTTGAATGACTGGCCCATAGGGAGTGGCACTATTAGCAGGTGTGGCCTTGTTGGAGGAAGTGTGTCATTTTAGGGGCAGGCCTTGAGGTCTCCTACGCTGGAGCTATGTTTTCACCCAGTATGGTATAGAGTCTCCTTCTGCCACCTTTGGATCAGGATGTAGACCTCTCAGTTCCTTCCCCAGCACCATGTCTGCCTGTATGCTGCCATGCTGATAATGGACTAAACCTTGGCAACTGTAAGCCAGCCTCAATGAAATGTTTTGTAAGAGTTGCTCTGGTCTGGCTAGGCGGTGGTGGCGCACGCCTTTAATCCCAGCACTTGGGAGACAGAAGCAGGCGGATCTCTGTTGAGTTTGAGGCCAGCCTGGTCTACAAAGGGAGTCCAGGACAGCCAGAGCTGTGACACAGAGAAACCCTGTCTCAAAAAAAAAAAAAAAGAGTTGCTGTGGTCATAGTGTCTCTTGACAGCAATGGAAACCCTGATATACCCCAGGACCCACAAAGTGGAAGGTGTGTGACCATTACCCGGGGAGATGTGAACAAGTATCTATTCAACCTAGAGAGGAAATCAGCCACAGACCAAAGTACCAGTACCGACTCGGTGAACCACCGAGTTTTATTGGGGTTACTCACAGGAGCAGAAATGACTCAAGGACAGCTGCATCACCAAAGCCCAGGTCCCAGCATGAGTGAGCTCATAAAGCTGGGGACCTGGAGCACACTGTACAGCCCACAGGCAGCAACTCTCAGCAGTCATCACTGTTTATACATGCTTGGGGAGGGCGGAGCCTAGTGCATCTGGTCAGTTTTAGGGATTTCCTCAGGCCGCTGAGTTGTTTCCTGCCTCAGTCTAAGGACCTTCATTGTGGGGTGGAGATTTACCTCAGATATGTCCACACAACAGGAGGGAACTGACTCCTATAAATTACCCCCTGACCTTCACACAGCACTCAGTAGCACCTCTTCCCACAAATAAACAAAAGTTAAAAATATTCCTTTCAAGTTCATGGTCATCCTGGCTGGACTACATGAACCCAATTTCCAGAAAACCCCAAAATCTAAAAATGAATGAATGAATGAGGCTGCAGCTTGGCTGGTAGAGTGCATGACTGGGATGCCAGCACCACATAAACCAGGTGTGCCCAAACATGTCTGCGACCCCAGGAGGACCAGTGCTTCAAGATCACCTGTGCTATGCTGGTCTTTGGCCAGCCTGACTACATAAGTGGACCCTGTCTCATAAATAAATAACATAAAGACCTTACAGAGAACATGAGTTTAGTCCCCGGCACCCATGTCAGGGGACTCACAACCACCCAGGCATTCAATGCTTTTTCTGGCTTCCAAGAGCACCAGCATTCAGACAGATGGACGGACAGATGGGACACATACATCCATGCACACACGCATGCATGCACATATATAATTCAAAATAAATCTTAAAAGGAAACAAAAGACTCTGCACAATGGGTACCAGGTAGTGTTTAGTGCCTGCACATGTGCAGCTTCTGACAAGAGAAGAGAGGCACACCCTCCCCAGGCCGCCCCTCCACTGCCAGGCAGGAGACCTTATCTCCAAGCAGGCGGGTGAGAGGCTGGGTGTCAATCAGCAATGTCTGTGTGGTGGGTGGCAGCCAGGTGGCATCTGAGGCTGGGACTACGACACACTGGGAGGCAGGCGTGCAGCTGCGGTCTTCTCCACCACAAAGCCATAGTTGTACTGGGGAGCAGAGAGACGGGGGCTGGAGGAGGGGCTGGGGACTGGGGTGGGGCTTCGGAAGTGACTGAGGCTAGGGACAGTTGTCCAGCCCTGGGGAGTCAGGGTACCCGGAGAGGCCAAAGATCTGGAGGCCTGAGGACCCATGCAGTTCATGCACCCCTGCACCTACCTCCTTCTCAATGTCTGCCAGTGACTTAATCGTCAGGTCCCCAAAGGCAGACAAGTTCTAGCAGACAGAAGTGAGAGTGTGAGGCTTGAGTCCCACTAAACTGTGGCATCTGCACATGCACACACATGTGCACCCCTGTACACACACACACACACACACACACACACACACACACACACACACACCACAGCCTGTCTGTGAGGTCAAAGGGTAACTCCCAGGAGTCAGTTTCTCCTGCTATGTGGGACCCAGGGACAGAAATTAGCTCAGGCTTGGTGGCAAATGTCTTTACTGGCTAAGTCACCTCTTCAAGCATGCCCCCAACTTCCCAGATGGGGCCTCATGTAGCCCAGGCTGGCCTCAAACTCAGTATGTAGCCAAAGACGACCCTCCAGCCTCCACCACCTGAATACTGGGATGTCAAGCGTGCACCATCACACCTGGCCCTAATTCTCCCACTTTAGGACTGGCCCCACAAACACTAGCCTCCCCCATATCCCTACTCTGAGACCCCTTGGCCTCCATTTCTCTCCCATTCAGGTTATGGTCACTGTACTGGTCATACGGAAGCAAGAATTGTCACGGCCCCTACAACAGTGGCTAGCCAGAGCATCCGGATACCGGGACACCGACTCACCAAGGGCCCGCAGCTCTTGCCTTCAAATCGTGGGTGCAGTGCAAAGGGAACCCCATCCATGGCTGCAATGAAAAAAATCCAGGCAGGCGGTGGAAGAAGACCCCAGGAGACCCTGTGGCTCCCCATGTGGACTTGCTCACCCAGGAAGCACAGGCTGATCTCCCTTACAGCGGCTGTGACTACTGTAAGTGACCCTGAGATCGGGCCTGCTGGTGATGGTCTCTCACAGGAGGACAGGGTGAGGAGGTCATTGGACTCCCACCTGAGAGTTCCCTCCCCTCCTGCTGACTTCCAGCCACAGTATGTAATTCTTCCTCAATCTCATGTGACCCACTGAAGTCTACAGAGTGTGGAAAGTTAACCGAAGGGGACCCATCTATGCAGCTATGTGTGCTCATCAGCCCGGTAGGCTGAGATTTTTCTGGCATTGAAGCTGTTTTGGGGTTCCACACAGTCCTGGAACTCACCCATTAACTGCATGCCCAAACCCTAGTTCCCTGAGTTGGGCAGCACTAGCCTGCTGTTAGTTCCCTATCTGCCGAGGAGGTGTTAATGTCACCCCAGGAAAAGGGTCACACAACACACCCTGGATTCTGCCCTGAGAATGTGCAGAGAGAGAGGTCCCAGTTCCCCCACCACTGTGACGAATTGGGGGGGGGATAATTTGGGGGCTGGAGAGATGGCTCAGCAGTTAAGAGGGTTGCTGGTGCTCTTGGAGAGGACCCAGGTCAGATGCTACCACCCACATGGCAGCTCACAACCCTTTTGGACTCCAGGTCCAGGATGCTCTCTTCTGGCCTCCCAGGGCAATGCACACACATACACGCAGGCAAGATACCTACCTATACACATAAAATAAAAATACATCTTAAAAATAATAAGCTGGGGGTGGGGAGCGACAGGCTAGGTAGGGAGAGGCCCCACCCCAGGCCTGGGCCTTTCTGAGGCAGAACCTGGGGAGTCACCCCTTCACCCCAGTGCTCACCTGAGATGCCATAGAGACTGGACGCCTCATAGATAGAGTCATTCCTCCGTAGAGTGGACGCCCGAGAGCTCAGCCTGGACAGCGTCCGCTCAGGATGGCTGCCTTTGCTGGGGAGCAGGGACAGTGACTTCAGTCAGCCTCAACTCCTCCCCGCTGGCCCATCTGCCCACGGGGATGCCTGAGCCTCACCTGGGCTGTGTGGGTGGGTCCAATGAGAGGCTTCGCATGTCCTGGTTGAGAGTGCGGGGCTTGGGCACTGGCCTCGGGGCCTTGGATTTCTTGCACCAGATGGCGAAACCACCCATGTCCCTGGAGTAAGGGGAGGAGAGGAGGAAGCCAATGCTCTCCTCAGTCAGGGCTGGGAGAGCGGGCCTGTGTCTCCGTGTGGCTACCATCTGACAGGTATTTTTCTTTCAGCAGCTCACCCAGTATGCCAATCAGCATACTGACTGCAAGGCTCATGGATCTCCATCCCCACATGAAGAGAAGAGGGTGAAATGGAAGGGACAGGACTCAGAGGGCAAGGTGCCACCTACCCCACTCGTAGGTATCCAGGCACTGTCTTGGTCTTCCCACTCAACTTCACCTCACACACGACCATGTCAGCGGCCCCCAGGGGCATCAGCTTCACACACATGCGTTTCTTCTTGGACACAGAGGCCTCTGGGAGCGAGAGAAGGGAGTGGGCCAGGGTGGGAATGTCCAGAGATGCTCACCAGTACTGTTTAGGGACAACACTGGGGAGCTGGTTAAATCACAAATGGCATAATCATAGGAGGAGATTCACTGACTTTTGCAATCGTTGAAGCCGGTTAGCCTTTGCTAAATATTTGATGGGTGGCTGTGGATTCAATATTGGAATATCTATTTTGGCACCCCAACTTCACTCTCCCTGGTCTTGTAACCCAGGGTCACACACTGCTGCTTAACTCCCCCCCCCATGGTACACACCTTTAAATCCCAGCACTTGGGAGGCAGAGGCAGGTGAATCTCTGTGAGTTCAAGGCCAGCCTGGTCTACAGAGTGAGTGCAAGGACAGCCAGAACACAGAAAAAAACCCTGTCTTGAAAAACAAACAAACAGCCGGGCAGTGGTGGCGCACGCCTTTAATCCCAGCACTTGGGAGGCAGAGGCAGGCGGATCTTTGCGAGTTCGAGGCCAGCCTGGTCTACAAATTGAGTCCAGGACAGCCAGGGCTACACAGAGAAACCCTGTCTCGAAAAACAAAAAAACAAAAAAACAAAAAAAGAAAAACAAACAAACAAACAAATCCAGTCCAGGGCTGTAGGTGCTTCATGGGGTCAGAAGAGCTATTTTGCATTATTATATAGATATATATTTATTTGTGTTTGTGAGACAATTTAATGTAGCCTAGGCTGGCCTCAAATCACTATGTTGCTGAGGAGGACCCTGAATTCCAGATCTTGCTCTGTGGTGCTAGGGATGGAGCCAGTCTTCATGCACACGAGGTAAGAACGTTGCTAACTGAGCCACTGCCCCGACCCTGGCTTTTGAGACAGGATTTCACTCTGCAGTCTAGGCTGCCCTGGAATTCACCACGAAGCCCAATGTGGCTTTAAACTGGAAGCAATCCTCTTGGCTCAGCCTCTCAAGTGCTGGGATGAGACAGTTATAAGGGGCTGGACCTGATGGCTCATACCTGTGAATCTCTAATGGGGGGGAGACTGGAGTTCCAGGCCAACAGGGGTACACATTGAGACCCTGTCCCCCCAAATCCAATTAAATACATAAGTCAAGAAAGAGCGGTAAAATAGGATAGAATTTGCGGAAGCCTCCCCTCCACACTGACCTGACCCTGCCCGGCAGCCTGCCAGTCACTAAAGACATCGTGAGAACCAAGCTCCATCTGGGTGGTGGGCAGCTGGGTCAGGCAGGGGAGGGGGGAGAGGGGAGGCTGAGCTACGCAGAGAGTAGGGAAAGCCAGCTCCAGGCGGACTCGCTGTGCAAGAGCCTAGAAAGGAAAAGAGAATGGCAAGGAGGATTCACTGGGCCACAGAAGCAGTGACCAGTGTCAGGAAGGCTGAAGGGTGTCCAGAAACAGGTGGGGTTGCTGTTGACTGTTTAGGGGAGGGGTATCATGTAGCCTAGGCTGGTGACAGGTGTGCCCCACTATGCTCAAAAATCTTAAGAAAAGCTGCGGCAAGGGCTCACTCTGTAGCCCAGGCCGGCCTTGAACTCTCCACCATTCTGCTGCCTCAGCTTCCCAAGTTCTGCATTTACAGGTTGTGCCTCCCTGCCCAGCTGGGTCATATTCTGTACCAGACAGCCGTTCCCTGTGCCTGTCTTTCTCCCTCGGGCCCACGGATCTTACTGGTATCCAAAGGGTCGCTGACTGTAGAGAAGCCAGACGGCAGGGGGCCCTTGTCCATCACGATCTGCATATCCACTACCACATTGTCCTGAGGGTTCTGGGAGCAGGAGGGAAGAGTAGTGGGTGCCAGCGGGGAGGGTCGGGGATGTCAGCGGGCAAGTGGAGGGGCGGGGCAGGCTCAGGCTCAGGCTTCCCGCCGCCGGTGCTCACCTCTAGGCTGTGCAGCGAGCTCAGGCACAGGAAGTAGCCTGCCTTCTGCGCGAAGAAGCGACCGAAGGTGGCGGTCGTGCCCTCCACGGTGCAAGTGATCTGCGGGTCGTACGGGTCAGCGGGTTTCGTCCCCTCACCGGCACACCCCGGCCGCCCTTTCCCGCCCCAACTCACCGCGCTGAAACCTGGTGGCGGTGGGGCCGAGGCGGACGACCAGACCATACCAGCAAGCGGCGCCACGTCCGTCCCTGGATCCATCCTCCGAGAGCTCAGACGGCAGCTAACGCCCTCGGAGAACCCGGACCCGCGCACTACAACTCCCAGAACACCTTTGAAAGTGCGGCGCGAAGCAGCTAGTGCGCGCGCGCAGAGGCTGCTGACCAGTCCGACATAGCCGTGGAGCCACGCCCATGAGAGTCGTTTGCGGAAAAAGCATTAGAACTTCCGCCCCTAAACACCACCCAGTGCGCTGCGGGGCGAGTCAGCTCCCGGATGGGACTACACTCCCCAGAGTGCCATGCGGCACCACCCACTGACCCTTTCTGCCTCTTCCAGGAAACAGGTCTAGAGAGTAAACCAGGTAGGGCTCACCTCCAAGGTCTCTAAAAGGCAGAAGCCAGATGGTGAAATGATACATACGAGATATTTACCAATAACCAGGTTAATTTAATTAAGACAATTAAAACTACAAGAATCCTTTAATACTGACTAGACATAGAGTAGCCGAAGCTCAGGGATACAAAACACTTAAGAACCACAATTGTATCTGTGTTGCGGGCTTAGAATAACCTTGTAACATCTGTCTTTTTGCAGAGATTGGCGGTATTTTCCAGACACAAGACAATTCTTTTTTATTTACACTTCCTCTAGTTATTTTAGTTTTATGTTTTAGCTTGCACAAACATTGTGGTTAATACATCTGGACATGGTCAGGGTCAAGGACAGCCCCCAAAGTGTTGCCATGACAGGTGTGGCTATTAGCAGGTGGGGGGCTGAGAGTATCTAGGCAGGCACAAAACGGAGTCAGAACAAGATTGTGATAAACGTAGTCACTTCAATAACCACAAGTTCGAGGTCCACCTGGGCTATATGAGACCCTGCTTTAAATTAAACAAGAAAAAAACCTTTAAAATATTGGCATAAAAAAAAAACAAAAACATGCCGGGCGGTGGTGGCGCACGCCTTTAATCCCAGCACTTGGGAGGTAGAGGCAGGCGGATCTTTGCGAGTTCGAGGCCAGCCTGGTCTACAAATTGAGTCCAGGACAGCCAGGGCTATACAGAGAAACCCTGTCTCGAAAAGCCAAAAAAAAAAAAAAAAAAAAAAAACCCAAAAACAAACAAAAAAAGTAGAGGCAAAAGGAGAAGTTTAAAACACTTTCAGTTCTAGGACTTTTGACAAACAAAATCATTGTAGCTGTGCAGCTGGTGGCTTAAATAACAAACAATATAGACCTGAAGGCTGGTTCACAGGCAAAGAAGGATTGTTATTGTTGTGTTCTGCCTGGATCCTGAGATCCCCAAAGACCACCCAGGAGCTGACTCCAATGCAAACACACAAATATTCAAGCTCTAGCCAGGATCACACTACTTGCCAACGTATTGGTTTGAGTTGAGAGCCTTGAGCTCAGAAAATATAGAGTTCTATAGGCTTTTGAACAAAGAAGGGGGCTTCTAGCACAAGATTGGATGACATGTGGACAGACAAACCTGTCTGTCCCTTGACTCATTGTTGTTGTTATACCATTAACAGTCAATTTTACCAGCATAAAGTTTATTTAGACTTTTTGGGTGGTTTCTCAGAGTGAGGTGGCCGGTTATAGCTAGGGAACTCCCCTGGAATGCAAGGTCAGATATATTTTGTTGTTTTTCCTGGAACTGGAGGTCAGCTCTGACTCAAGCCTAGTACAAAATGGAATCTTTTCCCAAAATGGAGTCACTCAGGCTCCACAGTTGTTGCTGTTGTTTTGGTTATTGGTTTGTGTATTTTATTTTTGAGGCAGGGTCTCTAGGTATCCCTGGATGTTCTAGAACTCACTATGTAGACCAGGGTGGCCTATAACTCACGGAGATCTGCCTGCCTCTGTAAGTTTAGTGGTTCTTAGAGAGCAAGGCATCCTCTTTTCTGTGGAGCTTCAGACAGATGCAGAGCTTCACACATACTAGGCTAACACTTTGCCTCCAGGCACTGATCCTAACCCTGGTGTATATTTTCATTATTTGTTCCTTAAAATTTTTTTTAAATTCTTTGTGAATTTCATATCATGCACCCCAATCCCACTCACCTCCCTCTCCCTTCATATCTGCCCTCCACCCTTGCAACCTCTCCACTAAAAGAAAAGCAAACAAACAAACACCTCACTGTGGAAGCTGTAGTATATGTCACAATATGTCATACAGTATACCCATTTGTCCACATTTCCTTGCTTGTAAATGTGCATTGCAATGAGTCACTGGTCTGGTTTGAGGCCTCTGGCTTCAATACTAGATCCTCATGGGACTCCTCTCAGACATCCTGTTGTTGCTCTGTGTTATGGAGATCCCATAGCTTTGGATCTGTGGAACTGACCCCTTCACACACTCCAGTAGTTCATCAATGAGGTAGATGTTGGGGTGGGCCAACTCCAAGCCCTGGATCTGGGCCTGAGAGGCATCTGAGCTGGTCAGCCTGCCAGGTTTCCTGCACCCTCACCATCAGGGTAAGCTCTCCAGCGCTGCCCCAGCTGGCCCATCCAATGTCACAGCTGGCAAGGGGCAGGGGCAGGTTTCCCATGCTCACAGCTTCAGGGCCAGCTCACCAGCGCCCCCACCAGCAGGAGCAGCTCTACTGTGCTGCCCAGGTAGAGTGGGGAGGGGGGGAATGCTCTCTAGAGTGTTGTAACCAGTGAGGGACAGGGCCAGCTCTCCCACTCTCATACCCTAGGGCCAGCTCTTCACAGACAGCACTTGGACATCAATATGGTCCAGGCAGCAGCTCAGATAGGACATCAGCTTTAGTGGTAACATGGACACCAACCTGGGCTGCTACATGGCCATGGACTCAGGCATGGCCCTCAGAAGCAGCCAGAGAGGCAGCCCAGAAGCTACCCTGATACCATGATGGTTCTGCTGTCAGCTCCCGCATTGACAGAGGTTCCTACCTACTCACCTGAGGATGATGACTTCTTCTAGAAACTACCCCATACTTCCATGAAAAAAAGGATAGCAGTTCATGGCCGACAACGGCACAGTGCTGCCCCAAGCCCTGCAGAGGATTTCAGCCAAACAACTATGTGAAGGCATCCATCTAGGTAAAGCTAAGCTAGTGGCCCCCTGTCTGAATCGTAGCTCATCCTGTAGTTGAGCTCCAATCTCCTCAGTGTTGTTTCCAGGTGCTCGGCCTGTCAGGCCACAGATCCAGCTCCTGAACCATGACAAGGACTTAGAAGAAGGGAAAGAGGGTACATCACCAGGGTTGTTGGGGGACAGACTTCACTGGGGTAAGACCTGGATGTTATGGATACAAATAGTACTAGTAGATACTTTCTCTGGAGGAGTGGAGGTGTGTCTACTGAGAGAGAAACTGCCTCATTGGTAGCAATGAAACTCTTAGAAGAAGTCATTCCCAGGTTTGGGATACTCTCAGCTCTATGCTCAGACAATGGGCCAGCCTTCGTGTCTCAGGTGACTCAGGATCTATCAAAAATACTGGGGATCAATTGGAAACTTCATTGTGCATATCACCCCCAGAGCTCAGGATATGTAGAAAGGATGAATCGGACCTTAAAGGAGACCCTAACCGAATTAACCCTTGAAACTGGTGAGGACTGGGTGGTGCTCCTTCCCTTTGCCTTTCTCAGGGTTAGGAACACCCCATACACCCACGGGCTGACTCCTTAGGGATTGTGGTTAGTAGATCACCTCCTCTCTATCCTAAGCTCAAGCCAGAGATGTTGGCTGAGTTGTCTAATTTTGCTTTGCTTGAGTCAGTGCAGGTCCTACAACGCACCCGAGATGCACTGTTTCCCCTGCTGTGACACCTGTATGAACTGAACCCTTTAAAACCACACAACCATAAGCCATCTTGTCTTGTGTCAAATGCCACCAAAAAGACAAGTTGAGTCCACGCCGGCAAGGACCTCACATTGTCACCTTGACCACTCCATTGGCTATGAAAGTGGACGGAATTTAGTCTTGGATACACCACTCCCACTGGAAGAAGCTGGTCCTAGACAGATGTCCCAACAGGGACAACCATAAGAAATGGAGTGTTCAGGCAAGCTAAGACTTGTCTCTGTTTAGATCGAATGTGCACTCCATTGGTTTTTCTCATCTCTGGTAACCCTCGCCCAATAACCATGATGCTCAGGACCTTAACTGGAACCACAGATGGGGTGCTGATAGCCAACATAACCTCCAACCTGAAATGTATTTTCTTTCTTTCTTTCCTTCTTGTTTTTTGAGACAGGGTTTCTCTGTATAACAGCTCTGGCTGTCCTGGACTCCCTTTGTAGACCAGGCTGGCCTCAAACTCAACAGAGATCCACCTGCCTCTATCTCCTGAGTGCTGGGATTAAAGGCGTGCACCACCACCGCCCGGCTTCTTTCTTTCTTTCTTTCTTTCTTTCTTTCTTTCTTTCTTTCTTTCTTTCTTTCTTTCATTCTCTCTTTCTTTTCTTGGGTTTTTTGTTTTTGTTTTGTTTTGAGACTAAGTCTCACTGTGTAGCTCTGGCTGGTCTGGAATTTCCTACACAGACCACACTGACCTCAAACTTAAAGAGATCTGCCTGCCTCTGCCTCCCAAGTTCTGGGATGCCACCCTGAAATGTAATTTTTTTCCAGACAGGGTTTCTCTGTGTTACAGCTCTGGCTGTCCTGGACTCACTTTGTCGACCAGGCTAGCCTCGAACTCATAGAGATCTGCCTGCCTCTGCCTCCCAAGTGCTGGGATTAAAGGCGTGCACCACCACACGTGGCTCAAAATGTAATTTTTGAATAATAAAAAAGTTACTTAAAAAATTTAGTTTTGGATATACCACTCCCCCACTTTTCAGATAGATCTTTGCTCCATCCTTGGGGGCTCACACTGGGTTCCCTTGAGGGGTCTTAATGGGCCAAACTATTATGGATGTGGGGAGAGTACTCTGGAAGAAAACCTTGCTAAGATTGGATTCTACCTTTGCCCAGCTGGTAAATCAGGTTGTGGAGGACCAGGTGATATTTGTTGTGAGTCCTGGGGTTGTGAGATGATTGCCAGCTCATGGAAAGTGACTTCCCCAGACAGCCATATCCTTTTTCAAAGACAGAGACAGCTGATTCTTAGGTGGGAAAAGAAACCCAATCAAGATCTCCATAATAAATGGTCAGTCTTCTTTCTGAGTGGGAAGGAAGGACCCAGAGTCTTAGATTATATCTGCGAGGCCTGGACCTGGGAAGACTCTTCATTATCCAAAGGTTCCCTGGAAAAAGTTCCAATACCCATAGTGCCTAATAAGATTCTCAACCCAAGCTGGGATGAGGGACAGGAAGCCACCCCAATGGTAACAATGGCACCATCCCCCACATCAAGAGGGAGGCCCAGTATGAAGAGATCAATCTCGGACCCATAGGGGCAGGAGATGCCAGCCAGGTTCATTCCTGTCTCTGAGATTTGGGGTCCTGAGCTCATTCTCCCCTAACTTGACAGAGGATTGTTGGTTATGTCTGGACCCCCTTGCTATACTGCCTCTTGGGATACCTTGTGATGGGAGCCAAAGGTATCAAAAATCACTCCCAGAAATCTCAAGGGACAGGGACTTTGTTTTCATGCTAGTTCCTAGAACATGGAGTGGTTTAGATATAGACAATTTTTGGAGGAACATCTAATATAATCATTCATTCTTGGAGGCTGATTTCAGTGCTCAGAGGTCTGGTTACTGCCCTTTCTGAGGCACTCTCTGGTTAATAAAAGTCGCTGATGGTCAATTAGCTGGGCAGAGAGAAAATAGGAAGGTGGGACTTCTTGGGATGAAGATCTTGGGTTTACACAGAGGAAGCTCTCTTCCCGGCAGGACTTGGAACCAGCAGCACATCTCCTTGTGAGCTCTGAAGCTAGAGCAAGCCAGGTGGCTGGTTGGGATTAGGTGGTTGGGTTCCAGTTGAGAATCTCCTCAGCTAAGATCTAAGCTTTGAAACATTGAAAGGTCTTGGTGTATTTAATTATGTAAAAAGGCCACCTTGGGTCTCAAGCCTCCAGCTAAGGACAAGTCAGGCAAGCCAGGCCTGCAGGCTTCCCACCACACCACCAGCTGCTGGCCTAATATAACAGTTTGTAGTTATTAATAAATATATTAGTTAACAGAGTTGTGGTTTCAGGAGTGGTGAAGGCCCAGGATAGGTCAGGCCGCCAGCTAAGGCAAGCCAGGCCTACCAGTCTCCCGCCAAGCCCTGGCAGCCGCCCTACCAGGCCTGCTGGCCTCCCCTGAAGCTGCTGGCTGCTCCGCTGGCCTGGTATAACAATTTATAGTTATTAATAAACATCATTGTTAACAATGTTGCAGTTTCAGACAATATTGTAGCAAGACCCATAAGTTGAAGCGACAGGGAACAGGAGACTGTCCCTCCCTACTTCCTGGTTCCACCCTGAGGGTCTTGGTATGCCTTCCTCTCCCCTCACCCCTCGTGCCTCAACCTGCCTCCTGGTCAACCTTCCCCAGGTTTACTGTTATTCAGGTGAGGGTGGGCAAGAGCACCTCAAGTCCACTGCTGGAGACCCCACGAGACCCCAGGCAATCCCCATTCAGATTCCCATGCAGTGCTAGTGTCAGAGCAGACGCCCTTATCACAAGTGACCAAAATTACCAGACCCTGGGGAGCCAGACTGACAAGTACTTGGCTACCTGAGAGAAATCCCTCAGCCACCTGACCTCCTCCCTAGACTCAATACAAAATAGGAGGAGCGCTCGACCTACTCTTCCTGCAGCAGGAAGGCCTTTGTGTAGCTCTAGGGGAACAGTATTGTTTTTATGCCAATCATACCAGAATAGTTAAGGAGAGCCTAAGCTTCGTAGAACAGAGCCTAAGAGAACAGGTCGGATCAGCTAAACAGGATGGCTTGAATCCCTCTTTGACTGGTCGGTCACCTTGGGTCACACAATTTTAGTAACTGGGCTGATAGGCCATCTAGTGAATGTGCTGCTGATAATGCTATGTGCCCCTTGCCTAAGAAATTTCATTTCCCGCTTTGTTCGAGATAGGATAAATGCTGTTAACCTCATCGTCCTGAGGACCCAATATTACCAAGAGTTGTGACATCAAAGGTTTGATGAGTTACAAGAAAGGTGGGGAGGTGTGTTGGGGGCCACTTTAGCTACAGGGGTCCATCTTATATATAGTCTCCATTTTGTACTAAGCTAATTTCCCAGAAACGGCTTCAGGGTCAATTGTCCAGGACACATCTAGACCCAATATCTCACTCTGTGCTTTGTTGGTTAGCACTCAGCCAGGACCGAGACCACAGCTGCTGAATGGGCTCTGATTGTCTGACCTCAATCCAGGACAAGGTATCAAGAAAGCCATCTGTAGAGACATGTAGAGAGATGCACTTAAGATGCTAGGTGTGAAATACGGTTAGAAATGTACAATGTATGCATGTACCTGATTGGTTACCCCTACCCCACCTATGGGTTTTTTGCTTTAAAAGGTTGTCCTGCTCTGCACTTGGGTTTGCATCCAGAACCCAGCCGTCTCCCTGATAAATCAGTTTCTGAATAAAGATGCTCTTGCTGGCTTGAACTTGGTTTTCATAGTGGATTATTTCCCAAATCTTTGGACCCTAACATTAGGAAGGAGAGGCAGGAGTATTACCACAAGTTCCAAGGTAGCCTGGGCTGCACAGCCAGCTGGCAGGAATGAGAGAGAAACTGTCATGATAAAAGCAGACCCATGGCAACACTAACCATCAGTGACCCTCTGGTTCCCTCCACCCCTGGAATTTGAAGAGTCACCTGAACATTGCCACCTGTAATCCTAACTGCCTTCTTCTGAGCCTCCAAGGACAGGTCACTTCAGAGATCCAGGGCTGTAGGAAGTACATGCTGGGAAATGGTCACAAATGCCCAGCTTGTGCGTCACAGCCACACTGTGGCCACTGCTGGGTCACAGGCTGCCTGCAAGGCTAGAAAGATGGTTGCCCCAATAAATAAGCTTTGGTCTGTCTCATTAGGTCCTCCTATTTCAGGGCACCTAAATATGTCCTCTTGGGATATGGAGGAGGATCACCCCACTGCTCACTCCTCGGAGGCTGGGCAGTCATGAAGGGGACTTCCAGGTAGAGGGGAGCTGTTCTGCTACCTCAGGTACCCCATCAGACTTTCTGAGAGGCCCAGGGCCCCTACCTTGGCTCTACAAGGTAAGAAATATTAGGAAATGACCCATCAAGCTAAATTGTGTTGTAATCAGGGTGTGGCTGAGAAATCTGGAAAAGTATGCAACCCTCTTCGGGAACTGCCACCCTGGAGCCTACAATCAGGCCTGTTAAATGCTGCCTCCCTCAGCCAGGAAGTCCCTTTCAGCCCCACACAAAAGGACCTGTCTCCCTGGGTCTCCTTTGGGGTTTAGTGTTTGGTTTTGGAAGTGTGGGAGGGGGGCAGAGGTTTAGGTCTAGGCAGGGTCTCATGTAGCCCCAGCTGGACTTGAACTCACCAGATAGCTGAGGATGGCCTTGAACTCCTATCCTACTGTCTCTTCCTCCTGAGTCTGGGATGGCAGGTACCACCACCCCAGGAATTCTCTCGGCTCTGTACTGCATATGTCCTGAATGGTACCCATCATCGTCCCTCAAAATATGATCTTAACTCCAGACCATGCTTCATTAGAAATCTGTGTGTCAGTTT
Source organism: Lophiomys imhausi (assembly GCA_907164525.1). NCBI lineage: Eukaryota > Metazoa > Chordata > Mammalia > Rodentia > Muridae > Lophiomys > Lophiomys imhausi. The sequence goes on along the minus strand of CAJQZJ010033979.1, from coordinate 8,952 downwards.
TGCCCACAGCAGGGGCAGGCCCACTAAGTGCCTGGGGCTCACTGAAATACTTCTGCCTCTCAGGGTTCCTCTAGAAAATACGACTCTTTGTGGGCCCCACTCACAGAGAGCTTGCTGTACGAGGGTGAGGGTGGCAGGTGTTCACTCCAGGATGCTCCTGATGGCCGGACAAGAGCTGGGAGGTGCGGTTTCCCTGTCTGGCCAGTCTCCATGGCCACAAACTCAACCTTGTAGTGTTAGCTTCCCCATCAGCTACTGTGGATAGCCATGGTTCAGATGAGTCCGGAGCACACACGCGCCAGGCACCCGGTAACAGACCAGCGAAGGCCAAGAATCTGAGTTGAGTTCCAGTAGTTTCTTTTTCTTCCAGTGGGATTGTGCAACAGCCCCCCCCCCCACACACACACACACAAGGCTGAGACGAATACCTCCCCTTCCTGGAAAATGAAACTGATAGGCTGCAGTTTCCTCTGCAAGGAGCATCCCAGCTGCGCTAGGATTGCCGCGAACTCTGAAAGTTGCTATTGGCTAGAGGCGGGGGTGGGGTGGGGGTGGTGGTGGTGAGGCATGCTAATGAGGGGCGTGGTCTGGAGAGGGTTCCCGCGCCCTCCGAGGTTCCGGGATAGACGGACCACATGGCACTGTCTTTCTACCACTATAGGTCGGTGCCCATGGACGAGGATTGGAAGGAGCAGGGATGGGGCACCCGCCGGCAGTGGCTGCTGGCCGCGATCTCGGTGAGCCTGATCGGGGTGGCCTTGATCCTCCCGCTCATCTACTTCGCCGTCAGAGCGAACAGTGAGGCGTGCAGGGACCGGCTGCGGGCGCAGGACGAGTGCCGAAACGCCACGCACCAGCTGCAGCGCCAACTCACTGGCGCCCAGGACAGCCTGCTGCAACTGGAGGCGCAGGCGAGCACCTGCAACCGGACTGTGGTAAGGCTGGAAACCGTCCCCTCCAATACCCCAAGTGGCTCGGGGAAGGCTTTGAAACCGTCAAGCGAGACCTCATCCCTACCCCCGCCCACCCCCGCACGCCGGGGACTAAGGACCTTGAAATCCAGGGAGACCTTAGAACTCCCGACAGCTCCGAAATCAGGAGCCTCAGTATCCTCCGTTCCAGGACCTGGAAGCGTCTCCCAATTTTGTGGATGGTGCTAGAGTTGGAGAGCTTGAAACTGATTTAGGGGACCAGCCTTCCGCTCCATGGGGACTTCCCTCGGCGCTGATAATTGAAACTTTTCTATTTTTTGAAACAGGATAATGCTACGTAGGTCAGGCTGCACTGGAAGTCACTCTGTAGACCAGGCTGGCCTCGAATGCTGCCTCCCGGGTGCTGGGACCAAAGGCGTGAGCCACCACATCCGGCAAATTATTGAAACCTTTAGTGTGTCTCTCTGAGAGACCTTGGGTGGGAAGCCCAGCTGTGCTGCGTTTGGGAAGGGCATATAAGGGGGGCTGGGGAACTTAAAACTACCATTTTGGAGATCACGAGTTTGTTGGTAGTACTGGGTGGATACAGAGGGCACTGGAGGGGAACTTGAAAGGGGCTTGCTTGGGTAGAAGGTCCTCCGATGACTTGGCCTGGAAGGTTTTCAGTGACCGGGGACAATGGCCAACCCATGTTTCTGACGCTTTTCTGACTCAGGTGACCCTTAAAGATTCCCTGAAGAAGAGGGAGTCTGAGGCTGTGTTGCAGCAGGCCCGCATCCAGAAGCTTGAGAGTGAGGCTCTGAGGCAGCAGGCCCGCATCCAGGAGCTTGAGAGTGAGAAGGGGTGGGGTGGGAGAGTGGAGGGGACCAGGCAAAGGGGCGGCATGGGGTGAGAAGAGGTGAGGTGGGGGAGTGGAGAGGCTAGAAGAAGGGGTGGGGTGGGGCAGTGGAGGAGGCCAGGGTAAAGGGTGAGGTGGAGCTGGGAGGGAACTAAGGGCAGACCTCCAGGTTGGGATTGGGGAGAAATGGTGGCCCAAACTGAGGGTGTATCAGGGCCATGAGCCAGCTGCTGGGGAGCCTGGGTTCTTCCCAGAGATAAACTGATCAGCAGGGATGGAGGAATAAGGCCTCAGGAGTGGAAATGGGTGTTTATGGAAGCAGAGAGCAGAGGGTGGGTTAGGAGGGTGGGGCCTACAGAGCTACTGGATCCTTGTAGAAGGGTCTCAGGCTGGCCCGCCCTTCCTTTGATGCCTCTCTCCTTGTCACCTCTTACCCTCACTCCTCCCACCTGACCACCCTGGCTGCGGAGTGGCCTTGTTGGTTAGACACATCCCAGTTCCTTCGGGGTGCTCTTGCTGCCCCAGCCCGCTCCCTCGATGCCTCCTCCCTGCTGACTGCTCTCACTGTGGAAGCATGCTGACCAGACCTCTGTGTCATCGCAGATGATGTCAGGAACCTGAACCAGGAGCTGACCAATATGAGGTTAGAGACACAGCCATCCCTTCCCATGTCCACCTCCTTCCCTCCATGTGCCATTTCCTTCCTCAAGACTTGGGACCCACTTGGCATGGGCAATCCATAGTTCTGAGTCATGAGGAAGGCTCGGAACACTAGCATAAGGACCTGAGTTCAAATCCCCAGCACCCACTTACAAGCTCGCTAGAGTCATATGAATGTAACTCTGGTACTGGGGAGCAGACAGAAATATCCTGCAGCTCAGTGGCCAGCCTCATTAGCCTAAACAGTGACCTTAATGTTCAGGAAGAATCTGTCTGAAAATTTTTTTCAAAAGAGTATGCAGGTTGTAGAAGTAAAATTGTAGCCTTCCCTATTACACAATAAAGTCTCAATTCACTGCCAAAATAGTAATAATAATAATTAATAATAAAAATAAGGTGGACCCGGGCGTGGTGGCACACACCTTTAATCCCAGCACTCCTGAGATAGAGGCAGGTGGATCTCTGTGAGTTCAAGGCTAGCCTGGTCTACAAAGTGAGTCCAGGATAGCCAGGGATACAAAAAAAAAACCTGTCTCCACAAAAAAAAAAAAAAAAAAAAAAAAAAGAAAAGAAAAGAATGGGGCTGGGCACCTGGTTCTCCTGCCTAGAATCTCCAGTGAAGGGCTGAGGGCATGGCTCTGGGGCGGGGCCCCTGCCTAAGATCTCCCCAGTTGCATTCTAGCCTAGGAACATTTAAAAATGAGGCAGATCAGAAGTCAGTTGAACTCTGCCTGAGTCCTCTCACTGTCTCCACCCAGGATCCAGAAGGACACTTCTAGCACAGTACAGAACTCTGGCGGCTCCGTGGTGGTCTCCAGCCTACTGACTCTCGTAGCGACAATGTTCCTGCTCTTTTGAGGACCCAATAGCTGGCAGTTGAGGAACGGGCCCAGGGAAGCTTGTGAGCAGTGAGGGGGTGGGGGAAGCTGGGCATATGGGTTGTACTTGGCCCCAGAGAGGAGCTGGCTTAGGGAGGGGCCATGGCCTGTGGTGGGTGGGCCTGGGTGGCAGCTAACCACCTATCCTTCCCCTTTCTTTAGGCCGCAGCCTGTTTGATGCACCTGTTTGAGGCCACTGGGGCTCATGGTGGATCTGAAGGGGTCATGGCCGCCCCTGAAGATGTAGAAGCCACTGAGTGGAACCCAGATTGCATCTCCCTCCGATTGGTTTTATGACTGGGGAGAAGGGAGGGGATTCTGTTCTATTGCTTTGACGGTTATTGGGAAGGGATCACTTATTTCTGATGTCATTGAGGCCCGAAAAATAAAGTAATTTGGAAAGAAGTTGCTAGTGTCATTGGGTCCCCCCCTTCCCCACTGGGTGGGGCCCACCCTGCAAGCTGAAGTGGACACATGATTGCTGACCACACGTCTACCTGTCCTCTCTGTTGGAATCATCATGAAGGTCTGCAGCAGAGGGTGGGACTGGCTCTCAGCTCCACTCTCCTCACTCACCACTGGCTCTCTAAGGAGAAAGCAGGCTGAGACCAGAATAACTCTGTGCTTCTTGAAGGGCCCTGAGGGAACCCCTAACTGAGACCCCTAAAGGACCCTAAGGCCCCAAAGAAGCCCAACTGTGATGGGAGTTTATTAAAACCAATTGTGAGAATGTTTTTGTTTAATCCCAGATGAGCTGCTTAAGACACAGACATAAAGTATTAGTCTTGTGAGCTTGCAAGGTTGTGGCTTAACCAGCCGAGCAAGTTTAACTCTGAGGACTTGGGATAGAGGAATAAAAAGCCAGAGCCCAGGGAGAAGGGGGCTCTACAAAGGAGGGAATAAAAAGCCAGAGCCCCAAGGAGAAGGGGGCTCTACAAAGAGGTAGGAGAAAGCACTTAAGGGCTCTACAAAGGAGGGGGGGGAAAAAGCCAGAGCCGCGAGGAGAAGGGGGCCACAAAGAGAAAAGAGAGAAGGAACTTCACAAAGAAGTAATAGAGAATGGGCTTTACAAAGAAGTAAGAGAAAAGGTTCTACAGAGAAGTAAGAGAAAGGGCTCTACAAAGAAGAAAATGGTTGCTGCTGCTCTCCTGGTTGCTGGTGCTCCCCCAAACTGCTCCTTGTTCTTCCTGCTGCTGTCTCCAGGACTTCTACTGATGCTGGTATTACCCCCAAAGAACCCAACAACCCTAATCATCAGGAAGCAGCCTAAAGAGAACTACACTTCCTTTCACCTTTCACCTTTCACCTTCTTTATCTCCTGCATAGTGTTGGGGGGCTTGGGAGGAATGAAGAGTGGAAGGTAAATAGTGGAATTAAGCACAGTGAAAGAAATTAAGTATATAGTAAAATAATAATAAAAGCTGTCTTGCTACAGGTGGCGCCCAACGTGGCTGACCTAATGGGTAATTTTGTGTCTAATGCTGTGGAGGAGACACCAGGATTTGAAGGAGTGAACGCTGTATTTCAGGACGTCAGCAAAAGGCTTATGATGGCTGCAGCCACTGGGTTCTCTCCTGCTGTGTGCCGAGAATGGATTTTTTGTATGTTGCTGTTTTTCCTCCTGTATGAGAATAGCCAGATGTCAAAATGGAACTCTGGGAAAGGCAATAGCAGCACACAAAGGGTTTCTGGTGGGAGAAAGTCGAGATTTTCTAGAATTTGTAAACATTTTGGGAGAGGTCAGCATTGGAAGAAACTTTGCGGTCCTACCTCAAGGCCCCACAGCAAAATGTGTAAGTCATTTCAGACAAGAGCAGCTGAGAGTTGTTACCAAGATAGAATAGCTGAGAGTTACAAGGTTGTAAAAATAAACTACTGTTACAAAAAGCATTTAATTCATTGAAAATGGCTTTGTTACTCATTTAAAAATGCAATTTTTAGTTCCAGTCCATTTAAAAACAACTATTGAAAACTGTATAGGATAATTTTTTTTTTTGGTTTTTTTTTTTGAGACAGGGTTTCTCTGTGTAGCCCTGGCTGTCCTGGACTCACTTTGTAGACCAGGCTGGCCTCGAACTCGCAAAGATCCACCTGCCTCTGCCTCCCAAGTGCTGGGATTAAAGGCGTGCGCCACCACCGCCCGGCAGGATAATTTTTTAAATGAAAATTAATAGTGAATCAAACTTATAGTTTTGTTAGATATTAGTTTAGTTAATTGCAGAAATATGCTATATTTGGTATGCTTGTATATGTTTTTGAAGTTAAGTAGATAATACAGAGATAAAAGAAACAACCAATGTTTGCCTATTTTGATAGACATATAGATAATAAAGTTTTCAAAAACTTCAGAGACCTACAGAAAATGGCATTTAGGATGTTTTAATAAGGAAAAGTTTTTCTGCTGGGTGTGGTGGCACATGCCTTTAATCCCAGCACTCAGGGAGGCAGAGGCAGGCGGATCTCTGTGAGTTCAAGGCCAGCCTACTCTACAAAGTGAGTCCAGGACAGCCAGAGATACACAGAGAAACCCTGTTGAAAAACCTAAAAAAAAGAAAGAAAGAAAGGAAGGAAGGAAGGAAGGAAGGAAGGAAGGAAGGAAGGAAGGAAGAAAAAGTTTTCTGACAGAGAGGCATCTGCTCCTAGCAGCACCCCGAATAAAAAGATGATGGGCATTAAAGAAACAAATGTGGCAAGATAGTCACTGGACAAAAAGTGCTGATAACAGGCTGTCTGTCCAATCTGTGAGCAAGGAGGACACTGAAAAGTCGACTGACCAATATTACAGATATAAGGTAGGCCAGTCCTTTAATATTTCTGCTTCACAGAAAAGGTTGTCTGATATTCTGGACCAGTAGGCTGCAGACTGGATGCCCCAACGATACAGAGAAACCATGGGTGACTGTTCAGGAGACAGCAGCAGGAAGAACAAGCAGCAGTTCGGGGGAGCACCAGCAGCTGGGAGAGCAGCAACCGCTTTCTACCTTGTAGTCCTTTCTCTTCTTTGTGGAGCTTTTTCTCTTCTCTGTAGATCCCATTCTCTTTTACTTCTTTGTGGAGCTTACTTCTTTGTGAAGCTCCTTTTCTCTTTTCTCTTTGTAGCTTGCTTCTCCTCGGGGCTCTGGCTTTTTCTTTTTCCTCCTTTTAGAACCTCCTTCTCCTCGAAGGCTCTGGCTTTTTATTCCTCTCTCCCAAATCCTCAGAGTTAAACTTGCTCAGCTGGTTAAGCCACACCCCTGCTAGCTCACGAGACTGTTAATATTTTATACCTGTGTCTTAAGCAGCCCACCTGGGATTAAACAAAAATATTCTCACAATTGGTTTTAATAAACTCCTACCATAGGCCTCTGAGGGGTTTTAAGGCATCTATTGATTTATTTATAAATCTATCTATGAACAAGCAAACTGTATGTTTTTAACCATTTACTATATGTTTAACCTAGTAAGCCTACTTTGTGATAAATTAAGACTAGTATCTGACATGGCCAGGAACTTGAATGGCCAAGCCAGCCATCAACTTGTCTTCCCCAATCTCCTAAACAGATTGCAATAGCAACCCATGAAAGGATTGGAAGTAAACCTGTGCTTTTAAATGAGTTGTATAGAAACAATACCTTCTGGAAGAGCTGAAATATACATTATATGTGTGTCAAAATATATAAAATTCTATACCAATGAATCAAAAATTATCCTGATTTTTGTATCAGTATACAAAATTCTATAACAATGTGTCAAAAGATAACCTTATTTTGTGAATAACAATAGCTTTAAGTTTCAGAGCAGATTCAATAATCTACCCTTATATCCTATCATTTCTATATTATATAACCATAGTCCCCCTCTTTTTTCTCTTCAAGTCTTCTCCTCCTATATGAGAGAAAGAATAGAGAAAAGAAAAAGAGATAAGTCCCTGAGTCTAACCTCCTATACCTTGCCTAAAAAGATCATTTAATGACTTCTAACCAATCCCCCTAAACATTTATTACATATTAAATGACCAAAAAAAAAAAATCATCCACCCCACCTTTTGGGAATGGGATGTTAATCTCTTAAAGTTGCTTTCTGTTGAATTGGGATGTACAAAACCTGTTTGGGGGCCCAAATAAAATAGAAAAATGGTTAAGCAAGCTAATAGTAACATTTGTTGTGCAGTCTCTATGTGCTCAGTAATTTGAATGTTTGTTGTCTGAAGCTGGACTTTGGGTGGTAAACTTCAGGGCTTTACTGAAGTCCTGGCCAGAACAGTCTGTGAGGCTGGATCATCTTAGCAAGCCACTTTCAAGTTGTTTTGGATGTCGATTTTGAGGAAACAGCTGTTGAGGCAGTCTGTGAGGCTGGATCCTATGGGCTACTTGTCTTATCTTCTTTGGTGTCTGGTCTCTTTGTTCTGAAAATATATAATTTCTCACAAGTAACATATAGTTCTGTAATTACAATATTGCCTTGGATGTGCAGAATGTACAAATCAATTAAAGAAGATTTTCTGCTCTTTATTTGAGTAGAAAAAAGACATTTGTAAGTCTCCATTCGTGCCGTATGAAAGGATGGCATGTACCAGTTACCTTGTTTTTTTTTGGTCTTTTTGTTATTTTGTCTTTTTTTTTTTTTCCAGAGCTGAGGACCGAACCCAGGGCCTTGCACTTGCTAGGCAAGCGCTCTACCACTGAGCTAAATCCCCAACCCCGGATGGCATGTAATAATAAGTCATGTGGCTTCTCTGTAGCCAATAAGATTTTTATTGGCTGTGTATATATATGTATATATATACATATATATGTGTGTGTGTGTGTGTGTGTGTGTGTGTGTGTGTGTGTGTGTGTGTCTTAGCCAGTCTGAGCTGTTCCCACATAGTGGAATCAGCAAATATAAGATACCTGTTAGGTTTTTGTAGGTAGCCAAGATCTGTGGGAGGCCTTTCCAGTCAAATCTGATTTCTATCAGTTTGGATGGAAGACTTTTTTTCTGTAATTATTATTACATATATATCACTATATATAATCAATTTAAAGTTGAAAATTCAGCATGAGATTATATGTGGTTTAAGTATTTTCCTCTACAGTTGACATAAATCTATTAATTGAGACAGGTTTATTCTGTGTAGCTCGGACTGTTCAGAGATTAGGTTGACCTCAAACTCAAAAGGAACCTATCTGTCTGTCTTTGTTTCCCATGTTTTGGGATCAAAGGTATGCATTTATGTTTTTTTCTTTCCTTTTCTTCTTTCTTTGGAGATTTAATTTCTATGTGGATATATCTTTCCTTATTGAGACAGGGTTTCTCTTTGTAGCTTGGGCTGTCTTGATTTGTTCTGTAGATCTATATAGATTAGATTAGCTTCAAAAACACAAGAAATCTGTTTTTTCCTTGTCTCCCAAGTTTTGGGATTAAGGTAAGGATTTAATTAATTGAATTACCTTTATTAAACAATAATAGTAATTAAACCATTTTGTATTTGTCTGAGTTCCAATTCTCCCATGGGAGCCCCATGCTTTAGAATAGCATGATATGCTATGTGTGGTAGGTTTAGTGTTAGCATATATAGCATAGGGAACTTGGAATAAGGCTGGACTTTTAAGATAAAAGACTTCATCTGAAGTGACATGTCCTTGGGAACTCACCAAGGACCAGGACCTCTTTGATCTTGGGG
>CAJQZJ010033973.1:0-11367 GCA_907164525.1 Lophiomys imhausi | reverse complement strand
CACACACACACACACACACACACACACACACACACACACACACACATACAGACACACAGAAACCTGGATTCAACATTTTATACTGGCCCTGGAAAAGCAAATATTCACCATAACATTTTTTTAATCATTTGAGATTGTTATCTGAGTCTCAAAGTATACAGATAATCTTCTAACTTTGAAAGCCAATTCTAATCAAGAAAAATTAGTTGGCAGGTGGCTTTCTGAAACAGCTATACCACAAAATAAATGGTCCCTTTAACTTATTGATTGTGGGATGTAGTTAGGTGCTTTCAGAACTAGTGTTAGATTGTACTCCATTTCCTTGAGTGAAGTTTAAATCAGTGGGCACCAGCTCCAAAGGCATCAGGACACACTAACTGTGAAATCGCAGGATTAAAAACCCAGAAGAAGGGCTGGAGAGATGGCTCAGCGGTTAAGAGCACTGGCTGCTCTTCCAGAGGTCATGAGTTCAATTCCCAGCAACCACATGGTGGCTCACAACCATCCATAATGAAATCTGGTGCCCTCTTCTGGCCTGCAGATATACCTGCAGACAGAACACTGTTTACATAATAAATAAATCTTTAAAAAAAAAAAAAAACCCAGAAGAAATTTTATTCTCAATTTTTAAGTATGGTACAGTGGGGACTTGTGGGTGTGGCTACAGAATAATTAATATTTATTTTACTTAGATATCCAGGCTCTAAAGAAAGCATTTCTTGGCCAATATACTTGATCATATTCATGAGTGAGTATGTACATAGTATATACAACATATACTTGAATTTCATAAAGACATTCTGATCAGTTGTGTGCATGCCTGATTTAGTCAAATGAAGAAATCACCACAAAAGTCTGAGGTTGAGATAACACTTGAAAAGGTGTGAATGCCCTAAGAGCAAAGGTCAAAGATCACCTCCAACTCTGAAATACATTTTAGGTTTCACTTGTTATAGTCTTGGTATTCTGTTGTATACTTTTTCATATCTATAACAAAAGGCATGAAAGAAAAACTATGAACAGGAAAGGTTTACTTACACTTACACGGATTCATCCCTTGGTAGGTAAGCATCATGGGATCATCATGCAAACAAGAACGATTGGTAGAGAAACTTCTTCACCCTATAGCAATCAGAAAGCAGAGAGAGACAGAGAGAGGAAAGGATTCCAGCCACCAGGTACAACCTTTGAAGGCATACCTCTCTTGACCTACTTTTTCCAGTTGCAATCCACTTCCTAATGATCTCATTGCCTCCAAAATAGCACGAGTAGCTTCAGACCAAGTATTCAACACATGAGTATGTCTGTCTTACCTCATCATACATAAACCACCCATGTTCTTGTTAAATATTGAACCCTTGTCAGTTTGCATGCAAGTATCATACCATTTAAGTCCAGCAGAGAATATGTTATTCTTAAAAAGTGTAGAATAAATTCTTTTATGAGCAAGTCATTCTCTAAAACACATGTTTAAGCCTTGATATTTTGCATCCATTTTTTTCCCCAAATTTGTTCCTAAGTTTTTTCTTGGAATTTTTCAAACTTGTGCCTAATGGTCCAATGCAAATGAGAATGTGGGGAAACATATGTTGTTCTTGGTGCTGTCAATATGACAGTCAGTTTCTTTCTAACACTATTTTAAATGGCCCATTACACATTGGGTACATTCTATTATTTTGGGATATTTACTTCATCTTTGACTATAAGGATATAGAGGTCACAGACTGTGAACTCTTCTTAGTAAAGTACCAACAACTATACCACAGCAGATAAGATCATCTACATGTAATTTTAGATAATAGATCCTATTCCAGTATGGAAGAATCACAGTGAGTGAGCTGGAGGAGGTTTATATGGAAAGGGAAAGTTTAAATAAGAGATTGGTTATAAAAGACAGAAATGTTGATTCAAAATTACAAACAGAAACTCTGTGGCACATTGGTACTTGCCCACCTACGTGTATTGCTGGTTTTTTATTCTTTTTTCACAATAGCAAGGAAAGAAAACTAATATGTCCAACAACAGGTGGTTGGATAATAAAAATGTGGTACATAAATGCAATGGAACTAGATTCATCAGAAAAGAAAAACAAAGTTAAGTAATTTGAATGGAAACAGAAAATATTATATAAAGTGAAACTCAGACCCAGAAAGTCATATGCTGCATTTTTCTCTGGAATTTAAATCCTAGCTGTTGTTAAGTATGTGTATTTATTTAGGCATAAGTGTGGATAGAAGCCAAGAAACTAGAAAGAGGCATGTGCAGGTGGGAAGGAAGAACCCTGAGAGGGAGGGTAATAGAATGCATTAAAATAAGTAAACAAAAATTAAAAAAAAAAGAATCGTTGTGTTAAAGATTTTTTGGTTAATGAACAACATTCATTGTTGATTACCTGGCAGTTTGTATGTGTGTGGGGGATTACATGGATGTACATGGCAACATTCATGCATTTTCCCATTCATACAGATTCCAGAAGTCAGTGTCTGGTGTCTTTCTCAGTCACTCTCCATTTTATTTTTGGAGGCAGGGACTCTCTCTGAACTGGGGTGTTGCTGATTTGGCTACACTGACTAGCTAGCAAGACTCAGGCATCCTTCTGCTATCCAGCACTGGAATTACAGAAAGCAGAGTACTAACTGAGCTATCTCCCTAGCTCTGCTTCTCACTTTTATGGATAGCAACTAATTCAACAGAACTGGGAGAATTTTGCTCTAAATAATTATCTGTTGTGTCTTTAAATGTAAAACTCAATTACCAGTCACAGTTTTGTACACTATTTAGAAAGTTATAAACGTGAGAACTTGAGAATTCTCCAGAGCATGTGTTAGTAAAGTGACAACTTTTAAAGTTTACTTACTAACTATTATACAGTCTTTCTTTTCTAGATCATAATAGAAAACACAGGAGTTAAAGGAAATCTTAGTAGAACTCAAATTCATCAGTCAACTGAGAAAGAAATCTAAAGGGAAAAAAAAAGATTTATCTCAGGCAAAGAAATTGTTAGAAGTACTAAACAAGGGAGACAGGATTACTAAGATTTGGGCAATCTTCTGGGGCCTCAGAGGATGAAGGATGATTCTATCTGTCACTATTTGAGAGTCCTAGGTGGTAGAGAATGCTACATCCTAAATCATTACTTGCCCTGGACAGGGATTGAAATGCAGGAAAGAAAACATTCTTATTACTTTCAGAATCCAGCTGTCTAGGAGCTGCAAAGAGGCAATGTAATGCAAGCATAGTTTCTATTTAATTTTTCTCTAAAGCAAGGTATGCAGTGGATGCTCTATGGAGGCAAGATTCCTGCATTTGTGAATTTATACTGTAATAGTGCAGACTATGCAAAAGAACAAGTAATAGGAAATGATTTAGCAACTTTTTGTTTATTTTTGATAATTTAGAATTTTTATTGGTGATTTAGAATATGGAGATGAATATCTGTCTTTACAATATTTTCATCTAACAAGATTTCCTAAATGGTAAGGGATTATTTATGGATGAAAAACTAGTAGTATATATAAACTATCCAGACATGTTTAGGAAGAACTAGGGCACAAGATATTGGATCTCTTACTCAGTTTAATGCACCTCCTTTTCAAGCCAAAATTCTTAGAAAGGCTAAAAATATGTGATAAAATATATATTTAGTATCTACTGTAGCCATTTGGTTGCTTGTGCACCAGTTTTAAGTAATGTGTAATTTTTAATTTTTGTATAACACATGCTATAATTTACTAGTGCTTATGCGAACATTATTTTATAAGACAAACTGGCGAGAAATCAATGATCAGCTAAATTAAACCTGAAAAATAAGCTAGTGCCCTTTTACAAAATGTGCAACACAAATAATCACTGCTCCTTCAGAAAGGATATCAGTTGCACTGAATGCTCACCATGTCAAATGCATTAAACTGGATTTAAAGTAGTTCTGACATTCCAGTTGAATTGCTTCAAGTATTTAGTGCTTCTTAACAAACTTAATCTTATGCTCTTTATTTTGTTGTCTTTAAAGAATATTTCTTTGACGGGAGGCAGAGGCAGGTGGATCTCCCTAAGTTCGAGGCTAGCCTGGTCTACAAAGTGAGTCCAGGACATCCAGGCTACATAGAGTAAGCCTGTCTCAGAAAAACAAGCAAGCAAACAAACAAAACGAATTCTTCTTTAGTGGTAGTCATAGAGCTTTCTCTTGGTTTTGTTGCTGCTGCTGCTGCTGTTTTGCTTCTGGTTTTTGTTTTCCTCAAAACCACTTGGATATGGAAAGGAGACAACACAATGGGCTCATAGGGTTCCTTTAAGGTGAGAAAGCTGAGCCTCATGCTCCTACTATCAGTCACTGAGATCCTTGTGGTATTTGCATGGAGTCTACTTATCTGTTAGTGGCAGGGAAACGTGGGCTGATATGGTTACCTTTGTAGCACTGCCAAGGGCTTGATGGACTAGATAGCCTAGATAATGAGAGGAGCCATCCACCAGGTCCTGTTTGTTCACAGCGGCATTAGATAATGAGAGGAGCCATCCACCAGGTCCTGTTTGTTCACAGCGGCATTCTGCCCTTGTCTTTGTGTGGCTTGTGAGTGAGTGAAAAGATATTTGTGTTGAGTAAAGTGTGACTCCAGCTGTGTGACCCAGCTCAGGGCAATGGAAACCTGATCTTGTCCTTTACGACTGCCAAACCATCTCGGTTTAGAACAAATGGCCTGGAAATTCTCCCTTCATTGCTGTTGCCACCCCCAAACCTGTCCCACCTGGATTTTGAGGTCAAAAACCAGGCCAGTTTCTGTTGTGAGCTCATCCCCCTGAGCAAAGGTGAAGGGATTTGCTCTTAGAGCTGCTGAGAACACAGGATTAGCCTGGGAGCTCACAGGCTTAGCTAGTACACTGCACCAATGTTTCAGATTCAGCTCTTATTGATTCTCTATTATGAAACATTCTTGAAAAGGGGGTAGAATTTGGCTATGTGTGGTGCAGGTCATTTATTTCAGTCCTTCTATCTGGCAGCTTTTCTTTTATTTTTTTCCCTCCTGCAAAGCAATAGTAATCTAGGTTTGCTTGTGAATACATTAACTCTTTATACTCTTTCTAAGTATCTTTGGAAAACAGTGAAACTTTTCAAGAGTTCAAGGACAAAACAGAATGAAAGATCTAAAGAAAGACTTTCAGACAGCAGTGTTCCCAATATGGGGATGAGTTCTGTAGGGCTGTGTGGTTCAAATCACTAAAACAGAGAAGCAAGAAATATTCCCATGGTTTAAGAAAATTAAGTTGGTGAAGAAGATGTTTTACAGAGTAGTCTTAGGTCTAAAAGCATCTGTCGGAGCCTAATATTATAGAGAGAACAGAGCAAAATACAAAGAAAAAATTGTCCTCATATCAACAGGTGATTTTCTTTCTCTTTACTTGCAACATAGAGGCAAAGATCTCCCTTGTTTTCCTGTTTCTAGGACATTGAGCTTAGACTGTTCATTCTGTGTCACACTGAGTATTTACAGTCCTCCTTTCCTGACCCTTTTCCACCTGGACCACCTGCTTTCATACAAACAGTGTTCTCATTTTATTGGCATTGGCCTGCATTTAAATTATTTTGTGTGAAATCTTAAATATAGCTAATGGGGAAAATGGGCCAGAGAAACTTAAGACAATATACTTGAGACAACCACATTTTTACTTACTGCCTTGATAAAGTTTTAAGTGCTCAGTAACTCAAGCAAGCAGGAGCATTCGTCACATAATGTCTTGCTATCAGCAAGTTTCATGTAGTGCCAAAGTCCCTGTGTCCCTTCACAAAAAAATCTTGAGAAATCCATGCTCCTTTTTATGTCACTATTCTACTGATCTCTTTATGACTTAACCTTATATATATTATATATGTGTGAATACATATCTGAAAGGCAATGGCATGTGTGGAGAGCAGAGAATGCCCTGAGTGAATGAATTCATGAGTGAGTGCATACTGTTGACCTGTAAAATGCCATGTCAAGGATACCAATAGCCTCAGGCAAAGCATCGTTGGGAGACTGAGTATTATCTTGACAGTGTATGCAGAAAATGTCCACCTTAGGTTTCTTTCTCCAGATGTTTAGGGCATGAAGCCTGATCCTACAGAGACTGGTTTTCCTGAGGTTAGTTATATATCTTTCCTTAATCAAGTTCTGTACAATAAACCCTATCCTTGTTTTTCTGTAGGTAACAACCAGACGTTCTTGTTCAGTTGTAGGTAGAAACCTTACCCCTTTGTTTAGCCCTATATAATAAACAGGCTGAGCCTCTGGACACTGTGGTTTGTCCATCAGAGATTCCTGTATTAAAAATCCCAGCTTTTCTGTGTCCCCTTGTGTCTGTTTACCTGTCGTTTCTTCATTCTCTCGTTGTCCCCAGTCAGGACCATGTAAGTCCCTGAGGCTGAGCACATTCATAAGCTTATTTTCTATTCTAATCTTATAGCACAATGGTAGGTACATTATCTGATATATATTTATTAGTCAGAGCTGATTGCAGATAACATGGAAAATACTGAAAACCCTGCAATACATCCCATTTTGTATCCTGGTGGAAACTACCCTAGAAATCTTCACATTTAAGGTTTAATTTATTTTGACTCATTTATAGATATGTTATCGTGAAGGGACAGCATTCTGATTTATGTTCTATACTTCTGATTTGGAAAAACAATATCCTGTGGATTTCCCAGTTAGTGTTTCTGCTCTGTGCACATGTGCTGGATACTTTTTTTTTTTTTTTGGTTTTTCAAGACAGGGTTTCTCTGTGTAGCCCTGGATGTCCTGGACTCACTTTGTAGACCAGGCTGGCCTTGAACTTGCAAAGATCCTCCTGCCTCTGCCTCCCAAGTGCTGGGATTAAAGGCGTGCTGGATACTTTTGAGAGATATTTTGAAATTCATTATTTGTCCTTGATGTTAGACCCTAATATAGCAACCAGTGAGTACCTGACCTTTAATTTTTTACATGAGTTTTTTGTTGTTGTTGTTGAGAATGCCTACCTCTGTGCATATGATTTATCAGAACAGGAAATCTCTGTTTAGTACTTTATCTCTAGTATTTAGATAGGCCATGGTGAGTGTGCCAGTTAGAGGGGGTTAGTGGTTGGTTTGGTGTACTTGTTTGCTGTTATTTTGTCAACTTGAGACAAGCTAGAGTTATCTGGGAAGAGGTAATGTCAATTGATAAAATTCCTCTATCATAAACCAGAGACCAAGTCTATGGGACATTTTCTTGACTAAAGATTGAGACGGGGGGTTTCGTCCCACTGTGGGCAACATTCCCCTTGAACAGGTAGTCCTCAGTTGTATAAAGCAAGCTGAACCAACCAGAGAGAGAAAATTAGTAAATAGAATTCTTTTATGGACTTGCTTCAGATTCTGAGTCCAGCTTCCTGTCTTGGGCTCCTGTCCTGGCTTTGATTAATGAAGGTCTCTGACCTGTAGCATGAAATAAACTCTTTCATCCTCAAGTTGCTTTTAGTTGTGATTTTTTTTCATAGCAACAAAAAGCCAAACAGAACGTAAGTTGTACTGAGTATGTGGTGTTGCTGTAACAGAACTGACTATGTTGGTTTTGAAGGGAGGATTCTGGAAGCATTTGGAACTTTGAGATGGAAGGACCATTGGGTGTTCAGAGCTTAATCATCTATTGTGGGGACTTGGAAGATAATACTGAGGGTAATTAAGATGATGGAGATTTGACTTATGACATTTCAGAGAGACATTTGAAAATCTTCCAAATGCTCTGGGATCATTTGTGTGGTATTTGGTCTACAAATCTGTGAAAATGAAACCTTTCCTTTATTGAGACAAACATTGCCTATTAGCTGGGCCTGAGGAGTCAACTGTGATTAAGACACTAACTTCACTGACTAATTTTGGGGAGAAGTGTTTCCTCAGGGTCAGTCAGCACCTGGAAGCTATGATCAAAGGATCCAAGGTTAAACTCAAGTTGGTAATATATAAATTCCTCCCATAATTACTGATTTTGGAATCATGAAACCTGTACCACTGAAGGTCTCATGGAGAGAAGCTGAGGCTTGGTACTGTGAGAGGCATTGCAATGGAGACCCAAGATTGAATGGGGCTATGAGAAAAAGATGTGGTTTTGCACCATGCAGCAAGTCATACTCCCTGATGAGAAGTTAGGAGGCCATTGGTGAAGGTGTGACCTCAGTTGCAACAGACACCCCAAAATACTGGAAACACCAGGACCCGGGTGCCCCCACTGTGTGGGTT
This sequence comes from Lophiomys imhausi, assembly GCA_907164525.1. NCBI lineage: Eukaryota > Metazoa > Chordata > Mammalia > Rodentia > Muridae > Lophiomys > Lophiomys imhausi. Next base: position 3,134 of record CAJQZJ010033973.1, on the reverse strand, counting down.
GTGGATGACAGAGCTAGAGAAGTGGAATTACTCACATCATCTGGAGTCCTAAAGATTGCTAGTAATTCAAGACACTGCATAATGATATATACACACATCCATGAGTGTGTGTGTGTGTGTGTGTGTGTGTGTGTGTGTGTGTGTGTGGTGTTGTTGTTATTTTAAATTTTACAGGATTCCACAGTTGAGAGACTGCATTTTAAAGAGAATTTGTACGTTTAATTGGTTGAATATTTAAAAACCTGTAGGACTTTTAAAGTTGTACTGAAATTCACAAAGGATCTTGGGGATAAACAAGAAAGGAAAGGTTATGGTTTAATAATGATATTTTTCTGTGTTAAACTGATAGTCAATTGTGCTGTTTGGGTTTTTTTTTTTTTTTCAATATTATAGAAGCTAGGGTCATCTTGGAAGACAGAGCCAGAGTTGAGAAAATGCCTCTCTCATTTTAGATTTTAGGTAAGTCTGTTGAGTATTTTCATAATTAATAATTGATGTGGGAGGAACAATCTCACTGTGAACAATGCTACCCTTATGTAAGTGGTCCTGGGAAAATTTTTCTTTAAAAGGCATGTGAACAAGCTATAGAGGAGCAAAGCAGTGAACAGAATTCTCTATGACTTCTGCCTCAGTTCCTCACTCCAGGTTTCTGGATTCCTTGCTTGAGTTTCTGGCCTGGCTTCTTCAGTGACTAACTATGATGGGCCACATAAACCAAATAATGTCTGTCCTCCTCAAGTTCCTTTTGGTCATAATGTTTTTGACAGCAATAGAAGGCAAAGTAGGACAGTTGGTGTTTATGGTACTTATCAAGCCAATGAATATCCTTGGACTTATCCCAGTCTATAAATTCTACAAGTAGTGCCTCTTTGTGCTCCTGAAAACTGATTTCATTCTTTTACAATAGATACTTCATGGGCAGTTCTCATACTTCCTAAGATTCAAAGGCAAACTTATTCTTACCAGTAATCTACCACCAAATGTTTCTTACCACCATCCTTTGTGTACTAGTCAAATGCTCATTTCTATATTCTTCATTATTTTTATTCTAACCTAAAAATGACCTTCCTCTACTTTTTTAATTAAAATATGAAAATCTGACCCAAATCCCTCCTTTATTAGACAGCTTCTGCCAACAGATCAGTTCCTACTGTCCTGGTTTTCTGTCAGCTCATATTTTATTAAAATTATCATGTACTGTTTTCATCTAGGCAAACAAATTCCAAATTTCTTGAGGACAAGGATAATTTTAGTCATTAATTGAATTATAAGTTCTTCAGCATTAAATCATATTGTAATTAAAACCTTCTGGAAAATGATTGTGAGAATATTATAAAGAGTGAATGGCAGGAAACAGAGACAGGTGCTGAAGATCATCCGAATAGTTTCTGAGTCCTTTCCCCATGGAATCTCCCACCTTCATTCTTCTTTTATTATAGTGTGCAGCCTTTTTTCTATCTGTTCTATCTACATTAATATAGCACATATTTTGATTGTGCCCCACTAAAATGAAGGTTAGATTAGTGTCTTCTGTGTACAAAGAATGAAATAAATACTATCATTTCTAATATGGTCAGGATATGTTTGTGGAAACCCATGATTTGCTGTGACTTTTATTTGGAACCAATATTTGAAAGTACCAGAGATATGCATGGAATATGTGAAGTAATGGGAAATTGTCCTTGCAAAATAAAATGATTTATTTGCAGCATTATTTTCATAGTGTCTATAGCAAAATTTAAAGTAGAAACCTGACCTTTTTTTTTTTTTACAAATTTCTATTCATATTTGCAAAATAGGAATGTTGTGAGTTTACCTATCATTACAATGGATGAATCAACCATGTCTCAATAAAAACGTTTTAAAATTATAAGAATTACTTTGAGTTGGCACATCAGACTTTACGTTTCATATTACTTTGTGATGCTTGTAATATCCTAATTTTTTTATTTTGTTTTTCAGATTATAATATAATTAAATTATTTCCCCTTCCCCTTCCTACCTTAAGACCTTCCCATTTACCCCTTCTTGCTCTCTTTCAAATTCATAGCATCTTTTTTTGTTAATTACTGTTGCATATATGTATACATATGCATGCATATACATACTTAAGAATATATAATGCATTTATATTTCTAAATACAACCTGTTTGGTCTGTGTTATGTTGAGGCCTCATATTTTTTTTTTAATGAAAAGGAATGGACATTCTCTTTCCTGAAATGGATATAAAACTTTAATTCAAATCCACAATAGCTAAGTTGCCCTTAAGCCTCCATCCCTATATTCTACCAGAGTATGATAAATGTGTCTATCAATATTAATCATGGATCATATCAAAGACAAAATCCATGCAATAATGGATACTAAGATATTTATAAACAGCTTTTTTTTTTTTTTTTTTTTTTGGTTTTTCGAGACAGGGTTTCTCTGTGTATCCTTGGCTGTCCTGGACTCACTTTGTAGACCAGGCTGGCCTCGAACTCACAAAGATCCGCCTGCCTCTGCCTCCCAAGTGCTGGGATTAAAGGCGTGCGCCACCACTGCCCGGCTATAAACAGCTCTTTAAGATGTATCCTCCTCAGCTATTCTAACTCTGAGTGAATCACTAAAAAATATTAATGAAGCCTGGATTCATTCACATAACCAGATAATTGACAAAGTTCTTGAAAGAAATCCCCTGTTTATGGACCAAAAGGCTGAAGACTGATGCTGGAATGTATGGAGAGAAAATGGGAACTGTCCAGGTAGTCACTGGTTTGTCATTTCTTAGTATTGGAAGCTGCAGACCCTGTACTTCCTATATAATCAGATATATTTATCCTTCTCAGCTCTCTGAGGTGGTTGAAGAATAGACAGCTTGAGTCTCATAGCTAAATTTTGAGTTGTTTAGGAATCAAGAGGGAGTTCTAGATCTAAGAAGATGGTTATAATAGTGATGTAAGTTAGTATGAAAACTAAGTCAGTTATAGAACTTTAAACTCATGGAGATGGTTAGAAGGTAGAAGGTTAAAGTCAGGGGCCAAATATGTATGAACTGGACATTGGGAAGGTATACTGGGCCATTTAACTCTCATAAATGTGGCATATTTAATTCTGCTGTTTTGTATAGAATTTACTGTTATAAGAGAAAGAA
>CAJQZJ010033969.1:0-11771 GCA_907164525.1 Lophiomys imhausi | reverse complement strand
GCAGTCATTGGTATGTCCTTTCTTAGTTTTGGAAGCTGCAGGCCCTGAACTTCCTATATAAGCAAATATATTTATCCCTGTCAGGTCTCTGAGGTGGTTGAAGAATAGACAGCTAGAGTCTCATAGCTAAATTTTGAGTTGTTTAGGAATCAGGAGGGTGTTATAGATCTAAGAAGATACTCTTGAAAGTGTGTTGCAAGTTAGTATGAATGTTGAGTCAGATATAGACCTTTAAACACATGGAGATGGTTAGATAGTAGAATGTTAAAGTCAGGGGCCAAATATGTATAAACTGGACATTGGGAAGGTATACTGGGCCATTTAACTCTCATAAATGTGGCATATTTATATCTGTTGTTTTGTGTAATACTTACTGTTATAAGAGAAGGAACCATCTGTTGGACTGAAAGGGGAAACTTCTGGGAGGAAGAGGGACGAAGGGTGGGATAGGAAGGGGTAATAGGGAGGGGTTTGTGACTGAGATGTAACTTGAAGAAAAAAAAAAATAAAGTATTTATAAAAACAAACCCCAGTTATGTTATAAGGATGTTTTTGCTTTGATCCCAGGTCGGGGATGTGAGGTTGCTTCATTTTGTCTACAGATGTTAACTATAATTGTCTCATGGGCTAACTGGGCTTGGTTTAACCAGCTGCAGAAAGTTTAACTCTGAGGACTCTTGAGAGAGGTATAAATGTCAGAGGCCAGAGAGAGACGGGTGGGGGTGCTCTGAGGAAGAGGCAGTTGCTCTCCCTGCTGGTGCTCCTCTGATCTGTTGCTCTTACTGGTTCATTCTGCTGCTTTGATTGCTGTTGCTGGTTTGCAGGAGTGCTGGATATCCTGATGACCAAGATTAGTATTGCCCTAAAGAACCTGACGATCCAGATCAGCAGAAAGTAGCTCAAAGAGACCTACATCCCTTTCCCCTCTAACATTCTTTCTCTCTTACTTAGTGTTGGGGGGGGAGTTGGAAGGAAGAAGGGTTGGAAGGGAGGTAGAGGTTTAAGAACCACAACATAAATTAGAGTGAGTAAAACAAATGGTGCCTACTACAGAGTAGACTCTGGAGCCATGGAAAAACTCTCCAAGCATATCCTGATTTTCAAAGAAGAAAACTGTATTAAAATATTGTCCAGTATATGACAACGGATTGTCAGCACTGCTTGGAAAATCTTTAAAAGAAAATTCTCAGTCTATATAATGTTACTTGTATGTACATTTTCATACTCTTAGTATTGGATAACCAATTGGTGAGCTGGTCCCTAGGGAAGACTATTTCTCCTCTCAGTATTCCTTAGTTGTCTGTTGCTCCTTGTCTAGGGTTTAGGCCTCCTGATATTTTTCCCTTCAGTGTCAGCACATCTTTTGACTTGATCCTTACTCAGGTCATATTTAGGATGCCATGTTGATGAGACTTCATGTGTGTAACTTCTCTGACATATCCAGGAGACACAACTTCACAGCAAACTTCCTGTTTCTCTAGCTCTTAACATGTTTTGTCCTTTCTTCTGTAATTATCCCTGAACCTGGTTTAAATGTTACACCAGAGGTTCTTGAATAACTATCAGATCGATGTCAATAGGTTTTCATGACATGCCCTGGTCTTTTCCAGTTTTGTCAATGACCCGAATAATATATCAGAGACACATTTATTATACTTTTTATATAACAGCTATCTGAATGGGGTGGAAAATATAGGAGGTGACAGAATTAAGACAGAAAGAGACTTGGCTGGTTATAACAATGACTGTATCTAATGGAGTAGAATTTAATGAATAAATGGATAGCTATAAAAAGGCAATATGGGATTTAGGGGTTTAAACACATGGGAGAAGAATTCAGAATGAACTAGTGAGATGGCTACAGGGATTTGTACCAGCAGAAGTGTAGTCTTTAAGAAGGGAGAAACTGGGATTACCATGGTATTCTTTATACTGTGGTGTTGTGCTCACTCACAGAACATATGTACATTGTGCTATGGGGCTAAAATAGAAGTGTCAATCAAAGAGTGAGCAGGCATATTTGGGAGAACTATCAATTCGGTAAAAGACCAATATCCCAAGAGGTTCTACATGGGCAAAATTCTGTAAAAATATTTAAAAGGGTGAATATATTTAAGACACACTAGACTATCTATCTTTCAAGGCACTTCAGCATCCTAAATGTTGGTACTCACTATGAATCTGGTCAGTTCATTCATGACAGTAGTTTCCCAAGTATCATCCTCTGGACACCTTATATGAATGAGCTCATTGAAGCCTTCCGATGATAGTATGAGGTATATGATAGTAATATCTTCACTGGCCTGTAACAAATAAAGGACTTAAAACATGCTACATCTTGTGGAATTAATGTATATGCCCTCCTCAAATTAATGTGTTGAAATTCCAACACATTTCGATGTAGTTACAGATTTTAGATGAAGTCATGGGGGTGGGGCCATGTTGGGATCGATGTCCTTACAAAAAAACAAAGAAGGGCCAATATCCACACCTAACAAATGAGAACTTAGGAAGAAGGGAACTGCTCACAAGAAAGGAAAAAGAGCTTACCTGCTACTTGGCTCACTGGTACCTTGAACTTGTACTTGGCTTCTAGAACCATGAGAAATAAATGTTATTGAGGCTACCTAGCCCATGCTTTTCTGCTGTACACCTTGATCTAAGACAAGTCTCAGTTACACAGCTGTAAGTGATAGAAATGAGACTGGAAACTCAGTCAGTCTCACTCCAGCATCTGTGATCTTTCTTAGTGGCACAAGTGTAGTTTAAAATGAGCTTTCTAGAATGGCACTTGCCTCACTTCCTGTTATTCAGGAATCCCACTTCTACATTTCCTTGACCTAATGTGGCAACACAGGACTAGATACTATTGAAAGTGGAGAAGTGTCCCTGAAGGGAAGGAAACTTTGTATTCATCAGTATGGTCATGGGGAGGAATATCCTAAAGGTTTAGGTTTTCTTCTAGATTCACAAGAAATGCTGTCTGAGGCAGCAGTGTGAAACCATAATGACCACAGATCAAATGCGATCCTGGGAACTATCTAACATGTTAGCTTATGTGTTATACTCCCATCACCATGACCAAGCTAACTTACAAGGAGGGAAAGTGTATTTTGGCTCACAGCCTCGGAGATTTGTTTGGCCTTGTTGCTCTGGACCAGTTAGTTATTAGATGGTATATTTTGCTGGTCACATATCACAGGGGGAGTTGTCAGCTAGGAATCAAATAAAGTGACAGGAAATGGTCACAGTACCAACAACCCACCCACCCCCTTTTTTGTAACAGGCATCTTTTATTTTAACTACTCTGCATAACCCTATCTCCTGGATTATCTGTTGAATGATGACCAGGAAGTCTTTCATTGGTGGGTGGGCAGGGATATGAAGCACTGGTAAGTCCATGATGTTTTTACTTCTATGGCTGTAGAATAACCTACAATGAGGAAGGCTGATAGTTCCAGAAGAGCTTTTTTTAACTCTTCTGGACTGTTTTGGCTACCTGGGGTCTTTATACCTCCATGTGAATTTTAAGACACTTTAAATCGATTTTTTTGAAAATTTGCATTGGAATTTTGACTGAGCTTTCATTGAATCTGTAGATTGCTTTTGTTGGGATGGCCATTTTTGCAATAGTAATCCCATCAATGTATGTGATCCATCAATCATTCCATCTTCTGCTATTTTCTTTAACATTTTTATTCAGTGTTTTAAAGATTATGTTTATTATCTTTAACTTCATCTGTTTATGTAGGAGTGGGATATGTGTACTTTTTCAAATGTCTATTTATTACTTCAAGTTACATCTCTATCACAGCCCCTTCTTTCCATCCATCCTGGGCCCACCCTCCCACCCTCTCCTCCTCCCACCTATCCTACACCTATCCTCCCACCACTCCTCCATAGTGGTGTGTCTCTGCATATCAGCCCGCCTTAGTTCAGCAGTCACACAAGGGCTAAGACCTTCCTTCTGCATTGGAGGCCCACATAGCAGCACCCCTAGGACAAATTGTCCCACTAAAAAGTAACAAAGTCTATGTTCCTGTTCCTTTTGGTGTGTTTATTATTCTGTACTATATGGCTAAAATCCAATTATAAGTGAGTAGATGCCATGTGCATCTTTCTGGGTCTGGGTTAGATCACTCAGGATGAGCTTTTCTAGTTCCATCCATTTGGCTGCAATTTCATGATTTTCTTGTTTCTGATGGTTGCATAGTATTCCATTGTGTAAATGTACCACAGCTTTTTTATCCATGTATTGGTTGAGGGACATTTGGGTTGTTTCCAGTTTCTAGGTATTACAAATAAAGTTGCTATGAACATAGTTGAGGAGATGTCCTTGTGGTTTGGTGAGGAACTGTTTGGATGCATACCCAAGAGTCATATGGTTGAGTCTTGAGGTAGAGCTATTCCAAGTTTTCTAAGATATCGCCAGACTGATTTCCATAGTAGTTGTACAAGTTTGCACTCCCACCAGCAATGGAGGAGTGTTCTTCTTTCTGTACAACCTCGTCAGCTGTCATTTGAGTTTTTGATATTAGCCATTCTGACAGGTCTGAGATGGAATCTCAGAGTCTTCTTGAGTTGCATTTCTCCAATGATTAAGGATGTTAAGTATTTCTTCAAGTGTCTCTTGGCCATTATAGATTCCTCTTTTGTGAATTCTTGGATTAGCTCTTTTCCCCATTTTTTGATTGGATTATTTGGTTTCTTGGTGTTTAATTTCTTGAGTTCTTTATATATTTTGGATATTATCCCTCTGTCAGATGTAGGGTTAGTAAAGATCTTTTCCCAGTCTGTAGGTTGCCATTTTATTCTAATGTCCTTTGCCTTACAGAAGCTTTTCAGTTTCATGAGGTCCTGTTTATTGATTGTTGGTATTACAGCCTGAGCTATTGGTGTTCTGTCCAGGAAGTTAGCACCTGTGCCAATGAGTTCAAGGGTTTTCACCACTTTCTCTTCTATTAGATTTAGTGCCCAACAACCCCTTTTAAGAGCATTCCTGCAATGGCCTTGCTACAAGCCACCAGATCATACTTACTAAAGCAGTGGTTCTCAACATGTGGGTCATGACCCCCTTGGGGGGGGGTCACATATCAGATATCCTGCATATTAGATATTTACATTATAAGTTACAACAGAAGCAAAATTACAGTTACGAAGTAACAACAAAATAATTTTATGTATGGAAGTCACAACACGAGGAACTGTATTAAAGGATGGCAGGATTAGGAAGGTTGAGAACCATTGTACTAAAGATTCCCAATAAAGGCATGAGTTGCTAACCAAGCCCCTTCAACACATGGCACTTCAAAGGGCCAACTCTGTATCCCTTAAAAAGACAGTCAAGATACAAAATGTAGTGGCTTGTGTCATAAAAAACAGAAACACCTCAAGCATAAGTGGGTTTCACTCCTGATGTGTCTCAGTTATCAGTTAGCTACAGGTGAGAAGTGGTGGCTTAAACACACAACTCATTTATCCTTGTCACTCTGGAACAAATGAAGATGATTGGTGGGGTTAGCTCATTGACTTGGGACTGCTGCCTGTGATTCCTTATGGTATTAAGAGGGCACCATTAAAACTCAGGAAATGGCACTAAACAAAGAATTGTTTCCAGGTGCCTTTGTCTTATCTGAGGAGGAAAAACCCAACAAACTATATTTCAGAGGCTTCCTGATATTCTATTATCTCATTGGCATGTCAGTCATTGTTGCTGCTGCTGAACAAATAAACGTAAGATCATCTCGGAAATGTGATGATGGCTCTGCTACCAGGGGTTCAGCAGGAATGGGTACGCTTTGAGTTACAAGGAAATTTATGTGCATAGGATTTATGCCCAAATTTGTATGGCACCAAGGCACTTATTTTTTATGCTATAGCATGTTGGCTTTATCACATTTCATTCAATTTGCTTAGCGTTATTTCTAGCCAGGAAATCTGTTCCCTGTGTGACTCAATTTACAGACTTGGGCTGCCAGGCACAGGGCTTTGTATGACAGAGTCCGTGGCTCTCTGAGGAACAAGCCTCTACATGCACTTGGCACGTTCTTCTGGTACCATGCCAACTTCCAAATCAGTGGGGCAGAACAGGACACTCTTCTCACAGAGCGCATAAGGAGGAATGTCTATTTGATGAAGGGTAACCAAATACTCCACTAAAGGCATGGATTTAGACCACAGGGCAGGCTGACCTTTGTGGAAGCTGAAAGGTGTGTTTACCCAGCCCTAAGCAAATATAGAGGGCTGCTAACAGGGAAGAAGGCAATAAACGACTTTTAGAACAGAGTACTAACAAACAGCTGCTACAGGTGATGATCTGATCTATAAACACCTCAAAAATATAATGGCACTAGAATGTAGTGTTTTTCAGGAGATGATTGTCCATTTTTTGTTTGTTTGTTTCAATTTTGTACCTCAAGGAAAAAGAAAGAAAACGAGAAAGGAACTATCATTTATTATGTGTCTAGTATATGCCAGAAACTGTGCTGGGAGTCAAAGATAAACTATTTTATTTATTCATAACCCTTCGAGATAAATATTATTATTATAGTCCTATGAAAGAAAAAAAAATGAAGCCTTTGGGAAGTAAGTTGACAATTTATATATATCATGTACAGTAGAATTAGGATTTATGCCCAAGTTTGTATGGCACCAAGGAACTTATTCTTTATGCTATACCATGTTGGCTTTATCACATTTCATTCAATTTGCTTAACAGTTATTTCTAGAATATCCTATATACAGTCTCATAGAAGATGCTTAATTCCCCTCAAACAGGAAAGTTCTTTATATGGATAAGCTTAATTGTTTTATTTCTGTAAAACTATTGCCTCAAATGGTTAGAAATAGATCACTTAAAAATTCCTGTGTCCTGAAGGTAACCCTGAGAGATTTGTATTTCTGTGACACTCCTCAGACACTCAACCATACAGTTACAGTATGACTGAAACAACCTGGACATGTAGCTTGCTGGTGAATCACGAAGGACGGCTGAAGCAGAAAGATACATTTACATTGACGATGATGCCTAGATGTTTTACACATACAAACATTGTTTATATGTTACTATATAAGTATTATTTTATTTAAAATACGTGACTAGAAACTTATTTTCTAATCTTTTGATGCATGACCAAGGCCTCTTATTTGAATGTAACCAATTAATTTCTGTAGGGGGTACTGAAGGGTTGCATTTATTACAAGGAAAGTTTGGTAGTCATTAGGAAGGCTTTTGACTGAAGGCCACTGTAGAATTGTCTGGTATATATCTCAGAGAGATTAACCATTTTAACACTGGGCAGTCCTGCTGAAAGAACCATCATACCCAAGATATCACTAAGACTCCCACTGAGAAAATGGATCGTTAACTGACTGATGGGATCTCATGCTGACAAATAGGAAACACACCCACAATGCTCTGCTTAAGAATTACAGCGTCAGCCAGGCAGTGGTGGCGCAAGCCGGGCAGTGGTGGCGCACGCCTTTAATCCCAGCACTTGGGAGGCAGAGGCAGGTGGATCTTTGCGAGTTCGAGGCCAGCCTGGTCTACAAAGCGAGTCCAGGACAGCCAGGGCTACACAAAGAAACCCTGTCTCGAAAAACCAAAAAAAAAAAAAAAAAGAATTACAGCGTCATTGCTTTCCAACAGAGGCAGATCATGGAAGGTGATTGTGAGACAAATGGGGCTCAAGGTTCACCTCGTTGTTTCCCTCATTTATTTATTTATTTATTTATTTATTTATTTATTTATTTATTTATTTATTGGGCGGGGGAGTGTCGAGACAGGGTTTCTCTGTGTATCCCTGGCTATCCTGGACTCACTTTGTAGACCATGCTGGCCTCGAACTCACAGAGATCCGCCTGCCTCTGCCTCCCGAGTGCTGGGATTAAAGGCGTGCACCACCATGCCCGGCTTTGTTTCCCTCTTTTGAAATTACCCTTGGCACATAGAACTGGGCAGCACATTTCTGTGTTACTCATGATTATTAGTTACTCCTAGTCATTAAGCTTAGTTTGTGTAGAAACAACTCTTTTAATCAGTTTATACAGTGCTTGATGAATGTGTACAGTAACAAACACAATGACATAAATAAGTCGAGGAGCACATCCACTCAGTAAAACAAGCACTATCATAGTTGGGGAAAATCTATGAAAATAAGGCTGGCTCAGAGCATGCCCACTAAAATATGCTTCCTGGAATCACCGTTGGTGAACTAAGGAAGCCTCTTGTAGCCAAATCAGAGATACAGTGGACTGAAACCCATTCTGTGGTTCAATTTCCCATCAGGTCTTATCTTGGTGAGTTTTCTGTTGCTAATAATGCAACATATAGAATAGTTTATATTTTTATTTTTAATTATGTTTTTTCTGTGTTGATATATGTATATGTTTAATTATATGTATTTACATGCACATGAGTGCAGGTGCCCACTGAGGCCAGAAGAGGGCTTCAGACCCCCTTCCCCCCCAGAGCTGGATTTACAGAGTGTTTTAAGCCAACTGATATGGGTGCTCAAAACTGAACCTGGACTCTCTGCAGGAGCAGAGCCTGCTCCTAACTACTGAGCCATCTCTCCAGCCCAAGCAGGCAAGTTTTAAAGGCTGGAAATATGTTAGCAGTCTGGTGGGGTGAGGCTGAGGGATCACATCTAGTAATAGCCTTCTGGCTGACAAGTCCCAAGAAGGTACAGCATAGGGTATGGCAAAAGCTAGCAAGTGCTCATGGATGGGGCTCTCTCCCCGCCTCCCCATTTCTCTCTCCTCATAAATCTGCCAGGATTTAATTATGGAGCCTTAATGACCTTAATACCATAGTCAGCACAATTAAGTTTGCATTTCCTCCAATACTTCACAAGAGGAATTAAATTTCAGCGCATGACCCTTATAGGACACACTCAAATGACATCTAAACTATAGTAGGCACTTGCTTCTTTCCTGGTGTTTCTAAGGCTTCTTTTCTATTCGTTTTGGACTATGGGAGTCCTTTTCAGTGTGCAAATCGAAAGCCAAAGAGTATCTTAATGAGTGATAGCTTTGTTTTTCCCTCAAATAGTGAGGGCAGGATTTCCATCCTAGCTTGTCTTTATGTTACTGCATGTGGATGCAGCAGCTATTTCCAAACAACTCAACTCATCCAGCTTTGTGGGTGAAAACTGCAAATTAATTAATTAATGTAGTTATTAGTAAGTATAAATTGTAATATTAGGCAGCAGAGTAGCCGGCGGAGTAGCCGGTGGCTTGGCAGAGGAGCAGGTGGCCTGGCCCTCATGCCTTAACCGGTTGCCTAACTTATCCTGGAGAAAGAGCCCCAGGACCAAAGGTGGCCTACACCACCTATAACCTAAACTCTGTTAATTAATATAAATTGTTATATTAGGCCAGTAGGCTTACCAGCGGCTTGGCAGGAGATTCGCCTGGGCTCAAGGGGAGTCTGGGAATCTAACAGCCCGGGACTGCTTGGACTGAGGGCCTACAAGCTGCCGCAGTCTTTTCCCCAATAATTAAACACACCAAGACCTTTTAATATTTTAACGCTTAGCCCTTAGCTGGGCAGACTCTCAATTAGCTACTCTAAGTTAATCCCAAACCAACATGTGCCTGTGAGTACCTTCCAGACTTCTCCAGTTGTCTGTCTCCTTCTGTGTCTCCCGGCGGAAAGGGAGAGAGTCTCTGCGTGTGTGGAATTCCTGCTGATCTGAGGAAGTCCCGCCTTCCTATACTCTTTCTGCCCAGCTAATTGGCCATAAGCGACTTTTATTAACCAATCAAGTGAATGCCTCAGAAGGGGGCGGTAACCAGATCTCAGCATTGAATTCAATGTATCAGAACCAATATTAAGACCTTCCCTCAACATCTCCCCCTTTAAGTCTAGCAAAAGGCTCCTTTTCTTAACAATAAACACAATACAGTAACAATAACAATAAATACAATAAAAACAATTATGAAAACTAAAAGGTGTGACATATATCTCTCTTGATAAGTTTAAGGATCTATACCTAATTCAACTTCCATCCTAACTTACATTATTCACTAAAACATCTTAACCTTAAAACATCCTTTTAATTCCTAGATGATTTAAAATTTACTGTGATGTTATAACTATGTAGTCTTCAATCACATCGGAAACCTGAGGATAAATATATCTGAATAGATAGGAAGTGCAGAGCAAGCAACTTCCAAAACTATGAAATGACAGACAACTGGCTGCCTAGATAGTCCCCAGTTTCTAGAACATTGGAGCATCATCTTCAGCCTTCTGGCCAAGCATGTCTCACAGACTTAGTTGTGGAGCAGGAAATAAGATTTGCCGAGGAGCGAAGATGGCGGCGACCTACACTGACGCATTCTGAACGCGGGGAAAAAAGAGCCATAAAAAACACAGAGTTACTGGGCACTGTGCAAAAACCGGAGGGGCTAGACCCCCCCTGGGAACGCTCACAGCTCCCAAGGGACTGTTAAAAGTCCCAGGGCAAGGCTCTCCCCATCTCTCACAGACACGGAGGCCACTAAACCGGGGACTCGGGAACTCCCATTTGGAGAGGCGCCTGGTAAGATCGATCCCAACTTACAGCAGACAGAATCAGGGTCCACTTGGCCATAGATCGCTGGCCTATTGGGCTCCCCACACATCAGGCTGAACTTATACCCACTTAGAAAAGGTTGCGAGATAGTGGAAGCCTTAGCAAGGAACAAACAGGGGGCTCAGCGGGTGGTCCGCAGCAGCCGCTTGTAAAGCGGAGGGCGGGAGGTTCCGAGAGAGCACAGGAAGCAGGGAACACAAAAGCAGGCGGGAGCGGCCAAATCTCCCACACTCAGGATAGCGCAGATGGGGAGAGAGCACTGCTGGCAGGGCCAAATTCCCGCCAGTCCACGGCAGGTCATCTAGGGAGAGAGACAGGCGTGGGTGGGACCAGGGGTCCGTGCACCCACGGCGGAGCTGCTGGGACGAGAGGTGCACTCAGGCAGCCGGAGGATCTGGGGCTTGGGGTACCCACGGGACCGTGGCGGCGCAGACAAGAAGGGAATTAGACACAGGGTCCAGCCCTGTGGCGAGAAGACTAGAGAGAAACCAGAAATCGGGACCATAGCTGTATCCTGGAAAATCCAGACATATCAGGTGTGGAGCCAGACCCTGTCAGCCTCCGGGAAGACAAACAAAGCCCACAGAATCTGTGCCTGGGCAAACAGGCCCATATCATCAGAACCATTACAGGCTGATAACTCAGAGTGCAACATAGAGAAGTCTGAATTGGGAGCAGTGAAACAATCCTGGTCCATTACTCACACCTGGGAATACGCTGCACCAGATCACAGTGCCTCTGGCCATTAAAATCACAGTGACCTTGAAATCCCCCTGTAAGCAACCACAGATAGCCAAGTAACTCGTCCCCTGCACCAAATCATCCACTGTGGTTCCAAACACAGAAAACAGACAGCTAAATGCATCCAATGGTGAAAGGTCAAAAAAAAAATAGAAATCAAGGAATTATGACTGCAACAAAGCAGAACCACCCTAGCTCATCCAATTCGGATGACCACACACCAACAGAAACACATGAAAACATTGACAACTCTGCAGTATGGAAAGTGATAGAGTCCCTGCAAGAAGAACTTAAATCTATGAAGGAATTCAAGGAAACCACAATTCTACAAATCAAAACAAGGAACAACACCATTAAAGAGCTCCAAGCCAGGGTGACAGAGCTTGAACAGGAAAAGGAAAAGGCCATGAAAGATTTTCATACAAAAACAAGCAAGCTGGAGAAGGAAAT
>CAJQZJ010033967.1:3204875-3216035 GCA_907164525.1 Lophiomys imhausi | reverse complement strand
TAGATAGTAGAATGTTAAAGTCAGGGGCCAAATATGTATAAACTGGAGATTGGGAACATATACTGGGCCAATTTACTCTCATAAATGTGGCATATTTATATCTATTGTTTTGTATAATACTTACTGTTATAAGAGAAGGAACCATCTGTTGGACTGAAAGGGGAAACTTCTGGGGGGAAGAGGGTGGAAGGGCGGGATAGGAAGGGGAAATAGGGAGGGGTTTGTTACTGAGATGTAACTTGAAGAAAAAAAAATAAAGTATTTAAAAAAAAAAGATAAAGGTATTGGGAATTTATAGTCCTCTAAGTACTAGGGTTCATTTTGACTTAATTTGCATCTCTTAGGATAGTGATAACAACTGGCACAAAGACTTTGACTTCAAGTTGTCTTTCTAGTATATGTTGTATGACAATAGATATATGTCTCAATTTTACTAAATATTTAAAGACACAAAGTCACAACAAAAGGTAGAATATATATTCACATTAATTCGAGGTTTCTCTAAAGTATGTTTTTGAATAAACTAAGTAAAAAACAAATTAACAACAGCAATTTAAACTACCAACAAAATATGCAGTAATGTTTTGTTTACCTAAACAGGAAAAGCTGCTATAGAAAGACATGTAACTGTTGATATGTATCCAATTGTCTCTTGGATGATTCATAATTAAGTATACAAATATGTGGCCAGGATATTCTCAGATCATCCATTGAACAATATTGAAATAATTACAGTATTAGTGCCAAGAGAGTAGATTAAAGACATTGTCTGTGTTATGAGTAAATACTTGACAAAAACTCTAGTATTAATTTATATGATAAATGTAAATTTTATTTTCCAGCTACCAAAAACTCCATATTTGGTAATGTAAATATTATAGTAAACCAAATAGATTCAAGTGTAAACAACTTGACTTTAATCTGAGATATCAAATATAAAGGACACTTATTCTCAAATGTCAAAAAGATGCTCAGTTAAGGTTACAAGATGACCAACATGGTTTACTTAGTAGTATGCCTGAAAAGTTTAAGGTAGTGGTCTCATGTTAGTTCGAATGATTAATTTATATATTGAGACAGTGTTTAGAGAGTATAGAGCAGGTAGCTTCCAACCACCCCATATGTCTCTTATAAATATCCTAGTGCTTAAACTGAAGTTATGTGTCATCATTTCCAGAAGTTAATGGGCTTTTACTGTAACCATAGGATTGATGATGTTTTAATCCACATACATTTGGTTACTGATATCCCTTGTGGAAGAAAAACAAGAGTAGTAAGAATTGGAAGGTGGGAAACAGCTGATATTGACAAACAAGCACTGTTTATTGTGCTGAAAAGGGGTTGTTCTTAGTTGTTGCTACTGGAAATTGCATATAACGTAATGTTTCTGAGATCTGAAGTTTAATTAAAATATGTTTCTGTAATAGTGTATGAAATGAACTTAATGCTCACATAAGAATGTGAAATAATAACTAATCATCCAAGAAATTGAATTTTCCATGGTGAAATAAAAATGGTCATTTAAGGTATAATACGAACCTCATATCTGGATCATACACAGTTAAACAGTTTATTCCTTTTTTTGTTTTCTTTTGTTTCACCTTTGGCCTCATCCTTTTAAAATGAAACACTCACACAACAGGAAAGGTTTATTTAAAGTCAGGGGAGAGTAAGCTTCCTGTTCAGGTTTTCTAAATAATTTCTTCACCACATACCATTAAGTATGTCAAGGATATTGTCATTACTTTAACATCTACAGAATGTAGCCATCCTTTAATCCTCCACTGAACTTTTTTCCCTGCAGCTCTTGAATAATTATTCCAGAGCCTGCTCTTCCTCTGCCTTTTTGATGAGGATTTCATGCCCTCTTGTCTTGACAATATTAACAACATGAAAACAGGACTGCCTAACTATTCTCTTTTTTTTAATACAGTGAAGACACTTTTATCACTATGAAGAAGATGGTCCTCAAAAGAAAAATTGGACACTTCCTGAGCAATATGGGAAAATCAATCTTAGACCAAAAGAGAACATTATTTGGAACTATAAAGTATCTGCAAATTGATCATTCTTGACTTGTAACTCTAATCATATAATTTGCTTTATTTGCAGCTTCCAACATCTTCTAATTGCCAAATAAATTATCATAGTTTATCACTCAGTTTGTAAGCACCCCTCAACATTGTCCAGTCTGTCATTTGAGACATTTACTCAATTATTTCTTACAGAAAAAATTATCTATACTCTGACTTGACTGAATAGATTTTAAATTTGTTGTTCATAATGTCTATTTATATTTTGAAGGTTTTAAAAGATTAGTGTATGAATAGCAAAGTAAAAGAATTTATTCCCCTGTTACACTGCATTGGAAATCAAAATGGGAAAAATTATTAGATAAATTCTTATTTTTTTTCTAGAAATGGATCATGTCAATGTGAATAGCAACTGGTTCTCCCTTTCCAAAACTGAAGAGTAAATTCACATGTTCATATTGAATATAAAACCTAATGTTATTGAATTAGAAATTGAAGTCTTTGGGAAATCATTTATATTTTGAAGACTTCTGCTCATACATGAGCTAGCTGGTCGCTATAAAAGATGTTGAAAACAAATGTGTTATCTCTCTTTCAGGGAGCACAGCAAATAATCTCTTATAAAAACAGAGAAGGAATTAAGTGTAGTAATTTGATCTTGGACTTTCTTGCTCGAGAAGAGCTAGAAGTTTGTTGCAAGAATTTGCCTGACTGACTAAAACTTCCGAAAACAACACTTGTAACCAAGAACAAGGTGCTTTTGTAACATATTCTTAAAATTATGGAATGGCTTTGGATATGGGTGGTGGAAAGGGTTGGAAATGTTTGGAAGTAAGAATTTGAAAAGTCTGTCTCATTATTAGTGATACACAGGGTGATTCTGATAACAGCTTGGAAGAAGAGAACTCTAGAGACAACCTCATTCTGCACAGCAGTGATATGCATTTGATTGTGATATTGTTAGAAATATGGATAAGAAAGGTATTTATCAGGAGTCCTCAGGAGGAAATAAAGAATGGATGATTGAAAGCTAGAGAAGAATCCATCCTTGTTATAAAGTAAGAAAACTTGACTACATCATATATACAAGAGAAGTAAGATTTGGAAGCAATAAAATAGGAGATTTTTTTCCTTTATTTTTTATTTCTTCAAGTTACATCTCAATTGCAGTCCCCTCCCTATTCCCCCTCCAGTCCCACCGTCCCACCCTCAAACCCCCATCCACTTCCCTTTTTTTTTTTCTTTTAAGTTTAAGGTATATATTATTTCCCCCTACAGTTTCTCCTTTCAGTCCAACAAATGACTCTTTCTCTTATAGTAATAAATACAATACAGTACAACAGAGGTAATTAGGCCACAGTTATGAGGGTTATATGGCTTAACGTACATTCCCAATGACCAGTCCATATGTATTTGGTACCTGACTTTAACATCTCCATGAGTTTAAAGTTCTATATCTGACTCAACATTCATACTAATTGCAACACAATTTTAAAAGTATATTCTTAGATGTATAACACTCTCTTGACTCCTAAACAACTCAAAATTTAATTATGAGACTTTATCTATCTGTTCTTCAATCACCTCAGAGACCTGAGAAGGATAAATATATCTGATTTTATAGGAAGTACAGGGTCTGCAGCTTCCCATACTAAGAAATGACATACCAGTGGCTGCCTGGACAGTTCACATTTTCTCTCCATACATTACAGCATCGCTCTTCAGTCATTTTGCCCCGCTCTCTGACAGACGTTGATTGTAGAGCAGGGGTCATGAAGGACTTGCCTACCCTGTCTTGGCAGAGCTAGGCTGTCAACTTACCTGCATCCAGGTTTTGTCCTTTTTGGACAGCATTCTGTCTACAGTTGGAGCAAGGGGCTTTTCCTACCAAGAGATAGGCTTGCGACTAATAGGAGATTTTTAAAAAGAAATATGTAATGAAAAATCGAAGGTGTGGAATAGCTTCCCCTTGTTGATTGGAATAAAGTGAAAAAAGAGAGAAATCCAGATTAGCAGAACTTAAATATTTGTTTAATTCCTAGCTAGACATGGTACAACAGATGTTTTAAAACGTTACAAAGGAGAGAAGACTGAGAATTGTCAGGTGACCACTTGATAAGATCAATCTGGAAGAATAGAAGCCTCAGGTCTTTCATTAAGATTGTGAAAATATGATCCTCTATGTCGCGTCCCCCTCGACCAGCAAGGACGACGCAACTCGCAAAAGCTCTTCTCCAGCAGTTTATTCAGGTCCCTTGAAAACAGTCTTCCGAATGCCCGGGCAGACCCAACCCACAGGCTAAATACTATATGAACAGCCAATCAAGTAAAGCTACGTGGTGCTATCTTAGAGGCCCACATATGCGGAAGCAAGCCAGATCAGCGGTCTTAGCCAAATATGGACTTGTTTACCACCGAGAGCGCTCACCGTTGGGCTGGTGGAAGATGGAAACCGGCGCCATCTTTAAGGCGCAGCATGTCTCAGCTCTCTACAGTTCCTCCATTTTTATTTTTTCTAAAGTAGGTAGAAGTCCCTGGAAAGGCTTCGTAATCCCCATATCTGGGGATCTCAAGGTGAGCCTGAGCCTGTAGGAGGGCGGTGCTCAAACTCTTACCCATCTCTGGGTCAGCCTCCCCACTCAGGGTTGCCCTGTCTTAGGTGGCCGAGACTTACCCGTCTACTCCGTCATTGATTGCCAGACCCTAATATCCGTGGAACGAATACCTCAGTGGGCAGGGACTATGCTCAGTGAAGATTTAAGGCTTCACAGCAGCAAGCCATGCCTGAGGGGACTGGCCCGCCTCAGTGGCGACAAGGGCCTGTATAATCATGGCTGCATTACGCTTTTGTGTGGCTCTCATTTTGTAGATGCACCATAGGCAAACCAGAGAGGCCAGTATCATCAGTATCGCCAAAGAGCCTATGCCCGCCCACTCCTTAAGATGATCCATAGCCGTCTGTATCCAGGAAGTCAAACCAGTAGCCAGGCTCAAATCCACCCGAGTGGAGTTGATGTGGACAATTGTTGCTCTCAGCTCTCTCATCAAATTTTCAAATTCAGCCGACCAATCCTGTAAGAGGAACTTTGACAATTGTCTAGACAGATTAGCAGCCTTTGTAAAATTTTGATACTGCACGGAAGTAACACACAAACCTTGCATTTTCCACTCACACCCCAATTGTGCTAGTTGCCAAAGAGAATCAATCTGTTCTTGTATTAAATCTATGCGTTGATTAACTATCATAAGGCCCCCTTTGAGATGAGAATTCATAGAGGTCTGAGTATCCAATGCCTGTGCTACAGTGGCTGAGATGTTATTCAGGGCATTGGCAGTCTGTATAGAACTAGACAAGGCAATAGCTGATGCAGTAGCTCCCACAGCAGCAATAGTGATGGCAGTAACAATAGCTGCAGTGATGCCAAGATCTCTTTTAAACCTGAATAGCATCATGGTATTAGGGGCCTCTACAGGAACTGGTACATATCGAGGCATTCTAGTCACCACAGCCACAGGAAATGCTGTGGCATTCCAGCATAGGGCATAAAAACATATGTCCGGAGTGCATACTTATTTTTCTTCACCCAAGAATGCACTCCCATTACTTACAATCCACAGAAAAGGAGGCCAGAGACATACTGGCGAGGCTGAAAAGGTCTTATTGCGGTAAGAATGAAACAAAGAATTCCAAGTACCAGAGCCACTACCGCCAGAAAGATCCAATTTGGTAGCAGACCCTAGGGAAAAATTACCTCTTTGATAAATTCCTCCCCCAAGTATAATGACAGGTCCCAAGTCCATGCAACTTCCATTTACCCCACACAAAAGCCACAAATCAAAAGGATTGGTGGCAGTCTGCTGAGGATCCCTAGTAGATACATCAAGCATTCCTGTACAAGACTTATTCACTATATTACTAATAATGAGGCTAAAGGAAAAATAATCTTGTTGAACCCAAACTGCTCTGTGCTCCTGACATCCAGTCCAGGGAAAAGGTCCTTCCCCTCCTGTGGATCCTCTACAAAAAGGTGCCCAGCATGGCTGTCTGGGGGGGTCCTGGTCAGAGACTTGTGTGGGCCACCATCCTTCAAGGCGAGAACCGTTGCCCGAAAACAAACCACTACCCCTACCCCCAAATCTCAGTTGTGGTAAAAAATCTGCTGACTGCTGAGACAATTTAATGCATTCTGTATCATCTGACCTATTGAAGCTCATTAAAAAGCACAGACTACCCTTCAAGCTGACATTTCTATTACCCTCTATAGGGCTTTTCTGATCATCAAAGGGAAGGTAGGGTAAGCCTAGGCTTCTATTACTGCTAAATAAGCGTGGAAAAACAGTTGCATCATGTCTGACTGGCATCGGCTTTGGGAATATCGACAGGATCCCCCATCTCGGCTCGGTCATTCCTGACATACTCACTGCTACTATCACCAGGATCCTTAGGAAGGTCTTCTTGACGAATCTTCCTCACAAGGCGTTCAGGCACCCACACTGGATCTTGTTGATCCTGAGGAAAAACACAAACAGACCCTCTCGCCCATGTTAGCACGGGGTGAGGCCCCCGCCAAGAGCCTGACAAAATATCCTTCCACTTCACCATGCCTTTAGATGGACCATGGGAATCCTGATGTCTGTCTGCTGCTGAGCGGCCTTCAACATCCAAATTTAAAAAATTTAGAGTAAATAAGTCTAAAGAGATTCTCTCCTTGGGGGTACGGCCTTGGCCTATTCCCCCTTTCTGTTTTTGCAAGCATTCTTTCAAGGTGCGATGAGCACGCTCCACAATTCCTTGTCCTTGAGGATTGTATGGTAATCCGTGATTAAGCTGTACCTCCATCTGGTTGCAGACGGAGACAAAGGACTGAGCCGTATAGGCTGGTCCATTGTCCGTTTTCAGCTGCTGTGGTTTTCCCCATGCAGCCCAGGCTTCTAAGCAATGCCCTATGACATTGCGAGCCTTTTCTCCACTCATAGGTGTAGCATGTATGATACCTGAGCAGGTATCCACAGATACATGAATATATTTTAAGGTTCCAAACTCTGAAATGTGGGTAACGTCCATTTGCCAGATTTTGAGTGGCATCAACCCTCTAGGGTTCACTCCCACACTGGGAGGATGATGCTGAATCACACACTGAGGACAGTCCAAAACCACTTGTCTAGCATCTGCTCTAGACAAATGGAATTTTTGCTGTAGAGTTCTGGCATTTACATGAAATAATTGGTGAAACTGTCTGGCTTGGTACAGGAATGAGCTCCAAAAAATGCATTCCATCCTAGTCCATTGATCAACTTTATTATTACCCTCACTTAATGGTCCAGGTAATCCTGTATGTGCTCTGATATGTTGAATATAAAAACACCTTTTTCTCTGCCAGATTAAAACTTGTAACTCTTGTAATAAGGCACATACAGTACTACTATTCTTAATAGGACCTGCCAATTCTAATACTTTCACTGCATTGACCACATAGACTGAATCTGAAATCAAGTTGAATGCAAATTGACATCTTTTAAACACCTCAATTACTATTTTCAACTCTACTATTTGGGGGGAGTCCGGTTGAAATTGACATAACACGGGCTCTTGTCTTTCTATCAAATAGGCTCCACAGCCTGTCTTTGAGCCATCAGTAAACACATTTGGTGACCCTTGAAGTGGTACTGCTGAAGTAACCTTAGGGAATATCACTGGGTGCTCCTTAAAAAATGATAGTAATGGATGCTTAGGATAATAGTTATCAATCACTCCTTCAAAGCTACATTGCAATATTTCCCAATCATCTACAGTGCCACACAAAATCTTAATTTGATGACTGGAATAGGGCACTATTATACTGGCAGGAGCAACTCCAAAAGACTGCAAACATTGTTGGATACCATTCAAGGCTAAAGCAGCAACTGCAGTGGGATAATGTTCTGTGGATTTTTTTGGAGAAATCTTTGAATAGGTCCATAATAATGGTCCGTCCTGCCATAACTATCCTGTAGGTTGACCATAGGTGGCAAATATGCACAATGCAATGGGCTGTCCTTCCTGCCATCTCTTTAGGAAGGCATTCTGCAACCTTTCTTCCACTTTACATAAAGCTTTTCTTGCTTCTACTGTTGATTGCCTAGGAGAATTAAGTGCTGAATCACCTTTCAAAATATCATATAGGGGTCTTATTTCATAATTTGGTAGTTTCAAATAGCCTCTTACCCAATTGATATCTCCTAACAACCTTTGAAAATCATTTAGAGTCTTTAAATTATCTTGTCTTATCTCAAACTTTTGAGGTATTATCTTTTCAGGTCCAATCTTTGCTCCTAAATAATCAACCACATTTTCCTTTTGAACCTTATCAGGAGCAATAAACAACCTTTTCTTTTTTAATAATTGAACTAATTCTTCATAGGCCTGATCTAACATTTGTTCACTCTTAGCTGCCAGTAAGATATCATCCATATAATGAACACATCCTAAATGTGGAAAACTCTTTCTCAAGGGAGCAATGGCTTCCCCCACATACAGTTGGCACATAGCGGGGCTGTTTCCCATGCCCTGGGGTAATACTACCCATTCAAACCGCTGATCAGGTTCCTCATGGTTACAGGATGGAACAGTAAATGCAAATCTCTCACTATCTTTGGTACACAAAGGGATGGAGAAAAAACAATCCCTTATATCTATAACTATTATGGGCCATGAGGCTGGCAAAGATGATAAAAGCGGCAAGCCGTGTTGCACTGGGCCCATGATCTGCATTTGTTGATTTATGGCACGCAGGTCATGCAATAATCTCCATTTTCCAGATTTCTTTTTAACGACAAAGATAGGTGTATTCCAGGGAGATACAGATGGTTTTATATGCTTTAAAGACATCTGTTCATCCACCAACTCTTTGGCCGCATTCAATTTTACAGAGGAAAGTGGCCACTGAGGAACCCATACTGGGTCCTCCGTCTTCCAAGTTATGGGAATGCCCTCCTCAGTGGCCCCTAGGAAAATCCCAGGCCCTGTCTCTTTTGTCTTTGCTGCATAGATATGGGACTCTTCCGCTCCTGCAAATATTTTCCTATTCCAAAGCCTGGAGCATATCCCATATCTTGCATCATACGTTGGGCTGAATCAGAATAGTCATTACTTAATTTAAATCCCATATCCTTTAAAAGGTCTCTTCCCCAAAGGGAGATAGGGAGCTCAAGTACATATGGCTGCATTTCTCCTGAGTGGCCTTCTTGGTCCTGCCACTTTAATAATCTTGCACTCATATCTGGAGTCTTAGCATAACCCAGGCCTTGAAGTGTTTGAGAAGAGGCTTGTACGGGCCAACCTGAAGGCCATTCTTTCTTTGCTATGATACTCCTATTAGCCCCAGTATCCAAAAGGCCCAGGATCTTTTTACCATCAACTTTTAACTCCAAGACGGGGCGTTGGTCCAAATCCAAGGAGAGAAAAGTCAGATCCGTGCCCGTGGACCCAAAACCATCTTTTCCTCTCTCTCGATCCCTTGCCGCATAGCGATCATGTAAGCTCGGCAACATGATCAACTGAGCAATTCTATCTCCAGGAGAGATAGCTGTTATACCACGGGGGGAGGCTACCATGATCTTAACCACTCCTGTATAATCTGGATCTATAACCCCAGGATGGACAATAAGTCCTCTCAAGGCTGATGATGACCTCCCTAACAGCAAACCAGCTGTACCAGGTTCAAGCGGTCCTTTAAAATTTGTTTCAATTAACTGGACCCCCGTTTGGGGCATTAATACGAGTCTGGTGGTGGAGCAGAGGTCCAATCCTGCTGAGCCTGGGCCACCACTTGTCGCATCCCCCTCGACCAGCAAGGACGACGCAACTCGCAAAAGCTCTTCTCCAGCAGTTTATTCAGGTCCCTTGAAAACAGTCTTCCGAATGCCCAGGCAGACCCAACCCACAGGCTAAATACTATATGAACAGCCAATCAAGTAAAGCCACGTGGTGCTATCTTAGAGGCCCACGTATGCGGAAGCAAGCCAGATCAGCGGTCTTAGCCAAATATGGACTTGTTTACCACCGAGAGCGCTCACCGTCGGGCTGGTGGAAGGCGGAAACCGGCGCCATCTTTAAGGCGCAGCACGTCGCAGCTCTCTACACCTCTAGACATCTTGGTGACTTTATTCTGGATTATCCATCCTCCAGAAGCTCAGAAAGCCAGGAATTGGGGATGTGAATAATTTCAGCGCTCAGTCCTCGGTTCCTCAAAGCCTGTTCATCCAGGTTCAGAGAATACTCAGATTGCTTCTCTGAAAGGCACAGAGAATAGAGCAGTGTACGTAGTCATAGGATTGCACCTTGATCCTAGATTTCAAAGGATGTTGCGGAGAACTTAGAGGAAAGGCAAAAAAGAGGCGATGGCACAAAGTTGCACTTACTAGAGGACTTGGGCCTTACTACGGTGGTCAGAGAATGAAGAGAATACAAATGGTAGAAGAAAAGTCATGGTCAGGTGGACTGGGCTCTCTGATAAAGAAACTGCAGCACCCAATATCACACAGTGTTTTTGATATACACTTAAACATGGAGGCAGAATTATTGCATACAGGAGGCTGACTATAGTATACATCTGAATCAAGGAGTCAGGTTTAGTTAATCTCAGTGAGAATAGTCTCTTAGGGAAATGGTCTTCAGCTCATAGATATGTTGCAGGAAGAAAGTTATGGTGGATATTTTATTCATATGCTATCAACACTGACACACAGATCATAGAAAGGGTTTGCCATTCCTCTGCACGTCAACACTGGGGTGAAGGCTTTGCTGTTTTTTGAAGGGTAAGGTCCTTGACGTGACCATTCACTTGTCAAAAGCACACATTCAGGTGAGACTTCACTCACTCTGGGCTTTCCCCACTGCCACACCCCTGAAAACAAAAATATTTTTGTCAGGTTGGAAAAAGTGCTAACTGAAAGACTCCAATATGGAAGACCCACAGGTTCAAGACTCGACCTGGTGAACTCTGTGGTTTTGGGAGCTCAGCCTCACTGGTTGTGACCAGATATGGAACTTCTGGTGCCTGAGGGCACTCCCCAAGACAGACAGACAGACAGACAGACAGACACACACACACACACACACACACACACACACACACACACACACACA
>CAJQZJ010033967.1:3182606-3204865 GCA_907164525.1 Lophiomys imhausi | reverse complement strand
ACACACACACACACACACACACACACACACACACACACACACACACACACACACACACAGACACCATATACTCTCACACACATACATACAATTTAAAAAATTCAAATTAATCCTAAAATTATAGATGAGGACTGATGGTAGTGAATTAAACACTAAGGTACCAAGTTCATGAACAGTTATCAAAGGAGCCACTTTCTTATATTCCAGCAGATGGAGACATAGCAACAGGTTGTTGTCTGAAATGGAAAACAAGTACTCACGGGAAATCTGTGGATTCCTTACATTTGATATTCCTAGACATCAGAATCATAAGAAATGAACTATTGCTTTAAGATTCTCATTCAAAAGTGTTTGTTTTAGTGGCTTGGATAGCCAGAGAAGACATGAAGCCACCCTATTATTGTATTTTTTAGATGTATTTTCTTCATTCTTCTTGCTTAACTTACTTAGAATATCACTTTTTTGAATACTTCAAATAATCAAATTTAAAACTGAATTTCTTCTTTCGTTTATAATGTTCAGGATTATTGAAGTCTTCATTAAATATTATCTGTTTATCTGAATGCTTTAATTGGATTCGTTCATGTTTTCTTATTCACTTAGTCGGGAAATTAGAATTGTCATTTTCAAGTATCTGTATTTGATGCTATACATGTTCCACTATTCACCAATTCATCCACAGCTCACAAAATTCTTTGTTAAATATTTATTTTTAGTCAAATCAGTTTGAAATTTCTTATGATTTCTGGCTAGCAAATTACTTCGGTAATTTGTTTATTTGTTCATTTTTGTTTTTAATTTCTAGGAATATGCAGATTTTTCTCAGTTCTCAGGTAGCATTAATCATTTGATATTTAGGTTGGGTTGAGAATATAATATGAATGATTTATTTATCTTTCAAATCTTTAAAGTGAACTTTTTTCTTTCTGTGTGTGTATGCATATATGTGTGTGAGTGAAATGTGTATGGTGTATGCACACATATGTATGTCTTCATGTTTACATGCTTATGCATGTGGGTGGAGTTCAGAGGAAGATATTGTGTGCACTTACATGTCACTGCATTATTCTTCTGAGAGAGGGTTTCTCACTTAACCTGGAGTTGTGATGACCAAATAGCTCCAGTTTCTGCTATTCTCAGGACTGGAACTTCAGGTATATGCACACAGCTATGTCAGGCTTTTGATTTGAGTGCTAGGATATGAGATTGAGTCATTACTTGCTTGTGCTAGCATGCATTTACCCACTTGGCCATCTTTACACTATCCCAGGTGAGTTTTATGTCACAGAATGTGTTCTAGCCTAGAAAACAGTACATGCTGCTGCTAAATGGAATGTTCTATAAATGTCAGTTAGATCAAGTTGATTGATATAAATATGATTTTATGCCTCCTTGATGTACCTGTTTCTTAAAGCTGGATGTTGAATCTTCAGTTACAGTAGTAAATATGTCTATTTATCTTTGCAGTTCTACAAATATTTAACTCTTGTGGTTTCATACCCTGTCATTAGGAACACACATTAAGATTAGTTTTTAATTGGATAATTGCATTTATATTTATATTTAATGCTTTAATTTCAACTTATTTTTATCCAAAGATATATTTTCCTAACATTGACATAGAACTATAACATTCCTGTGCTTACTCTAGGAATCGAATATCAGTTTCATCAGTTACTTAACCTGCATAAATATATGTAACTGAAATATTTTTTTTCTTATAGACCACACATATTTATTGAGATGCTTATTTTTATCGACCCACACACTGTTCTTTAATTGGGACTGGGTCTTGCTATGTAGTCCAAGCTGTCTTGAATGCAGCAATCCTCCTACCCTGATTCCCAAGTGCTGGAAGTATAGGTGGGTGCCCCTATATACAGCTTTAATTGCTATGCTTTGTTTGTTATAATTTAAAGCTATTTATTTGAAAACATATTAATATCTGTACTGTTTCACTCTTACATTGATAGCAGTAGTTAATTTATTCTTTTTCTCTTTTTCCAATGAACTTGGTTCAAATGTTTCCTGCTTTTTCTCTTCTTGTAGTATGAAATACACTTATTGTTTGCTTTTTTTTTTTCAGGCCAGGCAGTTTTCTAACCCACAAAATTCTCATGCATCAGCTTCCCAAGTGCTTAAGATACAGGTGTATGATAATGTGAAACATACTATACTTTAAAGTGTTTTTCTCAGACTTTTAAATTCAATTTTACTAATCTGATTCTACATTCCCAAACAGAGCACATTATGTAGTGCTTGGTTTTCTTATGGGCACTTCCGATAGCTTCTTCTAGTAGGTTATGGATTCACTACCATTCATTTTACTTCTATGGACTAGAATCATCCAGTGAACGGCTACTGCACACCAAAGCCACCTTTTACCTTATAGTCAAATTAAGGATTGAAAAAAATCCAGCCAGAGTGATGATTCAGTGTGAAAGTGAATCTTTCCTAGTCTTCCAGATGACCCAGATTTAATTGCTGAGACCTGCATGGTACAAATATCTATAACTTCGTGCATAGAGGAGCAGTCATCCAAGTTCAGCCTCTGCACGCACAGCAAACAAGCAGTATCCAGACATACAGGCAAGCAAAACAGCCATAGACATAAAGTAAAATGAAAAAAAATTACATTTATTTCTTTTCCAGTGTTTTCCCATCCTATACATAAACTAAAATTTCTAATCTACATAGTCCTTTTTTTTTCAACCCTGAAGAATTCCTTTAAAATTTACTTGCTGAATATGTCTGCTGGTGATGGATTACATCTACTTTTGAGTATTTTATTCTGATACTGTATTTTTTTCTCTCAGTACTTTAATATTATACTGAATTCTCTTCTTGTTTACACAGTGTCTAATGGGAAAATTGGAGTAAATTTTTGGTAGTTAAACTGGCTTCCTTGATGTTTGTGGCTTCTTTTAAATCTTATTGCTTATTGTAGGTCCTCTGTAGATTGAATATGACACATCCCTTTGTGCGTATAGCTTTGCTCTTTAGTAATTTTCCTATGTGGTATTTTCTGAAGTTCCTGAATGTTTATTATATATTAATTTTACACTTCTTAGTCATCTGTTTCATTTTTCTATTTTTCCAAATTAATGCATATTATAATGGTATGTTAATATTTGAATATTGATAATAATTTGGATTTACCATAATTGTTCTATAGCTTTAGCACATTTTCAGAATTTTATATGTTATTTGTTTTCTCTTTCATTGTTATTGTGTTTAAGTTGAGGACCCGGTTTGTCTTTCAAAAGACAAAAAACACAGATTTTTCCATGTCCACCCTTCAAGGAATTGCTGAGACAGATCCTTTCTCTTAACTGGCTTTCATTTCTCCCCTTCTCTTCTGATCATTCTCTAGCATTCCCATCTCACTGCTCACAATTTCCCAGCTGTTCCTACATTCTGTCTACTTTTCCACTAGATCCCAGAACTTATTAATCATGGTTATTTAAAATTCTCTCTCTGATACTCCAACTCTCTGTCATTTCTGTGTTTGGGTCTGATGCTTACTTTTTGGATGGAGACTGTGTTCATTTGATTTTTGGCACATCTTGCAATTTTTGGTTGTTGTTAAAATTTTGACCTATTATATCAGATAATGGAAAGTAAATTAAATTATTTTCTAGGATGATAATTATTTTAATGTGTCAGTAATGGGGTGTCTTCAAAGAATGTTGTAGCTGTAGATCCTAAAGGTTTCAAAGTATCCTTAGTGTCCTTGCTTTTACCTTCCTGCCCAACCTGGGTCTTCCCTAAGAAACTATCTTCAGAGAAAGCCTGTGTCTTGATGCATTTCCAGCTGTAATCTACTATTCAGACACTGGATTGTGCACAGCACAGAAATAATATTTAAGGGAAAGTATCTTATAGATTCTCTAATCATCAGATTATGGATTTAGAGTAGTCTGTCACTGTATTACAAGATCCACCCTGTTCTCAGCTCTTCGGTCCCAAATAGGTAAGAAAGCATAGTTAGAGTCCCTTGAAGATAATTCACTTTTCTTTACCCATATTAAACAAATCTACTGGCAGATTCTGCCTTGACTTCTAATTCTCTTTTTTTTTTGTTGTTGTTGATAAATTTATTTGTTTGTTGCTTCAGGTTACATCCTTATCATATTGTCCTCTTTTCCCACTTCCTAGCCCCACCCTCCCATGCTCCACCCCCTGACCCTTCCGTCTTGTTCCTCTGGGGTGGAGTGTCCCTGCCTAACAGTCTCTCACCACAGATCAGGAGTCATATGAGGGCCAAGAGCCTCTTCATTCACCGGGGGCCTACGAGGCAGTACTGCCAGTGAATGGTGTCTCATTGCTACTGGGGGAATACTAAAAAAAAAGACCAACAAACACACAAACCCACAAAAACAAAGAATATCAACAAAAAAAGAGAGGAAAAAGAGAAGGGAAAAGGAAAGAGAAAAAAAGAAAAAAAGAAGGAAAAAGAAAAAGATAAAAAAAAATTATGTCCTTGTTCCTTTTGATGTGTTGGTTGTAGTACAGATATCCTGTACGATATAATTAAATTCCTACTATAAGTGAATAGATGCCATGTGCATCCTTCTGAGACTGGGTTAGCTCACTCAGGATGAGCTCCTCTAGATCCATCCATTTGGTTGCAAATTGCATGATTTCATTGTTTCTGATAGCTGAGTAATATTCCATTGTATAGATGTACCATAATTTTTTAATCCATTCTTCAGTTGAGGGACATCTGGGTTGTTTCCAATTTCTAGCTATTACAAATAAGGCTGCTATGAACATAGATGAGGAGACTTCCCTATGTCTCCGTGAGAGGTTCTTTGGGTGTATACCCAGAAGTGGTATGGCTGGGTCCTGAGGCAAGGTTATTCCTAGATTTCTAAGATATCGCCAGACAGACCTCCATAGTGGTTGCACAAGCCTGCACTCCCACCAGCAATGGAGTAGGGTACCCCTTTCTCCACACCCTCGCCAGCATGCACTATCATTTGAGCTCTTTATTTTAGCCATTCTAACGGGTGTTAGGTGGAATCTCAGGGTCGTCTTGAGTTGCATTTCTCTGATGATTAAGGATGTTGAACATTTCTTCAGGTGTCTCTCAGCCCTTAGGGATTCCTCCTTTGTGCATTCTCTATTTAGCTCCATCTCCCATTTTTTGATTGGATTATTTGGTTTCTTGGCATTTAGTTTCTAGAGTTCTTTGTAGATTTTAGATAATAGCCCTCTATCAGATGTGGGGTTGGTGAAGATTTTCTCCCAGTCTGTTGGTTGCCGTTTTGTTCGAATGACAGTATCCTTTGCTTTACAGAAACTTTTCAGTTTCATGAGGTCCCATTTATTGATTGTTGATCTCAGGTCCTGAGCTGTTGGTGTTCTGTTCAGGAAGTTGTCACCTGTGCCAATGAGTTCGAGGGTTTCTCCTACTTTTTCTTCTAGTATCTTTAGTGTGGCTGGCCTTATGTTAAGGTCTTTGATCCACTTGGAATTAAGTTTTGTACAAGGTGATAGGTATGGGTCTAATTTCATTCTTTTGCAAGTGGACATCCAGTTGGACCAGCACCATTTGTTGAAGATGCTGTCCTTCTTCCATTGTGCGTTTTTGGCTTCTTTGTCAAAGATTAGTTGGCCATAGGTGTGTGGATCCATGTTTGGGTCTTCAATTCAATTCCATTGATCCACTGGTCTGTTTCTATACCAGTACCATGCTGTTTTTATTACTGTTGCTCTGTAGTACAGCTTGAAATCTGGGATGGTGATACCTCCAGATGTTTTTTCATTGGACAAGATTGATTTAGCTATTCTGGGCTTTTTGTTGTTCCATATGAAGTTGAGACTAGCTTTTTCCAGGTCTATAAAGAATTGTGTTGGTATTTTTATAGGAATTGCATTAAATCTATATATTGCTTTTGGTAGGATAGCCATTATTATTATGTTGATCTTACCTATCCATGAGCATGGGAGATCTTTCCATCTTCTAAAGGCCTCTTCCATTTCTTTCTTCAGGGGCTTGAAATTCTTGTTATATAGGTCCTTTACATGCTTGGTTAGAGTTACTCCCAGGTATTTTATGTTGTTTGTGGCTATTGTGAAGGGGGTTGTTTCCCTTATTTCTTTGTCGGTATATTTGTTTGTTGTGTAAAGAAGGGCTTCTGATTTTTTTGAGTTAGTTTTGTATCCAGTCACCTTGCTGAAGTTGTTTATCAGCTGTAAGAGTTCTTTGGTGGAGTTTTTGGGGTCGCTTATGTATACTAACATATCATCTGCGAATAGGGATAATTTGACTTCTTCATTTCCAATTTTTATCCCTTTGATCTCCTTTAGTTGTCTTATTGCTCTAGCAAGGACTTCAAGTACTATATTGAAGAGATATGGTGAAAGTGGACATCCTTGTCTTGTCCCTGAGTTTAGAGGAAATGCTTCAAGCTTCTCTCCATTTAATTTGATGTTGGCTACTGGCTTGCTGGAAATCATCAAACTTAGAGCTGAAATCAACAACTTAGAATCAAAAAGAACTATACAAAGAATCAATGAAACCAAGAGTTGGTTCTTTGAGAAAATCAACAAAATAGACAGACCCCTAGAAAAATTAACTAAAAGGCAAAGGGAAAGAACACAAATCAACAAAATCAGAAATGAAAAGGGAGAAATAACAACAGACATTGAGGAGATCCAGAAAATATTCGGACATTACTTTAAAAATCTATATTCCACTAAATTTGAAAACCTAAGCGAAATGGACAATTTCTTCGATAAATTCCACCTACCAAAACTAAATCAAAATCAGATTAACAGCTTAAACAGCCCAATAACACCTAAGGAAATAGAAACAGTCATTAATAATCTCCCAACCAAAAAAAGCCCAGGGCCAGATGGCTTTAGCATGGAATTCTACCGGACCTTCAAAGAGGAACTAACACCATTACTTTTCAAACTCTTCCACCACATAGAAACAGAAAGATCACTGCCAAACTCATTCTATGAGGCCACTGTCATTCTGATTCCTAAACCACAAAAAGACCCAACAAAGAAAGAGAACTTCAGACCAATCTCCCTCATGAACATAGATGCAAAAATACTTAATAAAATACTAGCAAACCGAATTCAAGAACACATCAAAAGTATCATACACCATGATCAAGTAGGCTTCATCCCTGGAATGCAGGGATGGTTCAATATACGAAAGTCTATCAATATAATTCACCACATAAACAAGATGAAAGAAAAAAAACCACATGATAATCTCGCTAGATGCAGAAAAAGCATTTGACAAAATCCAACACCCCTTCATGCTAAAAGTTCTGGAGAGAACGGGCATACAAGGACCATACCTAGAAATAATAAAGGCAATATACTTCTAATTCTCTTTTAAAGAGAATATATAGAGAGTACTAATGATGACAGATCTCATTCACTTGCAAGAACCAAAGAAGAATCTTAGATTCTTGACATGAGAACCTGCTGG
Organism: Lophiomys imhausi; assembly: GCA_907164525.1. Lineage (NCBI taxonomy): Eukaryota > Metazoa > Chordata > Mammalia > Rodentia > Muridae > Lophiomys > Lophiomys imhausi. The sequence goes on along the minus strand of CAJQZJ010033967.1, from coordinate 3,197,409 downwards.
ACTTTCAGAAGATACACCCTCGGAAAAGAGTGAACTTTACAAGTTTGCTTCATTCCCCTGAAATATGTGGCTCCTATTCCATAAGATGATCGCATTTACTATGAGTTGTGCCTCTCAGCTTATCCCTCTGTTATCTCCTAATCTTTGAAAGTAAGTCATGTTCTATACTCTCAGGATTCACCATCTTTTTTCAAATTGTGGAGACAATTCTCTCAGAATCAATATGTTGATGAATTTATAAAATATTCTATTAAATTCATCGTTTCACACAGTTTAGTAGGAGAGTGACAACTTCAAAAATTTTGTTACATCAGTCCTCAAACCAAAGGCTGATAAATATGTATGTGTGTGTATATGTATGTGTGTGTGTGTGTTATTTGTTTTTTCGCTCATTGTTACTGTTTTTTGGTTGAGGAACTGATTTGTCATATATAAATGTGTATATATATAATATTATGTTAATGTTAATGTATTATATATAATGTAGAACAATGCATATAATTATTTTGAGCCCACCAATTACTTTTGTTAGACTTTTATTATATGTACAGCAGATATACGTGCCAGGTAATTTAACTTATTGTCCAGAAGGAACACAAATTTATTTTTAAAAAATTGTAGAGAGTATGCTGATGGTTCAGCAATAAAATACTTGCTACACAAGCTTGAGAACCAGAATTTAAATCTCCAGGACTCACATAAAAGCCTAGGAGCGTTTTGACCTGCTTGTAATTCGCATGCCCAAGAAACTGAAGGCTCAGAGGAAGAAGACAAAGAAAATGACAAGGGTGAAGAAACATCAGATGTATCAGTTCTTGAAAACAAATATCTTCAAGAAAATTAAGGGAAGGGGATTGTGAACCTAGAGCTTGCCTGGGATATGCTGTATTAAGCCAAGATCACTTTTTAAATGACAAGAAATAAAGGAAGCCCAGCTTCATGCTGCACAATACCATCTTAAACTTGGAGAATTTAGTGTTGAATTTCAGAATTATAAAAAACAAAACAACAACAACAAAAAAAAACCAACCAAACAAAAAAACTGTGGAGGGGTTCCAGGCTTGCTTAAGCCTTCAAGAATAATATCTGGCAGCTCATGTGTTGGTGTTGTATATTGTTTTTGTCCACTGTAAAATGTTTACCCTTGCTTACTCAGATGTTGATTTCTCTATCCCACTATCTGGTTTCAATCCAGAATGTGGATTTGCTAAGTTTATTTTAGAATTTCCTGTCTCGCCTTCCTACAAACATGTTCAACATTGGTTCTCTGCTTTGCCAATAAAACTGGCTAAATCCAGTATCTGTTGAGCATTACAAAGAATAGCATGAGACTTCCAGATCCATGGTGAGGAGAGGAGGAGAGAAGGAAAAAGGAATCTAGTCATGGGAAGGAAGGTGAAGGAGAGAAATGAATAATAAATGCAAGCATGGAGGCTTAGACTGCATAGAATATGGAGCATTCAAGTGGCTTTAGATTAAATTTCATGGTCAGCTCTGGGCTCAACCTTTTAAATTATAGTCTCTATGTGTGGTCATTTGGGGAACTGACTAGTTGAAGAGAAAGTGCCTCTGTAAAAGCTTTATGAATCTATATTAATAATTAATAATCATTCAACACTCATGACCATCCCCTTGCAAAAGCTCACTATCAGTTGTACTTGGCCTATGGTTACAACTCTTAGTATGATGAGACACTGGCACTTTGGATAATCTATTGAAGTTATTATGGAGACCATGCCTGTACTAAATGAGCAGGTGAAGGAGTCTGGAGGATCATTTACTGAATATGAGAAAGAAATGGATGAGCTGAAAAAATTGCTACCTGAGAGAAAGCTGTTTTGTACATAATGTATTTTTGACTTTTCTGGATTCTCTTTTCATAACTTCAATAAAAATTGTAGACAACAACAAACCATGCATATAAAAATAATAAAATAAAATAAGACAAACAAACATAAACAAATTGGAATAGAAAAAAAACAACAAGAAAAGTTGGGAAAAAACCCAAGAAATGTATTTAGACACACAGAAACATATCCACACACCCAGAAATCCCATAGAAATGCAAAACCAAATACATAATATATACGCAAACAGCCTGAAAAGTAAAAAAAAAAAAGCACTGACAAAGAAATATGAGACAAACAACGTAACGTACAAAAATGCCACTGAATTTGTATTATGTTGGCCATATACTGCTGGACATAGAATCCTGCCCTTAAGACTGATTTGTTTTCCCAGTGAGACTCATTGAGAAAACAATTTTTTTCATTTTTCATGGTTATCAATTGCAGATAGCTTATGTGTTATGAATGGGGCATTTTATCTAAATATCCCTATCAGCACTAGGAATCCTTCTGGCAGAGACTTATGTAGTCTCTGTATACTGTGTCACAGTCTCTGGGAGTTCATATGTACACCTGTCCTGGTATATTTTAGGGGCTTGTTTCTTTGGTGTCTTCTCTCCCTTTGGCTCTTACACTCTTTTTCTTTCTGTCTCCTCTTCTGTAGGATTCCCTGAGCCCTGAGGGGAGTGACTGGTGGAAGCATATGTTTAGGATTGAGTATTCCAAGGTCTCTCAATTTCTGCATAGTGTCTGAATGTGAGTCTGTATCTGGTCCAGTTTGTTGTAGGAAGGAGCTTTACTGATGATGGCTCTATGGTATGGCAGAATGTCATTAGAACTTTTCATTGCTCTGCTTTGTTTGTTTGCACATTTATTGATTTGAACAGTGGTACTTAGTTTTACCTTATATCTTGGCCTATCTAGGCTTTGGTCCTTGGTCATCCCAGCCGTGTGGTGTAGGGCTGATTCCTTTATGTAGGTATAAACTGGACTTCTCCTTGTTCAATCAACTGTGTAGGTGTGTCTTTAGCAAAAAGGCCTTGCCATCAGTTTGTGAATAGCAATCTACAGTATTAGCCATAGACTGGGTTGTCTGAGGGTTCTCATAGGACTGATTGGCCAACAATTCAATTGTATCTGACCTAGTCCTGGCACTGGCTGGAATGCACTCCTCTAACAACTTCCTGGTTTCATTAACACTGAAATTAGATGATGAATATTTTAAATAGCTGAAATGCTTTCATTCTATTTGCTTGGGATTGGATAGATACAGATTATTCAAAATCTTCCCCAGTGGTTCTGTCATGCAACTATAATATATCCATAATGCCAAAATTAAGAATTTTCCAAAAATTGGGTGGTTCAAAAATCACAGTAATATTAGAAATGATTTTTTCTCATTTGAAGATAAGGAGAACCATACTTAGATTGAAAAAAAATCATTCTGTCTGTATTAATCTTTTCCTAATTGATGGTTTCACCAAGAAAACAAGGCCCTCAGATAGTATAGATGGGTGGAAAGGTGACAGGCAGGTAGTTACAGTTCTTCCCACCATGAAGATGGGACATCCTCTTAAGGCTCCAGAAGTACGAGCGGAACACTACTACACTTTGTTTTGTGACTGTCAAGGGCAGCATGGTTTGTATGATCTCAGGTTTGATGGATAGCCAAGACTTGTTCCAGCTAAGCACAGGAGGGGATGCTGTCTTTTTTCTCATCTTATTTGCTTTCTGTTTTATTTTTTTATGTGGATGTGGAATTCATGAGAGTTCCATGAGAAATTGTGATGAATGTCTAAGAAAAAGTAGAGAAAGGTTATTAAACAGACAGAAGGATTGCTGGTGTCAGATTGGGAAGGAGGGAATGGAAATGTGAGTGAATATCTATGTGCTTAGCCTGCAGAAGTTTTACAAGATGAAGTGTGATCTTCACAACTTCCCACTATGGAAATCATAGGACTGATGTATGAACTATTATAGATTTTACAGCTCTTCTTCCCTTCTTTTCTTTTCTGCTCTCCTTTTCCTTTTTTCCCCTTCCTTTATGTAATTTTCCCTATCCTCTCTTTTCTCATCTTATTTGCTTTCTGCTTTCTTTTTTTATGTGGGTGCAGAATTCATGAGAGTTCCATGAGAAATTGTAATGAACATCTTGATCTTAGAATTTTTTTACATGGTGATGGTGAAGTGAAAGAGAAACTCAGAAGTGGATTTCCCTCCCTGTCCTATTATAGCACCATGACAAATGCATATTTTTCATGAAAAACAAGGGTTCTATCATATTTTTCTTTGGTAAGATGCAGAGTAATTTCCAGTACCATGAACTGGTGAAATCAGGTGGGGTGAAGGCAGAAGAGGTAGGCATTAGCTCAACTTCTTCATGCTCATTGAATAGTGTAGGTGTTGTCTTCAGCAATGGGGCATTACCATCAGTTAATGTATAGCAAATCATAGCCTTGGCAATAGTCTGGTTTGTATGAGAGTTCCCTTGGGGGACCTTTGTCCAACAATTTGATTAGATATAACTCATTCCTAGAACTAGAGGCTTCATTTGGTGACAAAGGGATGTTCAGTTGGGGACCAGTTTCCCTCATTACTTGTAAATATCATTTAGATCTCTTTTATATATGAATATATTTTAGGAAGCTTCTATAGTACTAAGTTTCCATACAGTTAGACTATATATTCTTTAGGCCCATAATCAGATTTCTTTGCAAGATAATTCTATTCACAGATGAATGATTAATTAAGGTTTTGCTGTTTGGAACTGTGATGTGGTATTAGAGGATGAAATGCAAATCCATGTTGCCTATAAAGCAGAAATACATGAAATTAGCAATAACTGGAGAGGTGACTCTGTGGGAAATATAAACATGATTGAATGTCTATAAAGTTGTATAGTGGTTATCATCAGATAAAAATAGGAGATATAGTCATAATTTTCTTATTTTGCACAATGATTAAATGGCAGAAAATAATACTATCTTTACAAGTTTCCTTTTATGCTCTTAGAAACATGACTCAAATTTATTTCTGCATAAGATCATATCCATTCACAGACTACAAGGTAAAGGTAGGACACATAGTTTATACATTATTGTGTTTTAAAAAGTGTAAGTGTCTACATATGATTACAACAGGTAGAAGAGATAGCAAGTTAAGAGTCTATTTGAGTAGTTAACACCATAAGATTTAGTCTGATTTGTTGATCAAAAATTAGTCTTAAATATGACACTGTGTCATTTCATAAAAATATAAAGGGCGTTTATAGTTGTTATCTGACAAATACCAACTTTCTGGAGAGTGTACTTAAAGCTCATGATTATTACATGAATAACAGCATTTATTTAATTTGCCTCAAATCACCCTGGCTTTGCAGAGTTCAAGTTTGAATTTTCATTTACTATGGATTTTAAGGCTACTGTTTTGAAGTCTTGTGCACTAGTATCATATTGATATAAATATATAGATGTATATTCATGTAAGCACTGTTTTAAGCCTGAAAGATAGAAAGTTAAAATGCCCTAGGTGGTATTACAGTTTGATATCAGGGCATACTACCTGGTCATCATCATTTAAAGTTCCTTTGACCTCAACCAATATCCAACCACCTCTAAAAAGTAAACCATGGGAAGAATAACCAGAACACATTCTGCACATGTATACTGGAATCATCCTTTTAGCCCATCTTGGTTTCTTTCTTTATTATCTTAATACATTGCTATGGAGTTTTCACTGAAGTTAAGAATGTCCTTTATAATATCTTCTTACTGTCTTACATTAGTACAGGGAGAGAAATTACTGGAATTCTCTTTTAAAGTCGGGAAGTCATAACCCATTTATTTTAGTCATGTTACCACAAGTGCTTTTATTTTCTGGTTGTCACTGCTCTGGGTTGGAGAAAAACACAATTAGTGAAAGAGAAGAATCAGTGCAGTAGGATTTTTCACACTTTACAAATGGTTACAAAGTGATAATTAACAATGTGCTAAATACTAGGTGATAATGCTCGAATGGAATAAGGTGAAAATTAATTGTCTGAGATAAGATCTCACTGGAATGGTTCATTTCCTTAAAAGCAATTGAAGCAGACAAAACCTGACATTTTTCTCGTTTTGAGGAGGATAATACACTATCATCAACTCAATTGAACTGAACCACTGCTAGTCATTACCATCATCTTTCATTCATGCTTCTGGTCATTCAACAAACACTTATTGAGTAACAACAATGTGCCTGGCATGATGATAGATAATGCAGATAAAACGGCAAAACAGATAAGTTTCTGCTTCCATAACAGTTTTACAATGTCAGTTTCTATCACCATCCATGTAATTACTGCTATCTTCGGTATCGCTATTTTTATCATAATCCCATTATTGTGTTTTTGTCATCACCAAATGCTCAAGAGATAAACCCTGTACCAATAGGAGAGGCACAATGAAGAGAAAAATTAAAATAATGCTATGTATAGCATAGGTGTCTTCAACTCATTTTTATTTTTTGAAGTGTAAGTTTAAAATGGTATTTGTCCCAGAAAGAAGAAAGAAAGAAAGAAAGAGAGAGAGAAAGAAAGAATGGAAAGAAGGAAGGGAGGAAGAAAGAAGGCCTTCTCTTATTTCCTCTTTTAAATTAGACAAAACTTCAGATTACTTCATATCATTTAACCTTCTAATATCCTGGATACTTGCAGCATATTACCCACTCTACATTTCTAATGTCTATACAGCACATGTAGCCAAAAATAGATCTGGAGGCACCAATGCAAGGATGACAGAACTTCTCCATATGCTGAACAGAGCTCTGTTTGTGATCAGAGCCCTTCCTCCAACATTATTCCCATCAGTTCACAATGTATTAACTTAAATATTTCTTTACCTATTTTAAATAAACTACTTCATTCTTGTCAGACATGACCTAATGGTATTCACCCTCTGATGTCATTCACATTATATTGCTACTCATATTGCAGTGACCTTTCTGGTCAGTCATACACATCTGTACCTGTACATTGGGTATGAGGAAGTGGAAAATATCCATAATACTAATGAGAATTAGGAACTTAAACTAGGGCAGTGATACTGGGAATTGCAACACAGAAACAAAACTGAAACAGAAGCTAAGACATTATAAAGTAGTAAAGAACAGTAGCTGAAATGATAGAGATGTTATACAAACAGTAGGATGAAGACTTTTGGTACCATTCCCTGACACATAACACAGGTAGAAGAGATAAACTGAAAGGAAGAACAGAAGGCTACCATGAGGATGTATCAGTAACATGCTCACTTATGAAAAAATATTTGTTTGGGATTCTGGAGTTTAAATTTTATAAAACTTTGAAACAGTGATATATCATACACAGTCATAAAATTTACCTGTGAACAAATAGGCAAGGCAATTCAATGGTTCTCTTTTAGAAATACTGAGAGAAAGATATCAAGGAAGTAGCTTTAGAGAGGAGTTTTTGCCTTTTGAAATAGTTCAGTAGTCAAGAGAGTGTATCTTTCTGGTTGTATAGGTAAGAGAAGGAAGGGAAATTGATTAAATAAAGCAAGTAGAGAAAACACAAGAAGGAAATCCAAGGGTGGAATCTTGGGGGAGTGAAACAATGAAAGGCAAGAAGTTTGGTAAGTGAGAGAAAGGAAGAAGCAAAGAAAGCAGGAGCAAAGCAGTAGAAACACAGGAGTGCTACAGATTCAGGAGAAAAGATAAGAGGAACACACTGACTCTACAGGCAAGGTCAGGGTAAATGGAAAGTCGATGCCTTTATTGTTCGCCATTTCATATTTTGGGAGAGCTTAGTTCAAATAGCCACAGGAGATCTGCAGAGCCGAGGGCAGACTTTTAAAGATTGGCTAGCATAAATATGGACAATTAGAAATTTATAAAGTAATAAAAAATATTTTTTCTGATAATGATGTGCTCGGGTTCTCAATTATGTGTAACCTCTGCACTGAAAGGAGATCACTCCGGTCCCTGCAATGTCATTTGTCCCTGCTGTCTATTGAGTTTTAGCCTTTGCCGTCACTTCCTGGGAGAGAGAGATATCTGAACATCTGTGCTTCACTTTTTCCCCTTGCTAGATTAATCCTGTGTGCCTCTTCCTACACATTGTCTACAATGATAGACATCTAAGATTTCTTTATGTGTGACAAGGCTTATCCCCTTTGAAGAACTAGCAAGAACACACAGAGGAGGAAGGTTTGATTGCAGCCTTCATTCTTACATTTCTTCATGTTAGAGTTATTCTCTGAAGGGTATCTCTAGTGAAAAGCTGCATGGTTTTCCACTAGAGATACCCTTCAGAGAATAACTTCTTCTAGTTACATTTTATGTTATTTATTTATTATTTCTGCCATGTGGCAATTTTTACAAATGTAACTCATCATATACTGGACACTGTCATGTCTAGTGTCATATATTATACAACCATGAATCTCCTATACAGTATAAAAATATCTTTTAGAATTTCTGCAGACACTGTCCATAGTTTGTCAGCATGTGATCCCTTCATTGGATTATCCTCAGTCATCCCAGTTTGCATGTGGTATCTACCTGCAGAATGATAACCAATATGCAAAACAAAGTAAAATAAAAATATCTATTATTCCCCTAGCTTGCTATTTTTCCCTTGAGATTTTATTATCATTTTAACTTGGCTAAGAGTTTTGTAGGACTTCGAATAATTGGAGCAGGGACTGTCTCTGGCTCTGGTGCCTGTCTTTGGGACCCTTTCACACTACTAGACTCTCTTATATAGCCTTGATAGGAGAAGATGCGCCTAGTCTATCGCAACTTGATATGCTAAGACTGGTTGACACTTATGGCAAGCATCTCCTTTTCTGAAGAGAAAGGGAGGAGCAATGGATTGGGGTAGGGGAAGGGAAGGAGAGGAGGGAGGGGAAACTGTGGTTGGTATGTAAAGTAAATAAATAAAACTTTAAAAACAGAAGAAAAAAAAAACAGAATTCTTTAGTTTCTGTCTTATTTCCTGCAGTGTAAGATCCACAGTCAAAAGGTTTTGTATAATAGAAATGCTGTATCTCAACACCTAGAACAATGCCTAGCATATACATAGCAAATATATATATATATAAATGATTGAATAGAGGTAGCATGTTGAATTTTCATCTCTCTCCTAATATCCTTAGAAAAAGGAAGATATACATTACAATCTTATCTTGCCACTATCAAACTCAGTACTAAGTAATATCCTAAAAGCTTCAAATCCTAAGGTTACATTTTAAAGAATTTATATAAATTTCATAGATTGCAAAAAGAAAGGTTGTTGCAAAATTCAGTGTGTGTGTATGTGTGTGTGCAAGTGTGCATGTGCATGTGTGTGTGTGCGTATGTTATGAGTTAGTGAATGAAAAGAACAGCAGTTATTTGTAAGGACAGATCTTGTAGTTACCTACAACCATGTCAAATTTTTAAATCAATTAAGCAGTTCTATTTTTCAGCAAGTATATATATATATAATCTGAAGAGAAATTTGAGAGATTATAGTAAAAGAAAGAAATAATGTGCCCATCTGTATTATAATTTTTAAAACCTTGTAAAAACTACTGTTTGGAACAATTTTATACTCACCAATAATCCAAAGAATATTCAGCGATTGCCAAAAAACACAACACAACAAAACAAAGAACTAATTACATCTTTTTAAAATTTAAGCAGTATGATGTGTTTGACTCTGAGCTATTTTTGAGTATTTAAACCTCGCATATACATTTTTAATTTTGATTGCTCCAATGAGCCATGCAGCTTTCCACTAGAGATACCCTTCAGAGAATAACTGCTGAAGAGCTAACTCACTGGGTGTATATGCCCTCTACACAACTGCATTTAAAATAGGAGATTTTATTTTAAATGTGTGTTCTTTAAAAAGTATATACTGCAATAAAACAAAGTGAGTGACATGGATTCATAATAAAATCCCCAATATTCCCACAATTGTTTTTAATAACAAGGAGAAAACTACATTGTCCTATATGAATTCATGTGATGTACCAACGTGTGTAAATGAATCACCTCATTTTATGCTCACAACACCGTTATTGAAAGGGTCTTATTAATCCATAATTTCACATGACAAAATGAAATAGTGAAGCAATTAAAGGACTTACTTGAGATCAGCCAATAAGTGCCTGTTGGAGTGAAGATACATAAAGACCTAGTCAGATAAAAAAAAAAAATCTTGAATTTACTCCTATGTGTGAGCCACAGAGATAAGCAGAGCCGGAACTCACAGATGAGCACTAGCAGAATCAGGAATGTTAAACACACAGAGTTAGAGGAAAGGATGAATAACCTGCCCAGAAGATTGTGGGCAGAACTAGTTAGCAGTCTGACAATCTTTCTGCTGTCTATGCGGGTGAGACCACACCATATCCTCCCCCAAACCCATATCACAATTTTCCAACCTATATAACCCATGTTTATGCAAGTTGCCACATGTACTTTTTGAAACCCATATTTATGGAAGGTGTCACATCGTTTGTCTTTGTAATAAAATCTCTTAAGCTTTATTGACCACACAAGATTGAGGTAATTTTCACTAAAGTATGAATATTTTCATTAAAGTATGCTATGCTTAAATATTCCTAAAGCTAACTACTTGGGGTCAGAATCATGAAGTCTGGACCAATATAGACCTATTGAAACAACCTTCTTGCCTCCTCTGAATGGTTATTGTAACTGACAAGGGTGTGGGTGCAGAGACCCTTGTACTTCCATAGAAATGCTGAGAAATTGGTAGATAAATTGAGGTTTGCAAATAATATTATTTTTCAACTGTAAAATAATGAATGGCAATATATGTATTATATTTTCAGTCTGAAATGTTGTCGACCACATCATGTTTTAAAATATTTGTTTTCAGTTGGTAGCACTATTGGGGAAATTCTGAAGGCATTGGGTTATGGGTTAGATATGAAGGAACCAAGTGGGTTGTTGGAAGTAGGTTTTCATTATATTTCATCCCTAACCATTTCCTAGCACTTCTCTGACTTCCTGATTTGCAGTGATGAGAACAACTCTCCCTAGTCATTTGCTGATAACATCATGATGTTTTGCTTAAGTGCATGGGGCAAATAAATCATGCACTGAATCTTCTGAAACCATGACCCAAAATAAGTAATTCTATAATGTTTTGTTGTCTTAGAATTTTGTCCCAGTAGCACAGAGGTATCTAGTATATTGAGTATAATATTTTGATGGATATTAATATTTATATAAACTAATTTAAAAATTGATAGATGATGATTTCAAAAATGTTAGTTCCTACTAGAGATTTGAGAGCCAGCAAGATGTCTCAGCAGGTTAAAGTCCTTACTGCCAAGTCAGAAAGCCTGAGTTCCATTTCTGGAATGTACATGCTAAAAATAGAGAACAGATTCCTTTAAATTGTCTTTGGAGTCTTCTCAAATGCTACGGCATTTGTGCATACACACAAACACGTGCACACATATATGTACACATACAAAATCCTCAAAGAAATAATAAAAATATTTTAGAAAGGGTAACAGCTCAAGAATAACCCACTGTTACTGGGTAACACGTTCTGCTGTTATTGTGACTGAATTATTTGACTTTTATAGGGATAGATTCTATCCCTAGTATAGATTAAGTTCTGTAGAATTGTGATTCATTAATCATGTGTTTTGTCACAAAAGATCTATATTTTTTAATTTTTTCACAATAATATCATTGGCACTAGTGATAGCTGTCAATGTACTGGTATGTAGTTAAACTGATAAATCATCAAGAAGAAAAGACAGATGATCCAATACTCCAAGCTTACAACTGGTTGAGTAAACTCTTAGCATAAAACAATATTAAGTTTCAATCCTTGTTTTTTTTCCTACCTACTATATCATTGAGTTTATTAAAACTATGAACTTCACTGTAGCTCAATTTCCTATTTCTTGAAATTGACATAGTAACAAACCTGCCTACTTGGTAAAGGCACCTTGGATCATATTTCTTTTCCAGGTTCACTCCAAGTACCAGTATCAAACCATAACAAATGACATCATCATGCAACATTAATTGTTGGTCTAGATGACTCTCCAGACCATCTGTCCTATTTGTGTTATCTCAGCATCCTGGGTTTCTTCTACCTAGCTGTATATGCTTCTACAAATAGTGTTTCTGGGAAAGAATGGTTTAGAAAATTAGGGAGCAAGAGTTAAATGGCTTTAGATGGAACTGACCCATATAATTTAGATTTATGTTTGAAAAGCAAATCATATAACCATATATAGGAGGCTGGGAAAGTTAGGAATTGAGTTTTTCTGTGGACTGAGAGGCAGATGAAAAATATTTACGTGAAGATATTAGTGTGATCAAGCATAACTTGGTTTACAGTCAGCAAGAAGTCTTTTTAATGAATGTTAAACCATAAAATGAATTCATCTAATCACTGAGCATGTGTAAATCTGTAAGATCTATATAAAAGTTCTTCCAAAGACTGAATATAGATCTACTGTATGACCAGTTGTAGTACTATTGGATATTTGCCTAAAAGACTCCGAATCAACATGTTAGAAAAATTCTTACAAGCCAATTTCTATTGCAACATTTTTTACAATAAATAAGTTATTGAAATAACAGAGGTGTCCAACAACATAGAAATGTATGAAGAATTTATGGTATCTGTGTATATACAGTGGAAATTTTGTAGCCATAAAGAACATGATGTTCTGTCATTTGCAGAAAAAATATATGCACTTTGAAATAATCCCCGTGTTTGAATAGGTATGGCTCCCACTGACTCATGTGTCTGAATGGCTAGCCTATATGGAGTAACACTGAAGGAGGTGTGGCCTTTCTAAGAGTTTATAAGATTTGCCATGGTCATGGTTATCTCTTCACAGCAATAAAAACCCAAACTAAGACAGAAGTTGGTACCAGAGACTGGAGTATTACTGTGATAGATAGGCCTGACCATACTTTTGTTTGGAGGTGTGTTTTTTTTTTTTTGAAAGAAATGTGTCACAGTGGAGGTCAGCTTTGAGTTTACATATGCTCATGCTACATCCAGTTACACCTTCTCCTCTTTGCTGCCTATAGATCAAGATGTAGAACTCTCAGCTCCTTCTCCATGGCCACGTGTACCTGGGTGCTACCATGCTTCCCACCATGATGATAATAAACTAGACCTCTGAAACCTGTAATCCAGACTCAATCAAATTTTATCCTTTATAAGAGTTGCCATGGTCATGGTTATCTCTTCACAGCAATGAAAACCCTAACTATGACAGAAGTTGGTACCAGAGACTGGGGTATTACTGTGATAGGCCTGACCATGCTTTGTTTGGAGTAATGTGGGTTCGGGTACTCTGTATTAGGAAAGCAGTGGAATGTTTTAGTGGGACTTAATGGCCCATCCTAGTAGAAGCACTGAAGATAGTGCTGCTGTGCTGCTGAGGATGATGTTAACTCTGGGGGCCTGGCTCAAGAGGTTTCAGAGGAGAAGAATTTTTTTTATGTTGCCTGGAGATCATTCTTGTGATATTTTGGTGAACTGTTTTTTTTTTGGCAGTGGTTGAGGAATATGCTAGAGGCAGAGGTAAAGAAATTTAGATTGATAGATTGATTGCACTGGGAGAGGAAATATCAAAACAGCATAGCATAGCATAGACGGTCCTGTGGTTCTCTTTTATGTACAGTGTTTTGATGAAACATGGGAAGTTCAGAAAGGAAATATATGAAATGTATGTTTCAAGGATTAAAGGGGTACCAGGAAGTTGAATGGAACTAAATCCTATGTTCAAGGAGATAAATAGATTAAAGATGTTAAATGAAATTAAGGGAGCGGTGACCTAGAGGCAAGATCCCACCCAGCTAAGCTTTCATCTTGTGAAAATGAATTAAAGAAAATCTTAAGTTCAGGCATGGTGGTACATACCTTTAATCCTAGCACTCAGGAGACAGACACATGCACATCTCTGAGTTCAAGATCAATCTACACAAAAAGTTCCAGGACAAGCAACTTGGGGGTCAATAAAATCCTCAAAAACAGAAAACTGATGAAGATACAAGGGAGCCATGTTCCAGGGCCAGCAAGCAGTAGAACTTGGCACCTTTAGCCATCCATGTGACTCTGGCTTCAACGTCAAGAATAGAAAAATTACGGAATTTCCCTGTGTGACTAAGGAAAGTCGCTGAGGCCAGATGTGTGGCAGGGGTGTCCCTGCATAGAGGCCCAGAAAAGCCATTGTTTGAATCTTTGAAGATGAAGCCTGTATTGCCTTGGAGACTCCAGATATTAGAGAAGCTAGAATCATAGGATATCTGCTGAGGAAAGCTGCTGACAGCAATGAAATCAGCCCAGGAGAAAGAAGTGGGCTGCAGTCAACAAAGCTGAAAGGAGTCAGAGATCTGACGAGATGCAGAGTTTGAAATTTTCCCAGCTTGTTTTCAGTCCTGTGTTGGTCCAGTATTTCCTCACTATCCTGCCTTGCATGAAGTGTGAACAGATTCAAAGTACAATATATACTTGTATAAAATTATCCTTCTGTAACATAATGCCATTTGCAATGAATATATACAATAAATAACTTAAATAGTTAATAAAATAAAATTCAGCCAGGCATGGAGGTACACTCCTTCAATCCCAGTACTTGGAAGGCAGAGGCAGGCAGATCTCTGTGAGTTCAAGTTCAACCTGGCTGACAAAGTGAGTCCAGGATAGTCAGGGGTGTTAAACAGAGAAACCTTGTTAAATTTTTTTTAAAAATCATGTTCATAAGGATTATAATATCAATTTCTGTTTGTGAAAAGCTCATAGATTTAAGTTAAATAATATTTTCTGTATTTCCAGATTTTTTTTTGGTTCTTTTTTTTTAATAATTTATTTTTTATTTCTCCAAGTTACATCTCAATCACAATCCCCTCCCTACTCCCCCCTCCAGTCCCACCCTTCCACCCTCCTCCCCCTCAGCCCC
>CAJQZJ010033967.1:3123681-3182206 GCA_907164525.1 Lophiomys imhausi | reverse complement strand
GGTTAGACCCAGGGACTTCTCTCTTTTGCTTTTCTGTATCCTCCTTTTTCTCCTATATAGGAGTGAACAGACTTTCTTTTGGTTCTTTGAGACAGGGTTTCACTGTCTTTTCTGGACCTTGCTTTGCAGACCAGGCTGGCCTTGAACTCACAGAGATCTTCCTGCCTCTACCTCCTGTTTGCTGGGATTAAGAGTATGCACCACCAGACATAGGTCTTTCAGGTTATTTTAATCTAAAATGTGATATATTACCACCTGTTATTAGAGAAAGAGAATATTCCCATTCTATGACAGAGGTCTCTGGGCTGAGAAAGCAAGTGCCATTGATTGCAAGTTGATCTCAGAACTCCACCCAAGTAGGATGTATTTATGTGGAAGCCCATTTGCATCATTTTGCAGTTTGCACTGGGCCACCAAAAGCACTACCTCTACAGCTTCAGCTTTGCACTGATATGTACAGACACTGCAGTGAAGTTTAAGATGAAGGCTCCAGACTTAATGCATAAATGTTCACCAGTTGCAGTAACACAATCCAAGATAGGTGCACATGTGCCTTTTTAAATTCAGCATAAAACTATCATTTGAATTTTGACATTTTTGTTGAAGCCTTCGGTCATTCTTCTCGATTCTTTTTTTCTGTATTCATGGTGATGAAGGACCGTGTGTGCTCCTATGCCGTTGGCTGCATGGACGGACCAAGACTGATGCCTTGTAGCTCTGACCACATTCACTTTGGCAATCTGCTGCCCTCACTCCACAGCTTTTAGTGGATGTGACTACTTAGGGCGGCTAATACTTTGGCCACTTTCAGCAGAGAACAGCCCATGGTTAGTGGTATTGATGTCTATGATGTTGGAATCCCTATAGCTAACAATAGCTGAGGAGAGAATGATGATACAACAAGCATGACTTCTTTCCTGAGAAGGATTCATTCATACATGTGAACTCAAAAGTTCCCTACAAGGTAAACCGCAGTTTAGAATTTGGAAACTACATCTCTACCAATGTTGTTTTCCTCTCTCTGCTTGCCTCTTTTCTTCCCAATCTCTACCAATTTTTTCTTATGAATAGTGTTTTAGTGATGCACTTTTGCAAGATATTTCATCTCAGGTTCAACTTCTAGGCCTGACCTAAAACACTGGACATACCCGAGCTTATTAATATATTAGGTTCCTAAAATCAGCTAATGCTGTAAGCACAGAAAAAAAGACTCTTTACAAGGCTTTTATAGTATAGATTAGCTACTCATTCAACAAAGAAATTAAATATGAAGGCTTAAAACAATATCCCTTACCCAGAAGCTCTGTACTGAACCAAAGAATGGGGATGCACAATCTGTCAAGATAGTTTATCCAGACTGAAAATGCAGTGTTCCTCTGTGCTCACATTGCATGACAATTACATTAAAACTATAATGGTTTCTGAGAAGTTTCTGTAAATTTTTTAACCCCCAGGACTGGAATTTTCCTGGTGCTCCAAGGAGTTTACAAGACAGCAATAAAGGAAATGGTCCTGGAACTTTATTTCTGTTGGTGTAAGAATAAGTGAAGTGTGCCATCTCATTCAAAGGGTCCTACATGATATCTGATGTCTCCAGGAAAAAGATGGCAGTTTGGGGAATATATTGAGAATTATGAATGTTACATGTATAACTTACCTGGTAGCTATTTTCACATATTTAGATGTTGATGAGGAGGAAGTGGCACTACAACTTTTTACATCATCCAGAAATAAGAGTTTTCTCTTGTACAACACCCTCATAAAACCCAAATCTCCATGCAGATGAAAACTATCCACACTATACTCAGACATGAAGTCTCAGACCTTGCTAATGTAGATGATTCTATGCAGGTCAATTTAAGAAACTTTGTATCTCCATAAACCAATGTGATTCTGGATATATCACCAGGGGAGATTAGCCATAAGTGTAATCAATCCATCTTTTTCTATTTATATCTATCTTCCCATTATTTCTTTCCCAAATGTGGTAAAATATCTTATCACAAAGTAATTGTCCCAAATCAACTGCACTTAAAATTATAAGTCTATCCCACTAACACTCTTCTAGGCCAGAATGTTCAGTAATATAAAATTATGCAAAGCAGATTGGCAATATTTGAAAAACAGAAGTACAGTGGGTCTTGCCAAAATTAGCCAATGATTTACAGTTTATATTTAGCTGTAGGGGAAAACCAGGAGGACTCCTAGTCCTCAGTTAACAGGCAGTATGAGGGTGTGTTTTTCTACCTGAACAAACCTAAGATGAGGCACCAACAGAATAGAAAAAGATAAAGTTTTGGATGCAGTACATCTGTGTTGAAGCCTGGCTTACCTACTTTGTTTGATTGTTTCACTTTTCCAAACCTCAAAATATTCTTTGAAAATAGTATACATTTCTCTACAGGTTTGGATTTATAGGTAATAGTAGTTAATACATATAGAGGGTTAGCCCCTGTGTGTACAGAAACCTGTTTAATATTGGTCGAACAGCATTTCATGAATATCCATTTATTTATTCCTATATTAATATTTAATTGCATGTTGCCAATTGAGACATACAGAATTAAAATATTATCACAAACAGGTAATGAATTCAAAATCTTGGTTTTGATCCTGGGTGCTCAAATTCCAAACCAAAAAAAAAAAAAAATAGATTTTTACATTTACAAACATTTGGGTGTTATTTCAATGAATTTCTTTATTATGATAAGCATAATGCATATCATATGCACTTAAAAAAAAAACCTGCTTGCCTTTGTACCTCACCCTTTGTGACAAACCAAATTGCCAAAATCCAATACATCACATTACTAAAATAGTGTACATTCGGTCAGAAATATTTCTGATGAATGGTTGTCGTAGACGGACAGGTGAACTTGCTCTTTGCGAACCTTTCAAGAAGCAGAGCATTAAACTATGCCATCTTCACACTAACACTGGGTCTTTATCTAGCATAATGAACTTGTGTACTAAGTTTTTGATGCTTCACCAACACACACATTTATCTGCAAATTTTTGTAGTTTAGTTAACCCCATAAGTGGGAAACATAAAAGCACTATTAAAGATATTAAAGATAGATGATCTCTGAAGAAGTATATGCTTAAAATTCAATACTTTGAATGCTTATTTAAAACATTTTACATATAAGTGCTGCTGATTCCACATTTGTTATGCCATTTGACTACCCAAAGACTCAGGATTGATATTATGTGAAACTCTTGACAATTCAAGTAAAGGATAATCTGATTGTGTTTCCCCAAACTGGTCAATAATAAATGAGAGTTAAAATTTAAATCCAAACAGTAGATTACTCACAGTACATTATTAATAAGACACATTATTCTAACATTTTCAAAGGATGATACATTATTTACTGCCTCCACTAGTAAAATCCCTAACAGAAAAGAAAAGACTGGACTCAAAATAAGACTGATTTGAGCTAGTTAAACACCCAACATGTAGTTGGTTTTGAATTGGGTAGAAAATACATATAACATTTATTCTTTAGTGCCTGAGAAAATTATTCTCAAAATTAATCTGTTTCTCAAAGTGGCCTACATTGTATAGACACATGTGAAATAACTTGTAAGTATTTAATGTGAATAATCATTCACAAAATGGTTTGTAAAATTCAGTGAGCAACTGGCTGGCAACTCTTCAGAGCAACAGAGTCACATTGAACCAGATACAACTGCAAACCATAAGAAAGTTAAGAGAGTTCTTTGGATTTGTGTCAGTGTTTTGTTTCCTTTGGCATGTTTTTTTCTTTATTTTTGGATAATTTTATTAAATTTATTTATTGTAGCATGTGAGTGGGGCAGCACACCTCATGGTGTGCATGTGGAGGTCAGAGTATAACCCATGGAATTGATTCTTTCCTTTTACCATGTGAGCCCAGAATTAATTTGAAGTTGACAGGGCTGGCGGTGAGGTGCTCTTCCCCACTAAGACACTTCACAGGCTCTCATTCCCCCGCCCCCACACTTTTTTTTTTTTTTTGAGACAGGGGCTTTTGTATCCAAGGTTTGCTGAGGACTGACTATGTAGCCCAGGATAAAGAACTTTTGATCTTTCTCTCTTCTCCCTCTACCTCCAGAACATTATAGGTGGGTGTGTTACCATATTCAGTTTTATTTGGTGATGGGTATTGATTCCTGCTTAGGTAAATGATACAATTGGTTATGCAAATGATAAAAGTCATGAAGGAAAATAGTAATCTGTGAACAGAAAAATTATAAATAATGATGAATCTTAGTGTGGTTTTAATGTTTTTTGGTGTCTCTTATGTATGTTAACCTTCATAATTATTTTAACCTAAATTTGTATATAGGGATTTTTTTGATTCATATATAGGTAGTAAAAACTAACGTAGAAAAAACTGTTGGAATCTGTATATTCAAACTTACAATAAAATGCCACAGTCAAGTTGATAACAAAAGCACATTTCATTCTTCTTAATTAGATTTTTCCAGTTTTACTAATATGCACATCTGCAGTCATAGTGTATGTGTTCAAGATATTTGTATGCAAAGGGTGTGTGTACTTGATGTTTGTCATGGTATATGTATGAGTGCATGAGTATATATGCGTGATGTTTATGTGCATGGTTTGCATACCTATTATTATATATTCTGCATGCAAGGTGTGTGTAG
The DNA here is from genome assembly GCA_907164525.1 of Lophiomys imhausi. NCBI lineage: Eukaryota > Metazoa > Chordata > Mammalia > Rodentia > Muridae > Lophiomys > Lophiomys imhausi. The sequence goes on along the minus strand of CAJQZJ010033967.1, from coordinate 3,177,553 downwards.
GTATGTTATCTCTGCATGTTGGATTTATGTGATTGTGTGTACATAATGTGATCATTCATGGTGTATGTTCATATGTTATATGTGGGTGTAGGTGTATATGTATGTGAGCATGATATTATGTGTCTATGGTCTATATGTGCAATATATGTGTGCATATCATATGTTCATGGTGTTTATCCATGTTTTGTGCATGTATGGTATATGTGTTCATGATATGTTTGTGTGCAGAATGTGTGTATTCATGGTGTATGTATGCATAATGTATGTATATGATATGTGTGTATTCATGGTGTTTGGTATATGCATGATACATGTTGCATAATATATGTGCACCTTATGTGTGTGTACAGGGTGTGTGTACATTATATTATGTCTCATGTGTGTGCATATGTTTTTTTGACTTGGTGTGTGTGTCTGTGTGTAAATCGACTTTTAAATATTTGAAACCTTACTAAATTTGTCAATCCCCTGTCACTGTCAAGATAATATCTACTTCCATCATCACAAGTTCCTTTGAATTATCTAACCAGAGCCATCTCTCCTCACTACCAAACACAACATATGACAACCATTAATCTCCACTATAAACTTTCAATAAAATATGTCATATTAATACAATTATGTCATATGTAAAATATTGATATTCAAAATATGTATAGTCTGTAGTATTTTCTAGAAATACAGATAAAGTGGTGTGTACTGCTTCTGGGTATAAATCCAAATGATTCCTCACCAAACCACAAGGACGTTTCCTCATCTATGTTCATAGCAGCCTTATTTGTAATAGCTAGAAACTGGAAACAACACAGATGTCCCTCAACTGAGGAATGGATAAAAAAAAAGCAAGGAAACCGTGCAATTTGTAGCCAAATAGATGAAACTAGAGAAGCTCATCCTGAGTGAGCTAACACAGACTCAGAAGGATGCACAAGGCATCTATTCACTTATAGTCATATTTTAGCCAAATAGTACAGGATAATTATACTACAACCAATGCAGCAAAGGGAACATGGACATAGACTTTTTTTTCCCCTGTCAATGGGACACTTTTCCCTAGTGGTGCTACCTTGTAGGCCCACAGTGTATGAGGAGGCCCTTGGACCTCATATGAATGCTGAACTGGGGCGGGGGACTGTTATGTAGGGACACTCCATTCCGGAGGAGAGGGTTGGAAGGGATAGGGGGTAGAGAATGGGAAGCCAGGACTGGGAGTAGTAGAAAGAGTGTACTGTGATGGATATGTGACCTGAAGTAATTAATAAACATAAAAGGTAGACAATTCATGAAAATATGTTTATCTTTAACCATTACAATATATACCCACAAGAAAAAATGAAAAATTACTTGTGATCAATTAAAACTTGAAGATATAATATCTATGAAAAAAATGTAATTTAACTTTTCACATACTATCAAACAAATGAACTGATTCAAATTTTTTGGATATTATAAATATTTGCTGATTTTGTTTTCCTGAAGGCTTAGGCTGGCCTTGAACTCATGGCAATCTGAGGATATCCACCATCCAGGAGCTAGATTGACAATTGTAGGCTAGCACAGCTAACAGTTGTAACAAATCAAAATTCCAGAACTATTTATGAACAAATTATTTTATTATAAATATAAAATTTTGTTTTAGAAGAATAAATAATTCAGAATTAAAATACTGGGATGCATGGTAAATGTAGGTTTAGTTTCATAAGAAACTATATGTTTTCCAATAAAGCAGATCATATAATCCTGTTATCAATGCTTGTGTGTTTTGATTTCCTCCTAGCTACACAAACATCAGCTGCATCAAGTATTTTATTGTAGCCATGATAGTAGTGGTGTTTTGTTGTGTTATTCCTTTGCATTTATCAGAGAGACAATGTTGTTAAACATGTCTTATTATTTTTTTTTTGTTTTTTTTTTTTGGTTTTTCGAGACAGGGTTTCTCTGTGTAACAGCCCTGGCTGTCCTGGACTTGCTTTGTAGACCAGGCTGGCCTCGAACTCACAGAGATCCGCCTGCCTCTGCCTCCCAAGTGCTGGGATTAAAGGCGTGTGCCACCACGCCCAGCTCTACACATGTCTTAATATGTTTTTGTACTCAATAGTCTATCCTCTGGATCAGAGTATTTTTTCATATATTTTCCCATTTTCTAGAAGATTTCTGTTCAATTTTAATAAGGTACACAAAACATGTGTGTTTGAAGATATATATGATGCAAACACCTTATTTCAAGCTATTGGTTTTCTTTTCGTCTTCCTTTATGTAGTTTTTCACAAAATTAAGGCTTTCATTGTTTTTTAAATTTAATTATACTTATTGGAGCTGGAGAAATGGTTCAGCAGTTAAAAGCACTTATTGCTCTTGCAGAAGACCCAAATTAAGTTATCAGAAACCACATGGTGGCTAACAACCATCTGCAACTCTATTTTCAGGCAGTCTCCCTCTCTCTTCTATCTGCTGTGAGCAGCAGGAATGTACATATTCATGTATATGTAGGCAAAACATGCATGAAAATAAATGTAAATAAATCTAATAATTTAAATATTAATAAGTATATTAATTGTTCCTTTTATGAGTTACCCTCATGATATTGCACTCAAAAGTTTGACTAGTCCAGGTTTGAAGATTTCCCTCCATTTTTTCTCAAAGTTTTGTAATTTTACATTTTAAAGTTAAATATTATTTCTTTGCAAGTGATTTTTCTATATACTATTCAAAGTTAGCCTTGTTTGTTGTCTCTAGAAATCAATGCTTGTATAGCATGTGATTCCGTATTTTGTTTCTTTCCTCAGTGTGTTCAGGTGCCATCACACACTGGACTGGAAAGGGTATGTCTGAATCTGGAATGGTTCGGTTCTTCAGGATCCCACTCAGGCTGGGAATGCCAATAGGAAAAAGCTTTCTCTGAAGATCTTAGTGTTACGCTCTTTTAGATGTTATTAAAATAGCTCCTAAGATGGTATTTAATAAAATAATTTACATATCTGTCTTCCACAGTGAATGGCTGCTACATGACTCTTGGAAAGAAGAAAGGGATTTTCAAAGTGGGTTTACCTTATTGGTTGAAACTTAGGGTTTCAGGGTACCTCATTTACATGAAAGAGCATTCCAGGTTCTAGGCTATGTGACTACTTTGAGAACTGCAGGAGTAGAGGTAGCAGGGCTATGTGCTTTGGAGCATGAATATGAATCAATAGAACAGAGAAAGAACAGTCCTTACTCCTGCTCTTCTCCAGCTATGAAAATTTCAGTCTCAGACTGAGATTTTCAGGATGTGGACAAGTCTCTGACCCCACTCTAGCTCCATGCCTGTTTCCCTGTTCACACAGCCTATGTGCCACCACAACAGCACACATGTAGAACCTACTATTTACTATTGAATAGTTGAATCTACTATTTCACTGTTTTTGTCCATTTAACAAAACCATGCTGACCATTTTGATATAGAACATTAAGTGTAGAGGAATTTTAATCCAGCAACATGGCCACTTTGGCAAGGAATCACATCCAAAGGCCTTCTAGATTTATGTGATCCTGCTTAAATGCAGACACACCCTGCATTACAGTATGATTTGTCTGGAACACAGACATGCCCTTAGAACAGACCTTTAATCTCAAACAATGTAGGTTAGATTAGTTTGCAGAAGGAAATAGTCATGTTTGCAAGTGAGGTCTAGTTGAGGGACCGACAAAGTGATGAATCAGAGAAAGACTGGACAGAATAACCATCTCATGAGACAAGACAGGAAAGAGAAGTGACTTCAGAGAACAGTGAAGAGAAAGTCGGTGGTCAGTCAATGCAGAGGTCAGTCTGTGGAGAACAGTCCAGTAGAGGTAAGACAGTAGTGTAAGGTATAGTACAGAGAAAGAGTAGAGAAGATAAAATGGTAGAGTAAGGGATAGTAAAGAGAGAGTAGAGAAAAAAATAAAGTAGAGCAGAGTACAGTAGAGAGTTCAATAGTGAAGACAGTACAGTAAAGAAAGAAGTAAAGTTGAGTACAGTAGCAATTTTAGTAGAGAGAAGATAGAGCAGACTTGAGTTTGTGTAGTTTGTTCCAGTTCAGTTCATGGAGTTCAGAAGCAGAACAAGTCAAGAGAGGATGAGAGAAGCCAGTTTGAATCGGCCAGCATGTAGAGGAGTATGAGCCAGAACAGCTGAGTTAAACCACCCAGTCAGTGTTCAAAAAGAGTTAAAAAGGGTGAACATAATCACCCAAAAGTCTTTGAGGGTGCAAACATTCTTGCATGGAGGCCAGAAGTTTCCAAGCCTAGGCCTAGGCTACTGGACAGAGTCAGTAAAACTCCAAGATTACATTTACATCTGTCAAGTAAAAGCTACTTTCAAATTGAGTGTCTCAGCTCTCTGTTTAACTCTTCATTATATATATATATATATATATATATATATATATATATATGTACCTCTTAGTAGTCATACTATCGTTATGACTGTAGACATAGTCTAAATTTTAAATTGATAATATTGTCTATAGACAGTGAGTCCTGTTTATACTGTAGATCTTGTTGTTTGGCTTCAATGTTCAGATTTTTTTTTCATATTCTTGCTGATTTTCTTTCTAGAATCTTTGACAGAGGACTTCCCAGGAATAGTTGTTCATGAGCTACAATTTTCATGCTTTTCAACATTGCTTTATGTGCTTTCAGATTCTGTTATTTACAACTTTAAAGATAGCTGCAACTTCTTCCTTTTATCATTAGGTAACATCATCACTGTCTTCTGCAATTTTGTCTGCTCTGAGTTTTATTTTTCCACAATATTAAAGCCATTCCTCATTTTCCTCCTTTTGTTTGTTTTACAATTCTGGATTTCAAATTTAGAACTTCTTACATCCTACACAAGCTTTCTACAACTGATCAATTCCTGCATTTAAAAAAGCAATAGCGGTATAATAATTTTGCTATACCTTTACTTTCAACATAAAAAGGCCATTGAATTTTCATCTGTGTCCTGGAGTTTATATAATTAATTATATTCAGTAGCAAACATTTCTACAGAGCTTGAAGTTTTTGGAGAGAAGATATTGGCTTGATCTTTCATATTGATGATATTCTGATAATAAGCGTGAGCTTCTTTTTGTAAGTTCTATTTTACTAATGAGCAGAGCATATTTGGACAGAAGAGAAGATATGCAGACAGGCTGGATCTACAGATTGAAGTTTTCCTGGGTGGAATGAAGTTTGGTGGGCAGAAACTGCTTCCTGAAATGTTGGGTTAGATATGAGTGGGTAAAAAGTTGCATATAACATAGGAGACTTCTGAAGTTTGGTGAGTATATATGGAGGATGCTGTTAAAGCCTAGCCTCCCTTGTGGTGTTGTAGGGAGAAATCAGACCAGGCTAGTGCATTGTTTGGGCCATGCCAGCTGTTGCTGAAAAGGTGTCGATAGTATCAGATTTGTTTGTGTTTTTAGTTCTCTCTCCCTGGCAATGAGACACTTTTCACTGATGGTACTGCCTTGTAGACCCCCAATGAATGAGGAGGCTCTTGGCCCTCATAAAACCTCTCAACTGAGATGAGGGACTGTTATATAAGGACACCCACCCCAGAGAAATGGGATGGAAGGGTTAGGAGGTAAAGAAAAAAATGAAATGTGATGTTTCAGCCTTTTACTACTAATTGTCATAAACTGTTTAGGATAATTAAGAAATGCAAACTAATGGTTATGCAAGCCGGTCATTCTGTTAGGTACTAGGACAGACTATTATAGTTATTGTCTAAGCTAATCAGAAATAAAGCTGCTAAGAGACAAGTAACATCTGCTTACCCTAATAGAAGAGATAGATAGGGCCTCTTCAAAAACCTCAAGAGATCTGCAGAATATGGCATTCAAAGATGTTTTCGTAACTTTAGATTTTTTTATATCAAGACATATCAACTCCTGAAGCACCTCCTATTCTACCCCAAGTAGAAGATGAGCATCGAAGAATCTCCAGTGGGAGATTACTGAATTAGTCGCAAGCCTATCTCTTGGTAGGAAAAGCGCCTTGCTCCAACTGTAGACAGAATGCTGTCCAAAAAAGGACAAAACCTGGAAGCAGGTAAGTAGACAGCCTAGCTCTGCCAAGACAGGGTAGGTAAGTCCTTCATAACCCCTGCTCTACAATCAATGTCTGTCAGAGAAACGGGGCCAAATGACTGAAGATTGATGCTGTAATGTATGGAGAGAAAATGGGAACTGTCCAGGCAGCCACTGGTATGTCATTTCTTAGTTTTGGAAGCCCCGGGCCCTGTACTTCCTATAAAATCAGATTTCTGAGGAATCTTAAAGAAGCAGAAGGAAAAAGGAGAGAGATGCCTACTCTTTCAATAGAGGGGACTGTGTTTATTTAAGAACACAGCAGGGGAAAAGACTCTGCAAGAAGGTGAAGGGTCTGCAAGGGAAATAAGAGGCATCACCCCTTTATAAGACCTGAAATGACTGCCACACTTAACCCACATTTCCCTCCTGAAGTCCCCTCATCTCATAGGTTCTTGCTGTAGGTATCAGAGTAGCTTGAAGTGAGACAGGCAGACTCAACAAATGAACTAATAAAGTTTAACCAAATTATCTGTATACTTGCAAAAGTCCATTTTAGGGATGAAGCATCCGCTCAGATAGGAAGATCCAAGAAACTAATCAGGCTAGAAACTGGAGGATATGTGGGAATTCTGAGTACAGAGTGAGGTGGTTGGAGGGGTTAGACAGGGTCCTGTGGGTCTTATCTTCACTTCTTAAAGGATTAATTATATACCTCCTGCTAAAATTTGTTTAGCTTTACCTAACATGATATTTTCTCATCCTCCTGGAACTGTAGCTTGGTATTTTCATAAGATGAAGAAAGTTTTAATGGATTACTTTTTCAATATTCTTCCAACTCTACATTTTTTTCTCTTTTCCTGGTAGTCAGATTATTTGAAAATTGCCATGATTTTGTTGTCGCATGTGTCGCCTCCATGCCATATATCAGCTCATTTGCTGAATATTTTTATTACTTCTGTTACTGTATTTTCAGATCCTTAATTGCCTTTTAATTCTATGTTATTTATTTATTGCTTCACGTTACATTTCCATCTTTCCACCCCTCCCAGTCCCGTCCTCCCAACCTCTACCCCATAAACCTTCCATCCCAATCCTCTGGAGTGGTGGGTCCCCACATAACAGTCCCCTGCCCCAGTTCAGCAGTCCTATGAGGGCCAAGAGTCTCCTCATGCACGGGGGGGGGGGGGGGGGATACAAGGCAGCACCACTAAAGAAAAGTGTCTTATTGACAGGAAAAAAAAAAGTCTATATCCATGTTCCCTTTGGTATATTGGTTGTGGTATAGTTATCCTGTACTATATGGCTAAAATCTGACTATAAGTGAATAGATGCCATGTGCATCCTTCTGAGTCTGTGTTAGCTCACTCAGGATGAGCTTCTCTAGTTCCATCCATTTGGCTGCAAATTGCATAATTTCATTGTTTCTGATAGCTGAGTAATATTCCATTGTGTAGATGTACCACAGTTTTTTAATCCATTCTTCGGGTGAGGGACATCTGGGTTGTTTCCAGTTTCTAGCTATCACAAATAAGGCTGCTATGAACATAGATGAGGAAACTTCCTAGTGTTTTGGTGAAGAGTCATTTGGATGTATACCCAGAAGTGTTATGGGCTGGGTCCCGAGGCAGAGCTATTCAAAGTTTCTAAGATATCACCAGACTGACCTCCATAGTGATTGCACAAGCCTGCACTCCCACCAGCAATGGAGGAGGGCTCCCCTTTCTCCACACCCTCGCCACCATGTGCTGTCATTTGAGCTTTTGATGTTAGCCATTCTGACAGTTGTGAGATGGAATCTTAGAGTTGTCTTGAGTTGCATTTCTCTAATTATTAAGGATTTTGAGCATTTCTTCAAGGTCTCTCAGTCATTAGGAATTCCTCCTTTGTGAGTTCTCTGTTTAGCTCCTTTCCTCATTTTTTTGATTGGATTATTTGGTTTCTTGCCATTTAATTTCTTGAGTCCTTTGTAAATTTTGGATATTAGCCCTCTGTCAGATGTGGTGTTGGTGAAGATTTTTTTCCCAATCTTTAGGCAGCTGTTGTGTTCAAATGACAGTGTCTTTTCCCTTACAGAAGCTTTTCAGTTTCTTGAGGTCCCATTTATTCATTGTTGTTCTTAAGTGCTGAGCTGTTGGTGTTCTGTTCAGGAAGTTGTCACGTGTGCCAATGAGTTCGAGGGTTTTTTCTGATTCTATTTTGTGAAAGAGTTTGAAGAGTATTGGTATTAGCTCTTCTTTGAAGGTCTGGTAGAATTCTGTGCTGAAACCATCTGGCCCTGGGCTGTTTTTGGTTGGGAGATTTTTAATGACTGTTTCTATTACTTTAGGGATTATAGGGCTATGTAATCTTTTAACCTGATCTTGATTTAGCTTCAGTAGGTGGAATCTATCAAGAAAATTATCCATTTCACTTAAGTTTTCAAATTTGGTGGAGTAGAGATTTTTAAAGTAGGAACTAAATATTCTCTGGATTTCCTCAATGTCTGTTGTTATTTCTACCTTTTTATTTCTGATTTTCTTGATTTGGGTTTTTTCCCTCTGCTTTTTAGTTAATTTGGCTAAGTGTTTATCTATTTTATTGATTTTTTTCAAAGAACCAACTCTTGGTTTCATTGATTCTTTGTATTGTTCTTTTTGTTTCTAAGTTGTTGATTTCAGCCCTAACTTTAATGATTTCTTCCCTTCTGTTCCTCTTAGGAGTGTTTGCTTCTTTTTTTTTCACCAATTCATCCAGTTTAGCTGTTAATTCAATAAAATGAGCTGTCACAATTTTGTTTTTGAAGGCACTTAGTACTATGAACTTTCCTCCTAGCACAGCTTTTGTTGTGTCCCATAGGTTTGGGTATGTTGTGCCTTCATTTTCATTGGATTTTAAGAAGTCTTTGATTTCCTTCTTTACTTCTTCCCTGACCCAGTAGTCATCCAGTAAAGAGTTGTTCAATTTCCATCTGTGTGTAGGCTTTCTGTTGTTTCTGTTGTTGTTGAAATCCAGCTTTATTCCATGGTGGTTTTATAAGATACAAGGGGTTATTTCAATTTTCTTGTTTCTGGTGAGGCTAGCTTTGTGTCAACTATATGGTAGATTTTGGAGGAGGTTCTGTGCAGTGATGAGAAGAAGGTGTATTCTTTTGTGTTTGGGTTAAATGTCCCATAGATATCTGTTAGGTCCATTTGGATCATGAGCTCTGTTAGACTCAAAATTTCTCTGTTTGGTTTCTGTCTTGATTATCTGTCCATTGTTTTGTGTGGGGTGTTGAAGTCTCCCACTACTAATGTGTGGGGATCAATGTGTGATTTAAGCTTTAGAAGAGTTTCTTTTCAAATGTAGGTGCCTTTGTATTTGGGGCATAGATGTTCAATATTGAGATGTTCTCTTGATGAATATTTCGTTTAATGAGTATGTAATGCCTTTCTCTATCTTTTTTGATTAACTTCAGTTGGAAGTCTATTTTGCCTGATATTAAGATGGCTACAGCAGCTTGCTTCCTGAGTCCATTTGTTTGGGAAATCTTTTCTCAGCCTTTTACTCTGAGGTAGCATCTATCTTTGTTAGTGATATGTGTTTCTTGTATGAAGCAAAATGATGGGTGTTTGGATCCAATCTGTTAGCCTGTATCTTTTTATTGGGGAGTTGAGTCCATTGATGTTGATGGATATTAATGACCAGTGTTATTTCCCATTATTTTGGTATAGCTGGTTGTCTTGTGTTTCTTTTTGTTTAGTTGCTGTAGAGTTTTCTGTTTCCTCTGTGTTCTTGAGTGTTGTTTTCTTCCCTGGGTTGGAATTTTTCTTCTAGGATATTCTGTAGAGCTGGATTTGTGGGTACATACTGTTTAAAAATGATTTTGTCATGGAATATCTTGTTTTCTCCATCTACGTTGATAGAGAGCTTTGCTGGGTATAGTAGTCTGGCTGGGCACCTATGTTCTCTCAGTGCTTGTATGACTTTTGCCCAGGCCCTTCTAGCTTTTAAAGTTTCTGAGGAGAAGTCCGGTGTAATTCTGATGGGTCTGCCATTGTATGTGAGTTGTCCTTTTTCTCTTACAGCTTTTAATATCCTTTCTTTGTTCTCTACATTTGGAGTTTCAATTATTATGTGGCGAGAGGAGTTTCTTTTCTGATCTAATCTGTTTAGTGTTCTATAAGCCTCTTGGAATTTTATTGGCATCTCTTTCTTCAGGTTTGGGAAGTTTTCTTCTATGATTTTGTTGAAGATGTTTCCTGGACCTTGGAGTCAAGAGTATTCTCTTTCCTCTATGCCCATAATTCTTAGGTTCCATCTTTTCATTGAGTCCTTGGTGTCTTAGATACTATGGGTGAGAACTTTTTTAGCTTTCTCATTTTCTTTGGTTGTTGTGCTGATTTCTTCCATCGAATCTTCCATGCCTGAGATCCTGTCTTCCATCTCTTGTATCCTATTTTTGATACTCATGTCTGTAGTTTCTGTTCTCTTCCCTTGATTCTTCACTTCACTCTTATCTCTGACTGTGCTTTATTGCCTGCATTTCCAGTTTCATGGCTTGAAAGATTTTATTCATTTTATACATTTCCTGCTCCAATTTGCTTGTCTTTGTCTGGAAATCTATCATATCTTTTAATCTTTCATTGCATTGTCTCTTTCCTGTTCAACTTGAGCCACTGTGGCTTGGAGCTCTCTAATGGTATTCTCTGTTGCTTTTGCTTGTAAAATTGTGGACTCTTTGAATTCCTTCAGAGATTTAAATTCTTCTTGAAAGAACTCTATCACTTTCCAGAATGTAGATGTGTCAACATTTTCATGTGTTTCAGCTGTGGTGAAGTGGTCAGGGCGTGCTGTACTAGCATAGCTACATTTTGTTGGAGTCATATTTCCCTGAGTTTTGTTGGCTCTGTTCTTTCACTGACCTTTAGCCATTTGACTGTTCTTAGCTGTTTGTTCCTTGTGTCTTCTGGGCTTGGTGCCAAGAGGGGTGCTTTGGTGTAGCAGTCCTATCGCTTGGTGATCTGTAGCTTTCCACAGGCTGGATGGGGTCTTGTGTGGAGGTTCTCAGTGTGTCTCCCAGAGCTCACTGCTCCAGGGGTGGAAGTATATATGCTGAAGATCTAGTTTCCTGCTGGAAGGGCCAGCACTAGCAAAAGATTCCAATATTAACCCCACAATCTACCCAGGGCTTGGACAGTAGGGAGAACAAATCTGCCTTTCAAACCTGGCCAACCGCCTTTCTGCCACTCTCACTGCTCCACCTATGTCTCTATGGAGCTGACTTTGGATACTGGCAATTGGAGCCACTGTACTCCAAGTTCAGGTACATTGCAGTGGAGCTGCAGTGTAACCTGCTGCCTGAAGTGTATTCCGCCGCTCAGTCCAGCTGCAGCATTCTTCCCAGTGACCGCGAGTCCAATAGAGGGGCTTGCCTGTATGTAGGTCCAACACCCCTGTGAGGAAGCCCAAATATTCCTGCAGTTTCCATAATGCCGCTGTGGACCCAGTGGTGTCCCACTGCCCCACCACACAGATCATACTTTGGTTCTGCTCAGAATATATCCCACTCCCATGACTCTGCAAACCCTTCACTAAATAGCTGTAATGCCTTCATGGGATCTGGGGTCCAGGAGGATGGTGAGTAACCCTGTCTGGGGTTCGGAGCTGCCTGCTTGGTATCGGAGTGGCTCTTACCCGTCCCTCTCCTGGTGACTATTCCCCATTCCTGCATTCAGCAGCTTCCACAGTTCCTGCTGGTCTGTTTTTCTGAGTGTCTGAGAGAGGGGAGGAGAGTCCTACCCAGGGATTTTTAATGGTCCCTGGGTCACTGGGTGAAATCCAGTGGGTTCGAGGGATGCAGACTCTTGCTCAGCACAGTAAGCACAAAACCAACAAACTAATAAAATTACAAGTTGTTGGAAACTGTACTTTAACACAACTTATCTGAAGGGGAAAATATGTGTGTTCCTTAAATAGAATAATTTCAGAAACAAATAATATAAATCTAAAACAAATGCTTTCTGGGAAATGGCAGGCAAAGACAGTGAGGACAGCTGTCGAGCACATGGGATATTCTCATTAAAGGAAAGCAGTATTTTGATGGGCAGGTGTTGTCTTGGCAAAGGGACTGGCTTGATTCTGTTGCTGGCTCTTTGTCCTTCTTTCCAAACTGATTTCAGGAGGATTAACATCAAATACAGGAAAGACATATTTAGACCTTTGTGATTGCAAGACAACAAGGAGAGCTGAGCTGAATTTAAGTCTTCCTAACTTGAGGAAAATGAAAATTACTAACTCAAATTCTTCATTCCTTTCTGCCAGACATTGGAGATGCAGGCAGGAGGGCAGTCTGAATCTGACAACATCAGCAGTAATTACTGAGGAAACACTGGGTGAGGATCTGCTTTGTTTCCATGTCTTTAAATACCAAAGCAAATAATGAACTGTTTACTAGGAGTGAAAGATCTGCAGGTCTTCTTTTTCGTGGAGATGAATTCCTTTGCAAGTTAAAAACAGGTTATCCAAGATATTGAGGAAATAAGAATGGTTCCAAACGCAGGTGTGAGGGGCATGGCGGGGGGGGGGGGGGGGTGCTTGTATGTAGGGAAGGGTGAGCAGGGGTAATTACTCATGCACTCAAGAAAGGGCATTGTAAATCTCCCTCTGGTCCAGGTGGGTGAGAGGTGAGTCTCAATATAAATTGATTTTCTTTAGACATTTTTCCTTCATAAAAAGGAAGTGTTAAACATTACTATCAAAAACTTGCCTTTCTATCTCCACTGGGTACCAGGATAAGATGGCTGCCTTCCAATGTGACAGAAAGTAGTTGGAGATTCTTATTTTCTCAGTCAGGATTTAACACAAATTCTATTCACAAGCATAGGTTGGCTAATAGGCAATGCTTTTGCTTCCAATGATCTTGGTTTAACAAACACATGAATCCTGTAGTGTAAGGGGAGAAGGATATTTGATAGTCACTGAACAATCACTGTGTACTAGAAACTCATGAGGTTTTGTTTATACAATGTCTCCTTGAATTTCCCTCTTCGGCAATAAATTTCACCAGTTGTCACATGAGTGAATATCAGCTCAAAGAGGAAACAATTTTTTTTTTTAAATTCTATCTCTATTGAGTGAAGTCCCAGAACTGAGGTTTGAATTTAGGACTTTTCATTCAGTATATTCATTTATGAATGGATTTGTGGCTTAGCTTTGTAATTCTAGTTACATGAGACTGAGGCAAGAAGATGACAAGTTTTTACTAGTATTTGGGTTATAGAATGAGTTCCTGCCATCATGAGCTAGTTAGTGCAAATGTGCATTAAAATTTAAAATTCCAAAGATGGATGGAAGGATAACTCATTGGTAGAGTGGTACCAAGTGTGGGGCCTTAACTTTAACCTCACATTGTTGTAATCACTACATAAATGAATTCATAAAAATATTGGATACTTATGTAGCTATTTCTTTGGCAGATTGTTTCACAGCATATTTCCTCATATTCTGGCATTTACAATTCTTTTCTTCTGTGATAAAACCTGGGACATAAATGCAGATGCTGTGATATACATACATCCATTGGGTCTAGGTTCCACATGATCTTTTGATATCTACACTGTGTCCAGTTATGGTTTTCTATGATGTGAAGCTTCTTTGTTGAGGGAGGGTTGTAGCTACATTTATTATTGTGTCTAAGGCTATGATTTAGACCACATTTAAAAATGATGGTTGTCCAGCAAAATAGTAGAATCTTTACTAAAGTCCATGACCTCACTAGCCCCAGAAAGCAAGCTAGACTTCCAATACCAGGCATTATTTCCTTCCTGCTTACTGGGTCTTCTATTCAATTAGACATCTTTCAGTTTCCATTGATTTGAGAGTGCCACTTATTTCCTTTTTATGCATACTTTGTCATGTTTGTAATTGTCATGGTTGTTGGTGCATGTATGAGTTCAAGGCTCACTTCTCTTTACTGAGCAACCAATAAGTGGGCTTATTTCTGAGCGATAATAATTTTCATTCTTTAAACTATCATTAATTGCCTATAGTTCTTTCTCTAGAGGTAGAAATCTTCCAAATTTTTCCACATTCTCTAATAATATGCCCATCTTATTGGTTGTCAAAGACACAGTGGTCAGCCTTGAAACCATATATACATCATCAACAAAAATGGACTCAGCAAGTTATCCCTCTTTCACTCGGTACACACACACGCACACACACACACACACGCACATATAGTTTGTGATCACACATACACATACATTAGTCAAATCAAATCTATTAACGTGAGAATTGAGGGAGAGTATCTGGGAGAGAATGGAAGATAGAAGGGGGAAATGAAGGGAGAAATTGTAGCGAGAATTCAGGAATTTTGATTTCTTTAAAAAACACAGAAATATTATAAGAATGCCTTTTCATTTTAATACCAGATGTGGGGATATGGCCCTGTTCCATACTGACTGTGACTTGTCTTCTGTTCTAGCAGAGGCATGCCATTGCCAGCTTCAGATAGTTTTTGCAACTGTGTGACATTTGGAAATATGGTAACTTTTTAGAGGATACATAAATGTGAGGGCCCTTAGTGGTCATGTTAGGTGGTTCTTGGTCACTTAGGGAGGTTGTATGTGATTTGCTAACAAATAGTCAAAAAAGAAACAAAAGGAAGTAAATTATATTCCTAATTCCTTTCTCCCTTCTAACCTTGTTTCTCTTCTATCTAATGTTAAAGGGTGAAACTGGGGGGATATATTATGGTGGAAAAGGAGAACCCACAAAGTAGCAAAAACCAGATACAAGTGGCATCCAATGTGTGAGGCTTGATTAAAACAAACAAACAGAAATTTGCTTTTAAATGCCATAGACGAAACAGAAAAGGACAAAGGAATAAATTTTCTTTTTCAAAAGGCCAGCAGAAAGTTTTTTGTGGCTGCTATCACTGGGATATCCCTAACATTGCTCCCAGAAGGGATTTTCTGTTTTTCTTTTCCTGGCAGTGGAGCCAGGCCAGCTGGGTTCCAGGAATTTAGCTGATCATAAAAAGGGTGGAACCAAGAATGAATGTCAATCAAGTCATGGGCCCTGGGTTTCAGGAACTGGCTGACCACAAAGTAGATAGCGAAATAAGATTAAGTTCATTCCTGAGAAAAACAAGTATAGGGTGTGTTTCCTGCTAATTAACTAAAGAATGAGTTAGTACTTTCCACTTGTGATTTCCCCCACCCCTTAAGCTGTGGTGCTCCCTTATAAAACCTTTGCCCTCAGGCAGCTGGGCATTGCAAACTCCTCTACCCCTGCGTGGGATACGAGTTGCGTCCTCTGTGCACTGATCCCCAAAATAAACCTCTAGCGATTGCATCAAGAAGGTCTCTTGCGAGTTTTTGTGTGGCCATGATATCCCGAGTGTCGGATGAGAGACTTCCCTCTCCTGGGTCTTTCATTTGGTGCATTGGCTGGGAATTTGCAGCCACCCCAATCTCCACAAGAACCCACTTGGAGGTGAGATTTCTGTGTCTTGGCCCTATGTCTGTTGTCTGATTTGTGAGATTTCTGTCTCTGTGTCCTCGGTTTGTCTCTGTTGTCTGGTTCTGTTATATGGTTTGCGCAAAAGTTGAGCAAAAGTTGGCTTCAGGAAGGTTGCTTTCGGTTTCATAGCTGTTTCAGTCTCTTGAGGAGATGGACGGGGTGATCAGGCAGACGTGCTAGTGGATCAGTGGTTGTAGCCCTGGGAGATGTCCCAGGAAGATAGGGACCCCAGGGACACCTGGGAGGAACCCATTTGGGTGCCAGAGAGGATACAGTGGTCCTCTTGAGAGAGGGAGTGCGAGAGACCTCCTGGCCATTTTTTCTCTGGAGTGGTGCCAGCATTCGAGATTGAGAAGGATTTTTCGTAGTGTTTTTCTGTGTATCTGTTTGCGTTTTGTGTTACTTGTGACAATGGGACAGACCGTAATGACTCCTCTACGTTTGACACTGGATCATTGCACTGAAATTAGAACTAGGGCTCATAATTTGTCAGTTGAGGTTAAAAAGAAACTGTGGCAGACTTTTTGCACTTTAGAGTGGCCTACTTTTGACATTGGGTGGCCACCTGAAGGGACTTTTGATAGGATCATTATTTTTGAGGTAAAAGCTATTGTCTTTAAGGAAGGATTAGGGTCTCACCCCGATCAACAGCCATACATTACTGTTTGGCAAGACCTGGTCCAGAACCCATCCCCATGGGTAAAATCTTGGGTAAGAGGAAGAAAGCCAGGCTCCCAAGCCCTGGCTCTCTGTGTCACAGAGCCCAAATTAAAACAAAAGCCAGCTTCGGAAACAAAACCTTCAGCTCCACCTAAGATCTATCCCAAGATTGAGGAGCCACCCAAGTGGCCAAGCCCGCCACCGCCATCCCTCTACCCCCAGCCACTGCAGGCATCCCTGGTTCCAGCCCTGGCTTCCGGCCCTGAGCTCAGAACTACAAGGAGCAGAGGGGGGAGGGCCAGCAACTGGAACTCGGAGCTGGAGAGGGTTGAGCCCAGAGGGACCCGATTCCACTGTGGCTCTACCTCTCCAAATGGTCAGGTCCCCCGTGAACCCACCAGCTTTGCAACCCTTACAATATTGGCCTTTCTCCTTGGCTGATTTATATAATTGGAAAGCTAACCACCCATCTTTTTCTGAGAACCCTACTAGTCTTACAGGTCTGATGGAATCCTTTATGTTCTCTCACCAGCCCACCTGGGATGATTGCCTGCAGTTTTTGAAAGTTCTCTTTACTACAGAGGAGAGGGAGAGAATTCTGTTGGAGGCATGGAAGAATGTCCCAGGAGACAATGGGACCCCCACTACCCTCCCGAATGAGATTGATGCTGGGTTCCCCCTTGATCGACCAGATTGGGACTTCAACATGGCTGCAGGTAGGGAGCGGCTGACAGTTTTTCTGCCAGACTCTAGTGGCAGGTCTCAGGGGTGTGCTTGGTGCCCCACCAATTTGGCCAAGGTAAGAGAAGTACTTCAGTGTCCTGTTGAGCCACCATCCATGTTCCTTGAGAGGTTGATGGAAGCCTATAGGCATTACACTCCCTTTGACCCGACCTCTGAGGGACAACGAGCGGCTGTGGCTATGGCCCTTATAGGAATCTTGTTAGAGAGGCAGAGAAAGTGTATCATAGAAGAGAGACTGAGGAAGAGAAACAGGAAAGAGAAAAGAGAGAGAAGACAGGCGGGATTGCAAACAAGAAAGTAACTTGACTAGGATACTGGCCGCAGTTGTAGGAGATAGAGAGAGTGAGAGAGAGAGAGAACAGGGCCTAGATAGACAGGGAACCTGGGCAACAGAAGACCTAGACCGAATGGTAATGGAGAACAGAGACGCTGGTTGGAAAAAGATCAGTGTGCCTATTTTAAAGAAAAAGGACACTGGGCTCGAGATTGCTCAAAGAAGAAGGGCAAGACTCCTAAGGTCCTGGCTCTTGAAGAAGATGATTAGGGACGATGGGTCTCAGACCCCTCTCTGAGCCTAGGGTAACTCTGAACGTGGAGGGGACCCCTGTAAACTTTCTGGTGGACACAGGAGCAGAATATTCGGTCCTGAAACAACCACTGGGAAAATAAAAAAACAGAAAGACTATAGTTGTGGGGGCAACTGGGCAAAAGCAATATCCCTGGACTACATCACGAATGGTTGACCTGGGGAAAGGACAGGTGTCCCATTCTTTCCTGGTCATTCCTGAGTGCCCTATGCCTTTGTTGGGAAGAGACTTATTAACCAAGCTGAATGCACAGATTCGGTTTGCTAAGGAAGGGACAGAGGTGACATAGGGAATCCCTACCTCTATGATATTGGCCTTAAAAACTTAAAGAAGAATGCCAGCTCCATGAGCCTCCCGGGCAACAAATGGCCAAGGATATCAATGACTGGTTAGCAGAATTCCCAAAGGCCTGGGCTGAAACCAGAGATCTGGGGATGACAGAAAGAGTTTCCCCCATCATAGTGGGACTGAAGACCAGGGCCTCCCCTATTGGGGTAAGGCAGTACCCAATGAGTCATGAGGCCAGAGAGGGGGATCAGACCTCACATTCACAGACTGTTGCAACAGGGCATTCTGGTTCCTTGCCAGTCACCATGGAACACCTCCCTCTTACCAGTAAAGAAGCTAGGCACTAATGATTACAGGCCAGTCCAAAATTTAAGAGAAGTCAATAAGAGAGTTCAAGATATTCATCCAAATGTGCCCAACCTTTATAACCTTCTTAGCTCACTTCCACCAGAAAGGAATTGGTACTCTGTTCTAGATTTAAAGGATGTTTTTTTTTTCTGCTTGAAGTTACATCTGGACAGTCAACTCATCTTTGCTTTTGGATGGAGGGACCCTGACAATGGATTAACATCATCAATTGACTTGGACTAGATTGCCACAAGGATTCAAAAACTCCCCTGCCCTCTTTGATGAGGCTCTTCATCAGGATCTGGCCTCCTTCAGAGCTGAAAAGAAAGCCTCAGCTAACATTGTTGCAGTTTGTAGATGATTTACTCTTATCAGCATCAACTAAACCTGAGTGTCTCCAAGGAACCAAGAGACTGCTGGCGGAACATGGTGAGTTGGGGTATCGGGCTTCTGCTAAGAAGGCTCAGCTGTGTAAAACTGAGGTCACCTATCTGGGATACACTCTGAGAGATGGAAAGCGATGGCTGACAGAAGCCAAGAAAAAGACTGTCACCCAGATTCCTTTCCTGAACACCCCACACCAAGTAGGAGAATTCCTGGTACTGCTGGTTTTTGTAGACTATGGATTCAGGGTTTCCCTATGCTGGCAGCCCCCTTATATCCCCTCACTAAGGAGGGAGTAGAGTTCACCTGGACCCCTGATCATCAGAAGGCCTTTGAATATATCAAAAAGGCCTTGGTAAGGGCACCAGCTTTAGCCCTACTGGACTTAACCAAGCCTTTCACTCTATATGTAGATGAAAGGGCAGGGTTGCCAGAGGCGTTCTTACTCAGACTTTAGGACCTTGGAAGAGGCCTGTGGCCTACTTATCTAAGAAACTAGATCCTGTTGCAAGCGGATGGCCCACATGCCTGAAAGCTATTGTGGCTGTGGCCTTACTTGTCAAAGATGCTGATAAACTGACTTTGGGACAGCAGATTACAGAGGTGGCACGCCATGCCCTTGAGAGCATTATCTGGCAGCCCTCTCACCAGTGGATGACTAGTTCTAGAATGACCCACTACCAAAGCCTATTATTGACTGAGAGGGTGATATTTGCCTCCTCTCCCCCGGCCTTCTTGAATCCTGCTACTCTACTACTTGAGCCGATGACTCTGTTCCCATCCACTGCTGCCCTGATATCCTGGTAGAAGAAACAGCTTCATGGTTGAAGGTAAGCGGATGGCGGGAGCTGCAGTGGTAGATGGGAGGCAAGTGATTTGGGCTAGCAGGAGACTGGACAGCCTTCCTTCCTTTTGCCTTGTTCCAGGTCAGGAACACCCTGGGACGGTTTAAGCTGACACCCCATGAGATTCTCTGTGGGGGGCTGCCTCCTCTCACAGAGTCAGGTGGAACATTTGATCCTGATGTTGTCCTTTCTAACCCCTTGTTCACCTGCATGAAAGCCCTTGAAGTAGTTCGGCATGAGGCCTGGGAGAAGCTCCGTGGGCTTGTATGAAGCTAGAGACCTGATTGTGCCTCATCAGTTCCAGGTTGGAGATGCCATACTCATCCGGCACCATTGAGCTGGGAACCTTGAGCCTTGCTGGAAGGGACCATACCTGGTGTTCCTGACCACCCCCACCACAGTGAAGGTAGAGGGCATCTCTGCTTGGATCCACGCCTCACACGTGAAGAAAGCTCCTGAATGTTCCAAGGATGAATGGAGATTGGAAAAGACTGTGGACCCTCTTAAGCTACGCTTGTGTCGCATGTGCTCTCCAGATAGGGAATGATAACCCTCATGCCCCTCAAAAACTTACTTGGAAGTTAGCTTCCCAAACTGGGGAAGTCATCTGGTCAATCTCTAAGGTAGCCCCCTCCCTTTTCTGACTTCTGCCAGCTAGCTGCAGGCCTGGAACAGCGGGATATTCCTGAGGCAGACCCCCAGAACCTCCCTGAGAGGGACCCTCAATGAAGACACCTAAAGGGCTAGGAGCAAAGTTCGGGTGTGGGAGACCAGAGGGATGCTGTGGGCTGGCTCAACAAGATTTTTACATCTGTCCAAGGGAAGATAAGGACAGGAGTGCGGCTAGGTGGTGTGGAGGATGTTGGCTCTGTTTAACTTCGGGACCCCCTTACTATGAGGGAATCGCCGTGTCAGGTACTTTTAATAACACGACCAACCATGATGCCTGCTCACGACATGAGAAGAACAAACTGGCCCTAACTGAAGTATCAGGGAAAGGGACTTGTTTAGGATACCCACCTGCTGCCTATAAACACTTATGCAATGAGACCCTGAGGTCTCCAAAGACTTCTGATACCAGATACTTATATCCTGGCATAGATAAATGGTGGGCCTCCAACACAGGATTAACTCCCTGTGTCGCCACTAATATCTTTAATGATACCAAAGATTAGTGTATGATAATACAGCTTATGCCTAGAGTACTCTATCTCCCTACAGATGCCTTTGTGGATGAGTTTGGTTTCTACCCTTAGTGATTTAAGGAAGAGCCTATTTCCCTGACTTTAGCTATAATTTTAGGATTAAATGTAACACTGGAACAGCTGCCCTAGTACAGGCCCCTCAGTGCTTTCATCAATTAAGAGTAAGTGCTGTACAGATCTTAATGCTTAAACAACAATATCAAGGGATACGGGGACAAGATAATAATAAATAGGATGACACAGATGTATAGGTTCTAAGATTAGAACAATGGACAAGAAGAAGTGGGGAATGAAAGGAATGGAAAAATTTAAAAGACCCCCTTGGCAGGCAGTAGAGCCAGGCCAGCTGGGTTCCAGGAACTTAACTGATTATAAAAAGGGTGGAACCAAGAATGAAGGTCAATCAAGTCATGGGCCCTGGGTTTCAGGAACTGGCTGACCACAAAGTAGATAGTGAAATAAGATTAGATTCATTCCTGAGAAAAACAAGTATAGGGTGTGTTTCCTGCTAATTAACTAAAGAATGAGTTGGTGCATTCCACTTGTGATTTCCCCCACCCCCTTAAGCTGTGGTGCTTCTCTATAAAACCTTCACCCTCAGGCAGCTGGGCGTGGCAAACTCCTCTACCCCTGCTTGGGATATGAGTTGTGTCCTCAGTGCACTGATCCCCGAAATAAACCTCTTGTGATTGCATCAAGAAGGTCTCTTGCCAGTTTTTGGGTGGCCGTGATATCCCGAGTGTCAGGTGAGGGACTTCCCTCTCCTGGGCCTTTCATGCCTAAGGGTGGTTGGTTCAGAGAAAACCTGAAAACTCAGGAGGACATTTTAATTTAATGGGCCATTTAGAAAGAAAGGATAGGGGAAAGTGTCTCATGGACAGGTAACAAAGTCTATGTTCTTGTTCCCTTTTGTGCATTGGTTGTAGAATAATTATCCTGTAGTATATGGCTAAAATCCGATTATAAGTGAATAGATACCATGTGCATCCTTCTGAGTCTGGGTTAGCTCACTCAGAATGAGCTTTTCTAGTTCCATCTATTTGGCTGCAAATCATGATTTTGTTGTTTCTGATGGTTGAGTAGTATTTCACTGTGTAGATGTACAACAGGGTTTTTTTTTTGTTTTTTGTTTTTGTTTTTGTTTTTATTGATTTGTTGGTTGAGGGACATCTGGGTTGTTTCCAGTTTCTAGCTATTACAAATAAGGCTGCTATGAACATAGATGAGGAAACATCCTTGTGGTTTGGTGAGGAATCATTTGGATTTCCCTAGTGGTGCTGCCTTGTAGGCCCCCAGTGTATGAGGAGACTCTGTCCCTCATATGACTGCTGAACTGGGTCGGGGCACTGATATGTAGGGACACTCCACTCCAGAAGAGTGGGATAGAAATGATAGGGGGTAGAGGGTGGAAGGGGGGAACTGGGAGGGGTGGAAAGAGGGTACTGTAATGGAGATGTAACCTGAAGTAATAAATAAGCATAAAAAAAAAGAAAGAAAGGCTAATATCAAACCAGCTGTGCTGCCTGAAATAAAGGAAGGACAGCCCAAGGTTACAATGTTACCCTGAGCTTTCACAATAATCATGAGCCTACTAATGGTTTAGAAAATAGTTACGATGAGATAGGATGGGATCCTATAGAAATGATAGATCTAAGGTGTTTTAAAGAGGCCATGATTTCATATGGGGTGCAGTTGCCATACATGGAACAAATTCTAAATAATTGGAGTGCTCAAAATAAAATTATTCCATAAGACTGGAAGGGATTGGTAACAGCTGTACTAGAGGCTGGTCCACAGTTGAAATGGTTAATGTAATGGGAGGAAGAAGCTGTGGATATTGAACAGCAAAGAGTGGGGGAGGGGATGAATATAGTAAAAGACCATTTTCTAGGTGAGGGGTGTGACTCAGATATGCACGGACAGATTTAGGTTGATAATATTACTAAAAACCAATGTTGCTTAACAGCTATGAGAGCTTGGAACTAAGTTGTAGAGCCTAGGAAAAAGTCCACCTCTTTTACACAGTGACTTCAAGGCTTTTCAGAAGCCTTCACTGACTTTTTTTTTCTTTTTCTTTCTTTTCTTCTTCTTTTTTTTTTCTTTTTTACAAATTTTAGTTACTGCTGTGAAAGAGATCAAACCCTGATATAAGGCACATGTTGATAGAGACTTTGGCATTTGAAAATGTAAATACTGAATGTAAAAAGTTATTGGACCATTAAAGGCACAAGCAATGTCTATAGTCAAATGGACAAGGGATATGGCCAATATGAATGAGCTGTTTCTAGGGGCAATGGTTTTCCTGAATCACAAACAGAAAGGATACCTAGGCTTTCCAATGGTATGCAATGTGCTGCCATTGGGTTCAGGAATGCAGATGCAAAAGAGATATTCAAGGTAATTTCTTACAATTGGGAAACAGCCTTGGGGGCATGGCTTGGGGCCCTAGGGCAAAAATTAAGAGCCATTTCCCTCTTGTCAGCCAGGAAACAAGGAGCAGGCAAAACTACCTCAAGTATTGTACACTACTGGAAGCAATGCTGCCCTAGACTTGACCACAGAAAACCATCTTACACTATCTACAAAACTCAATGTTATAAAATAAGCACTGGAGTTTATGATCCTTTGTCTTCATAGTAAGTAGGGATGATCTTGGGAGGAAGTGGATTGACTTTCCAAGGATTCATTGTGCATCCAGGAAGTATAAATGAATTTTTCAAAGAAGTAATTAAAATTATGGGCTATGTAAAATGAGAGATGCAATTTAACACATGTAATAGAGTTGCTCAGCAGCTACTGTTTTCCTACATCAAAGCCAAAGCCATTCCAATAGAAAGAATAGGGGGGGTTTGAGTACTAGAAAATGTGTATTCTGGCAAACATTGTTAATGATCAGAGGCCAAAATTAAAGTTGCAAGTCAATGGTATTAAAATATAAGTTTTGGTGGATAGAAGAGCTGATGTCACTATCATTTCACAAAAGGATAGTGGAATTCAGAATTGTCACTTCCAAAGGTTTATACACAATTTATAGGAATTAGCAACTTATCTCAGATAAATTAAAGTGTGCAATGGGTTAAATGTGTGGGACCAGAAGGTCAAATAGGAAAATTAAGACCTTATGTAGCTGATATACCTATGCATTTTTTGGGGAAGGGATCTTTTACCACAGTTAGATACTCAGATTAATAGGTCTGTATCCCAGATACAGCCCATAATGAAATAAGGAGTGAAATGGTAGATGTTCCTGGGGGAAGGTATTAGTGTAGGTCTAATCTAAATTCACTTAATCTTGGGAGTCAGTGAATCTAATTTTTTCCCTTTTGTTTCTTCTTTGACCACAGTGCAAGAAAACTACAAACATCCTTTCTAAATGACCAATAATGAACCCCTGCCTCTCAGGGATCTCAC
The DNA here is from genome assembly GCA_907164525.1 of Lophiomys imhausi. Taxonomy (NCBI): domain Eukaryota; kingdom Metazoa; phylum Chordata; class Mammalia; order Rodentia; family Muridae; genus Lophiomys; species Lophiomys imhausi. The sequence goes on along the minus strand of CAJQZJ010033967.1, from coordinate 3,153,560 downwards.
ATTTATGTAGCTTCTGAATAGTTCACAGAACTTTTCCAAAAGTCATACAATTGCAGAAACAACCATAGGCTTTGACAATTGCCCAAATACAGCACAATTAATGGTTTAAAACAGAATGGATAAAATGTAATGAGAATTCTGGAATTTGGATTGCTTTAAAAATCATAGAAATACTATAAGAATGTGATTAAGTTTTAATGCCAGATTTGGGGATATGAGGTGGCTTCCACTTGACTGCACATGACTTGATTTGCCTCATGCTCTTGCAGAAGAGTGTTTTCTGCCAGCCTCAGATAATTTCTGCAATTGTGTGACTTTTGGAAAAGTTCTGTGAACTTTTCAAAAGGTATATAAATGTGAGGGCCCTCAGAGACAAGGGTTCATTTTTGGTCATTTAGAAAGGATGTTTGTAGTTTTCTTGCACTGTTGTCAAAGAAGAAACAAAAGGGAAAAAATTAGATTCACTGACTCACAAGATTAAGAGAATTAGATTTATAGTCATAGTGATCAAGGGCCAAACCCAAATTCAACTGACATATATCATCATCATCATCATCATCATCATCATCATCATCATCATCATTATTACTATCTTTCTTCTTCGTTATTGTTATTATTGCATTTATGTGTGTTTGATGTCCATGGGCAGAAGTGTGCCATGGTGCCCAGGTGAAGGCCAGGAAACAATTTTGTGGATTTGCTTCTCCATTTCCACATTTACTGGGTTTTGGAAGCTTGAACTCAGATCTCCAAGATTGTAAAACAAATACCTTTACCTGCTAAACAACCTGGCATGTCTTTATTTATTTAATAAGTTTTTATATTTTGTACTGGAGGCTGCCCTGGCACTCACTATGTAGCCCAGACTAACTTGAGACACCTATCATACATCCTGCCTCAACTTCCTGATTGCTGAATTGTGGGAGTGTGTCATCACACCTGACTGACTCTATTCCCCACTGTGAAATGTCCCATCACACTTCTTATGCTATTCAAAAACCAACTGTGGAGTTTGCTGAAAACACAGCACTTCATGTGGCAGAAAATGCAGCAGACTGAAGGAAATCCTTTTTTTGTGCTCTGCAGAAATAGACCCATAGTTGCATTGTTTGCTAAACAATTTCACTTTTAGTAAAAATGTGGACTTTTACAGTTGGGCATGCATATCTTTTATAGAATTTATAGCAGTATATAATAATTCTGTACAATATTATCTTACATAGTCTAGTGACTTAACCAGAGACCTCAGTCTAACACACGTATGTTTATGCACATACACACGTATTTTACACATAGCATACAGAAAAGATAATAATGATAATAATTACTACCTAGTGTCTATTGAAAACTAGATATTGGACACTAGGTCAAGTATTTGTGAGACTAGGGAGCTGTGTGACAGGGGAGCTGGACCCAAGCAGGAGTGAGGTCGAGGCTAGTCAAAACTCTGAAAATACTGCCCTGAGATCAACAAGAGTAAGACTGTTCCCTACCTGATCTGGGCCTGTATGTCCTGGAGAATGTAGGCTTGCAATCCCTACCTCTGCCACCTTTGAGGTCGTTTTGTAGCCTGGCAGTCATATTACAGTTTAAACTTCCTGTCCGCTTATAAGGCAATGACCTGCATCACTTGGAATTCCTCCTTATGCAAATGAAGCATACTCAACACCTTAGCCCTAACCAATGATATACAATCATCCCATAGTCCCTACTCATCCTACAGGTTTAAATAGACTGTGTTCTCCCCAATTAAACAAGCTGTCTCCCAAGAAGGCTGTTTCTTGTGCACTCATTGTTGACAGAGACCCTATGTTGCACCCACTTGCCCCAGCTAAGCTTTTCTCCTCCCAGTCCAGCTCTCTGGGCAATGTACCTGAATAGCCAAAGGGGAAGTCAACATGAGGTGTCCTAGCGACCTATGTGTAATAAGTTTTAATTAATTAATTAGCTAATTAATTAATTTATGCAAGATTTCCATTACTAAACCCAGGCTAGCCTTGAACTTGCCTTTCTCCTCCTTCATCTCCCAGGTGTTTGGATCAACATCTGCTACCATGCCCACTATCTTCTTTTAAGCTTATAAAATAGACACTACTTTCTCCTGAGATTGTGGAAATTTAGGTAACTTAGAATTTTCTCACTGAATATGTAATAATTACTTCCAGGTTGTAAAACTGACCTCATTTTAACTGTATTTAGTTAGGAAGATACCTAAGTAGTAACTCTGCTTTCATGTGAGGTAAATGAAATTAGTAATTATGATTTAACATTTTTGAAGAACATTCTGGTAGTTTTTAGTCAACTAACTCTTGTTATAAACACATCTCCTAGTAGCAGATTTCTAACTTATTTGCTTCTAATTGTGAGATAATACGCAACATTTGCTTTTAAACTCTGTGGGTATAGGCCAAGTTAATTTTCTTAAATATGAACAGAAAATGGAGAGATTTGGAGCATTACCACTTTTTTTTTTTTCTTAATTGAGTTCTGAAACCAATTTCAGCATGCAGAACCGAGTTCCTTTGGACAATTAATTTTAAATGGGAAAGACACTCTGTCTTTGGTTCATGGTTGATTATGTTTTTAAATGTGTATGGCATTCCTGTCATTCCTAGAAATTACATGTCAAAGACTTCTGCTCTACTGTGTTCCATTATTGTCATTAGTTTACATCTATTACTATTTTGAAGATAATGTGTCCACTTGTATATATGTATAGTCAATGAATAATCAGGAAATATTTTATTGAATAAAGTGCTCCTTAAATGGATAATTTTCTTTCTTAATATAAAATAATTTCATATTTTATTTACAGGGGTAATAGGACATGGATGGATGCTTGTTTCAGAAAAAAATAATGCATTGCTTTTCAACAGTTACTGGTGGTGAGGATGTTAGTAGGTGACATAACAAAGGGAATTTTACATGACTTGGGAAATTGATATGGCGTGAGGAAAAGTTAATTTCAGACTTGCCTCAGTAATCAGATTTCTGCCAGCTAAACATTGTCACCTATGTATATTGTGCATTATGCTTTTCAATTCTGATGAAGACACTGACATTCAAAACAGGAATAATTGGGTCTGGTGCTGGGGAGAATGGGCTATGATGCAGTCTAAGGAACATATTCATATGGGAACTTTTGTATGACTTGCTCATGACACCTTGGGGTGTTACCTGTCATGACTAGTGGAGACTAGAGATTCAATGCTGTTTAATTACTCTTGTCAGTAAGCTGCTGGAAGCTAAAATTAACTACAATAGTTCCTACAAACAGGTCTTCACATTGGAGCCTGGAAAGCAATGGAAACGCCAGGCAAGCCCCGGGGTCTTGATAAAGCAGAGATGAGGATATGGAAATGCCGGAGGGAAAGAGAAGGTAATGCATGACTTTCAAGTCATTACAAGTGTGACAGAAGGCATTAGTACACCTCAGGAGGCTCAAGATGAGAAAGGTACTGTGGAGACACTAATGGGACAGTTTACAGGGAACACTTTATGGGTGAAAGTCCCATTGTTCCTCCTCCACAATGCAGAAGACTGTGTTCTTTCTGATCTATGAAGGAGATGGATATCTCAGAGGCAAGGAGAGAGTACTTATATTACTTTATAAGAATGTATGGGGATTTTGGCCTCTAACACCCCCCCCCCCCCAAAAAAAAAGCTTTAGTCAGTGAACAGATTTTTTTCAGAAGCACTTGAAGTATAATTTTTCTGTAATAAAATTTATAGATTTTAAGTGTGTGTAGTTCAATGAGGTTTAGCAAATAAATGCATAATATACCCATTAGTACAATCAACATTGTGAACATTCCTGCCAACTTTTAAACCTATCTCATTTCTCTTGTAAGCAGTTCCCCCAAACAGCTCAGAGCCTCAGGCAAAAGATCATATTTTTTTTCTGTTCTGAAATGGGACTTTGAGACTGCCATATAAATAGAATTGTATGGAAGTCTTTAGAATTGACTTTTTCTCAGCACATTGTGTGTGGAGATACATTCATGCTGTCACATGAATCAATGTTAAAATTCTTTATATCGCTGAGGAACCATTGGGCACAGAGACCTTAAATTGAGACCTTAATATTAGCCACAAACCAAACAGTAGATGTTTCTCTCTCTTTTTTTAATTATTTATTTATTGCTTCAGGTTACATCTCCATCATAGTGTCCTCTTTCCACCCTTCCCAGTCCCGCCCTCCCACCCTCTACCCCCTAAACCTTCCATCCCACTCCTCTGGAGTGGAGTGTCCCTACATAACAGTCCACCATCCCAGTTCAGCAGTCATATGAGGGCCAAGAGCCTCCTCATACACTGAGGCCTACAAGGCAGTACCACAAGGGAAAAGTGTCTCAATGACAGGGAAATAAAACAAACAAACTCTATATTTTGGGCACAATGAATAATGACATTATAAAAATCCTCATGCATATGTAGATATATGCTTCTTTCCCTTAGATAAATATGGAGAAATTTTAGATAGTATTATAAATGTATGGAACTTAGGCACTTGATCTTTGATGCTTAAAAATAGTGTGTGGGGGGATGGGTGAATGTTTGTTGTGTGTTGTTCATATGTGTCGGTGCTCACAGAGGCCAGAAATAGACACCGGGCCCAGTGAACCTGAAGTTCTAGGCATCTATGAGCTTTCTAACATTCATCCTCTGGAACTGAACCTGTGACTTCTAGAAGAACAAGAGGTTCTCTCAACCACTGTGATAGTTCACTACTTCTTTGATATTTTTAATAGATATATAGGATCATTAAAAGTGTTAAATATTTTTATTATACCTCTGAGTCACATCTCTATATACAGTTTGAATTTTCTGCATGAGAGTTTGTGTATGTGTGTGGGGGGGGTGTAATATGTGTATGTGTTTTCAAGTGTATGTGCATATGGTTACAAGGATTGGTATGCAGAGGAATAGTAAGTGTTGAAGGCTTTTTTCTTCAATTTCTGTCTACTTTACACATTTTAGAAAAGTCTCTCCTTTGAATGTAGAGCTCCTGGATGTTGCTGGTCCAGGGACCTCCTGTCTCTACCTCCTGAGCCTGGGATTATTGGTACCCCGCCCCCCCCCCCCACACACATCCTGCCCAGGTTTTTATATGGGTGCCAGGATCTTAGTTTCAATTCTCCTCTTTGTACTTTGATTTATTGCATGGAGACATTTCCCCAGCCCCAAATTTGAATTTTACATCTTGTAAATTTGGCCTATGTTCTAAAAAACAGGTGGAGGGGGAGCAATTAATGGTATGGTGTTATTGTTCTTTTTTTCAGTCTTCATACTAAAGATATCTGTACCATACTCAAGATAGTAGGTCATTACTAGTTTGTCTTTACAATTAGTCTTACAAGTCTCATAGAGTTTTTTGGAAAGACTTTTTCTGTTAACATACAACACATACATATACTCACCTAAGATTGGGATCCCGTGACAGACCAAATTACAGATCTCAGCAAAGTTCAAGTTGTGAAGCAACTTTTATTAGGGTTACTTACAGGGATACCGGTGAGGAGTTACTTACAGGAGAAGAAATGACTCAAAGAGAGCTGCATCACCAAAAGCTCGGAACCTGGAATACATTGTACAGTCTGCAGGCAGCTCAGCAGATTGGAGAGTATCATTTTCAACTGACAGAGTTGGTATAAACTTCTGGGTGATGTGTCTTCCAGAAGATACTTTTAAGTTGGTACTGAAAGTTAGGATGGAAACTGAGTTAGGTTTAGAACTTTAAATTCATGGAGATAGATAGATAATAGAAAATTAATATTAATTACCAAATATGTATGGACTCAACTTTGAGAATGTATGTTATACTTTATAGTTTTCATAATAGTGGCCTCATTATTCAAAAAAATTATGAGTTCTGGGAGAAGGGGAAGAGGATGGGAGGGAGATACCAGGAGGGGTAGAGAGAGGGGACTGTATGGAGATGTAACTTGAAGTAATAAACATAAAAAACAAAACAAAACTCTCTTCCAGGCAGCTTGGCTATTTTCTGCTTCTTTGAGGCAGGGGACTGGGCTTGACTCACAGCTTTCTTTGCAGCTTGATATGCCTAATAGTGACTATAAGCAGCCTGGCTTTTTCACTTCCAGGATGAAGTGACCTCAGGAATCTGGTAGATTTAGGGACTCTCTGAAGCTACTTTAAATTGTTTGCCTTCCTGCCTAAGGAGCTTCCCTGAAGAGTGAAATGTATCAATCTCAGAGAAAACTACCACACAGCACATTGCTAGATTTCTGAGGTTTTCTTACTAAGGAACCATTCTCTTCCCTTTAATGGACCTGCTTAACATAAATTCTCTCAGCTTTAGTGTGTGGCAATATCTTTGTGTTTTCTTTTTGTTGTTGCTGTTTTTGTTGTTGTTTGCTTGTTTGTTTTTGTTTTTTGAGACAGGGTTTCACTGTGTAACTTTTGCTGTCTTGGAACTCACTCTGTAGACCAGGCTCCCCTTGAACTCACAAAGATCTGCCTGCTTATGTCTCCCAAGTACTGGGATTAAAGGCATTAGCCACCTCACTCTGCCTGGCCTGTGTTCTGATTCTTAAGAACAGATCTAACATTTATCAGAACAGTATTTTTAAGCATCTCTCATTTGTTTTCTTTTGTATTGTTCTATCATTTGTATTTTCCTTTGCTTAATGATTAATGGTGTTGAACATAATGTATCTAATTACAACAATGTTTCATATTTTAATACAGAATGAATAGACATTACTGTATTCTCTTCCATTCTTGATGGATTTTTAATTGATATCTGGGATGTATAACACAAAATTTTGAACACAAGTTTATTACTCTGTATAATATTTCAACATGTCTGCTCTACAATCTCAATCTAAAGTTCAAATAAATGACATTCCAGGTGTTTTATATCAAAAGGTAGTCTATGAATTTATTTTATATGCTGAGTAGCTGATACAGGCCAAGCAGGAGAGATAGTATGATCTAACTGGGTATTAAGGACAACTGAATTTTATTCAGTGTTTGTTTGATTTTGATTTTTATTTTGAGACAAGGTCTATGAGTTCAGGCTGGCATGGAGTTCACTGTGTAAACTAGACTGGCCTCTAACTGCCAGAGATATGCCAGCCTCTACTTCCTAAGTGCTAGAATTAAAAACATGTATCACTATAAATGACACTCACTATCTATTGTTTATTATATTCCTTTGGATAGTTTGACAGACCAGAGACTAGCTACCAGCTCTGAATATTTTAAATGCCATTTCTTCCTCAGTGGTGATATGTTTTGAGTGCTGCTCTTCGTAGCATACATTCATATCAGGAAATAATAGCCATCTCTGTAATTTTATACTGAGCAGTCACATTTGAGTTATGATCATTCTGGGAAGTTGTTTCTGTAACAGAAAGCCTGTACTAACACAATTGTGTTTAGATGTGATGGTAAGTCACAGAACTGCATTTTCTTTAAATATAAATTAAATGTTTCCCTTTAGCTGGATGACAACAGTAATCATAGCCACCCTAAAGCTGAGAAACATGAGATAAAGAATGACACAGGAGAAGTCCAAGTAGAAGTTCTCTAGAACTCTTGTGGTCAGATGTTTTAATTAGTAAATTACTGCAAAGAATAGAAGCCTGTGGTCAAATAAAACAAGAACAGAAGTCAGATACAGCTTGTGGATCTTTCTGGTAGAAGCAGATGTGCAGCAACTCTAAGGTAAATTTATTAAATTTTAAGAATCATCTGTCTTTACACATGACATCTTGGAGTAAATCTAATTCTTCAAATGTTGCAGATGCCCAAATAAGTAGTGAGTCTGATTTCAGTTTTATGTTTTAATAAACTATTTAAATAAACAATAAACTTGAAGTTTAATAACTTCAAGGTTAAGGGCCTTTGTTCCTTCCATCCTCCCTTTGTCGAGTCCTCTCCCCTTATTCTTCCCTCCATCCTCCTTCTCTTTTCCCCTCCCTTCTCCCTATTTCCTCTCTCTCCCTTTTTCTTTCCTTCTCTTTCCCTCTTTTTCTTCCCTCTATTCCTCCTCCCTAATTTCCTCTATCCTTCCTCATTCCTTCTTCCTTTTTATCTATCTCCCTTTGTTTTCCTCCTTCGTTCTTCCTAACTCCCTTCTTCCTATCCTCTACCATTTCCTCCCTACCTCCTCTTTAATGTTCACCTTTTTTCTTCCTTCTTCCTTCTCACCTTCTTCTTCCTTCTCTTGCTTCTTCTCTCCTCCCTTCCTCATCCTTTTCTGCTCCATCTCAATTCTGTCCTTTCCTTTATAATCAGTCCTTTCCCTTTTCTCCTCCTTTTCTTGCTCCCTCCTCCTTCACTTCATCCATCCATCTTCCCTTCCTCTATTCCCCCCTGCCTTTGTTAGGGTTGCTATGAAGAGACACTATGATCACAGCAATTCTTATAAAGAAAAACATTTAATAGGGACTTTATTTACAATTCAGAGGTTTATTCCATTATGGTCATGGCAGGAAGCATGGTGTCACAAAGGCAGACATGTTGCTGGAGGGGTAGCTGAGACTTCATCATCTTTATCTTCAGGCATCAGGAGTAAAGTGAGACATTGGGCCTGCCTTGAGCATCTGACACCACAAAGCCCACTCCCAGTGACATTCTTCCTCCAACAAGCCCAGCCGTACTTCAGTAAAGTGACATATCCTAGTCCTTTCAAATAGTGCCACACCTTATGAGTCTATGGGAGCTATTTTCATTCAAATCACCATACCTCCATTAATTCCTCTTTCTCTGTCCTTTCCTTCCTTCTTCCTCATTCACTTCCTAACCCATCTCTCCTTTACTTTTTCCCATCCTATCTCCCTTCCCACCTCTCTCCCTCCCACCCCATCTTTGTACCACTCCCTTACTACTCTTTCCCTCCTTTTTCTTACCCATCCTTTCTCAATTACCCACCTTTCCCTCCCTTCCTCTTCTCTCCCTATGACTACCTTCCCTCTCTTCTCTCTCCCACATTTGGCTTTCATGCCTTTGCCTTCTTTTATCTTCTCTCTCTCTCTCTCTCTCTCTCTCTCTCTCTCTCTCTCTCCCAGGAAACAGTTAACAATTTGCCCATAACCATCACTACCTTGGTTATTATATTGCACCATATGTTATATGAGGAAAATTTCTCCTTTGATTGACTTCTTTGTTATGAAGTACACATCACCCCAAGTATGTGGATTATAGAACTAAACATATGTTCCATTTTGGTTGAATATTCCTTCTCAATTTGGAAGTAAGATCAAGCTGTTACCTGTTGAATGCAAGCCAAAGGGATATAGATGTATGGATATTGGGTCAATACATTTCCACTAAATAGGCATGTGTTTCTGCATTAGAAGGCCTGCTGAACAGAAGTATAGGCAATTAAAGAATGCACTGAAACTGGTGTAATCTTTTCCATCTTTGTCACCCCACAATGCAATTTCTACATTCTGTCAAACCAGTATTTAAATTATATAGTTAGAACAAAGTCGTGTCCAAGATATCCATTTAATTAAAAATGTGGAGCTTTGTTATATTCACATGTCTCTGGGGTAAATTATTAGGACAAACTACCATTCAGTATGGAAATGTAAGTTCTTTGATAGCACTCCAACAAATATCCATAGGATAATGTGAGATGCATTTCTAAAACAGACAAAAATAGCCTTACTAAAAGGCACAGCACCATGCAACAAAATCCAGTCTGCATTTTTTGATCTTCAGTTATAGATTTTCCTAAAGCAAAACTATGCTCTGTGCAGTTAAAACAGCATTATAGTGCTTCAAAAAGATTGGACTTTCTCAGGTATTCTAGGAATTATATCAATGATATTTAACAGAAAGCAATAGGCTGTTTCATATTTTTTCACACTTCACATTGAAATGGAAAGCCACAGTCAAATTACAACTGGGAATTATTCGGCTGGCAAATGGAATTGACATAATTTAGAGCACTACCATTAAGGAATCAGCAGGGATAATAATACTGCAACTGGGAGGACCATTTGAAATAACAATAAGACAAAGGAAAATGTACTCACAAGCATGAGGAAAAAGGGACGGAGAAGAGGATAGAGGGAAGGCACAGAGAGTGTGAAGGAGATGTGGAGAGGGTGTCATTCCATATGAGCAACACCTATTATCTGTTAGAATTGAAGATGGATATCTTAAAGAAAATCCAGAAAGGAGGTATTTTTCCAGTATCTGAAGACTGAAGAAAAATAAGTGCACAGTGTAACTGGTACACTAAAACTACTATACAAAAAGAATGAATGCAACCTGAATTCACCATTATCCCTGGATTACTATGTTGCTCCATGTCACCAAACTCCATTAGTGTAAGTTCTGTGATTTTTTTAAACTGCATAATGAGCATTCAGTCTGTAAAGAAACTTCTAAATATAAAACAATGAGGTGACTGAAAGTAAGTAGTGAAATCAGATAAGACACAACCTCTAAAATACTACCTTGGTTCTGATGAACGGTATGATAAGTAAACTGTATAATATTTGTTGTTTTCAAAGTATAGAATCTTATGCTTATCAGGCTGGCCTCAATATTGATATTTATCTGAGTGTGGCCATGAAATCTTGGTCCCCTGCTACCGCCCAAACACCATGATTTTGGGTCTGCATCAGCAGTGAGCTTAGATATATTTAAGAAAAATTATTCCAATTTTTTCAGATATTCATTCCTATTTTGAATAATCAAGTTTCTAAAAACAAAGGTCTACAGAAATGCTCTTTCTACATACTATGTTCTCAATAACACATTTTCCTAAATTTCATTCCCTCCATTTTCTTTCTGATTTTCTCTTCTTTGTTTTTCTTTTTCCTATTATTATCACTGTTACTTAATTCTCTCAAACTTCCCAAACCCTCCTTATCACTTACAAGATAGTTTTGCACGTTTTACATGTCAACCTGATGCATGACTACAATCTGTTACTTTTTAATTAATTTCTTCTCTACTTCTCTCATTTTATACTTAATTTATCCCACCATCAACTGTGCTAAATCGAAGACCAGTGTAAAATTGGCATGCTGGGTATGTTGCAGTGTGTGATAGCTTTGGTGTCTTTTCTCGGGGCAGATTGCAACCTGTGGAACAGTAGAAACAAGCCTCTGTCGTCTCACACAGCATCAAGTAGTAGATGAACTCACTGACAATGCAATGCATGGACAAGGAACCAAACTAGCTTTACACACCAATGTGTACATCATTAGAATAGATCTTTTACTCAGAATCTCTATTTGCCCATGAATTCCCTGTCTAACGCCAAAGAGACTTACAGAATCAATCCTATTCTTTTATGTAGCATTTACATAATTATGGACTGGACACTATACAGGTTAATTTTAGTGAACTTGACATAAGCTGGAGTCAACTGAGAGGAGAAAATTCGCATTTAGAATACGCTTCCATCAGAAAGGGCTGCAGGTAAGTATGTAGGGCATTCTCTTAGTAATCACAGACAAAGGAGATGGCACCCTTTGTGAGCAGTGCCATCCCTAGACTGGTGATTTTTGGGGGCTATAAGAATATAGGCTGAGCAAAGCAGTAAGCAACATTCCTCTATGTCAGGGTCTAACTCCACATTTCTGCCCTGCTTGAGTTCCTGCCCTGCCTACCTTTGATGATGAACAATGATGTGGAAGTATAATAACAATAAACCCATTTCCTCTCCAATCTGCTTTTGGTTATGGTCTTTCTTCACAGCAATAGTAACCCTATAGAAACATTCTTAATTTTACCCCACTTTCTTCTGTAACCGAACTTTTAAATTATTATTTATTTAACTCTTATTTATTTATTACTAAATTCACTTATAACAAACACCAACAATTTCTTAACTATTAATCCTATAAATTCCTACAACCCCTTTAACCTATCCACTAAACCTATTGATAATCATAACAACTACTTTCATACCCTTTTAGAATGATACAGTCTCTGGGGCAGGTCCTCAGTCGTCAGGAAACCAGTCTCGGGGGTAGACTCTTTAACGCACTTAGCAGTCCTTTTTCTGGATCTCTCAGACGCAGGTTCGTCAGGGTAAATTGGCTATCGAAGTCTCACTTTAAATCAGGCTTGAGGCTTTCTTCTCTCTGGGAGACCTCAGCATCTGTAGGCCACCTTACTTCCTTCGTATCAGCAATTCTGCCGTTCTGCCTCTGGCCACAGTTCCGTTCAGGCCACTGTTCGGACAGGTCAAACCCCTCTAGGCAAAAGCTGAGCCACAGGGTTTAGTCCTTGGCCTTTTGCTGTCTTGCCGAGGCTTTCTCTGCTCACCAGCTTCCTTCTGCCTCAGGGAGATCTGGCCATTGGTCTACCAGAACTTTCTCCAGCAGGACTCTCAGAGCTCTCTCATATCGGGGGCCCTTAGCACGCACCTCTCTGGCGTCATCCACTTGTCCTTAAATAGGATCACTCCTTGTTCCACCTGCTTCAGCTTAATTTGGGCTCTGCCCACTTAGCAGTTGAAAGCAATGCCAGGTCATAAAGTCTTTCCTTGTTTCACCTGGCTTCAACCTTGTTTTTCAGTCCAAAGAGACTCCCCTCATTTCACCTGACTTCATCCATAAGCTGATAAGCTAATTGCTCACAGCAGTTGATCTTCATGCCCCGAATTAAGAGACTGTATCAGAAACTTAGGTATTCACTAAATCTAACTTATATTAACCTATCAGCCCCTACATTCTTCCAAGGTCAGGTCTGACCACAGCAATAAGGCATAAGGATATGTATTATTGAAAATAGAATACTAATAACATGCAGCTAAACACACACACACATGGAATTGTTTGTCATGGATAACTTAGAAGTCAATCTGGCAACAGAATGAGTATTTGAGCTCTACGTAACCTAGCATTTTGCTTCCTTGAAACCTAAGAACAGCCTGTTGAACTTGAGTACTACCAAGCATCTACAAATGAACACACTTAAATTAGTGTCGCTGAACTCAGCCAGCCCTGTAGCTACCCTCACTACATTACCCTTTGCCAATTACGGGACTCATCTGTTCCCCTTTGCCATTTAGTTATTGAGCTTTTCTTGGCTAGGCATGCCACCCAGGGCCAGCCTGGGCATGAAGCTGACTATCTGGCCTTCATTAGCTGAATCTAATCCATTCCCTGAGAAAACACCTCCAAGCCATAAAATGCATCTGTGTGTTGATTTTATTAGGTCGTCTGATTGAGCAGATGCTGATGGCTCTAGAAAAGGAATATTTCCCCTGCCAACCTTAATTTGTATTGTTGAAGTTTCAGGCGAAGCCCATCAACACTGCTATTCCCACATTCTAACATGTCATTTCAGACCACATAATTTCTGTGTCAGGAAACCTGAAAGCACAGGCAGTTTTCACCCCGTGGTTCTTATTAAACATGCCCCTGCCTCAGCTTCTATGGGCAATACATTGCCCTACTTCCCTGTGCCCTACTTCAGTTTTATTTTACATTCTAAACAGCAGCCCCCTCCCTCTCCTCCACCTAGTCCCACCAGTCCACCAACTTCCCCCATACTCCCCTCACCACCCAGTACCAATCCATTCTGGCACATCAAACCACATGAGGACTAAGTGCCGCCTCTTCCACTGAGGCAAGATAAGGCAGCTCTTATATTGGAAAATGAGCTCCAAAGGGAATCAACATTGTCTAAGTTCGAGATAGACCCTGTTCCAATTATTAAGGAATTCACTTGAGGACAAAGCAGCCCATCAGCTTCATATGTGCAGTGGTTCTAGGACCAGTCCATGAAAGTTCTTTAGTTGGTGATTCAGTCTGTTCAGTCTCAACGAGCCCCCTTGTGTCTAAGGTAATTGACTATGTGGGCCTTCTTGTGGTGTCCTTGGTCCCTATAGATTCCTCAACCTTTACCCTAACCTTTCCTCAAGACTCCCTGATTTTTGCCTAATTTTCAGGTGTTAGTCTCTACATCTGTTTCCATTATTTGCTAGAGAAGGTTTCTCGGATGGCAGTAAGTTAGGTTCTTTTCCAGATCCCTCTCTCCATCGATTTCCAATGCTCAGACCCTTCTTAATTAGAAATTTTCTACGCACAGTTTAACAGTTTATCACCGATTCATTTCTGGGCTCCTTCTCAAGTAGTTTTGCAGTTTTTTAGATGAATTGGTTTAAGAGTTTTGATAGTAATAATTCTCTAAACTGAGTCTTCAAATCCCAGGTGAAAAGGGAAAAAAATGCTTTATTTATTTTTCATCATGGTATTTAAATTTCCTCTAATTCTTTCCAAATTTAAATATTTAATCTATGGTTAACTGGTTAGTTATATTTTATGTTTTGCAATAAAAAGGATTGAACCTAAGTCCTCACACATACTAGGTGAACATTCTAACCTTAAATTATAGTCCCAGATCCCATTTCTTTTTAAATGACTTATTTGATCTCCCTTTTAAAGTAGCTGGTTAATTGTTTTTAATATCTGACTAATGTCAGAGACACTATTAGTTTTAGACTTTTTAAATATCTTAAGATAAAATTTATTCCCTTATAATTCTGTTTCTCAGCTAATCATTGCACCTCGGAAGACTTATGTGTGTCTAGCACTGAATATTAAATACTCTAAAGAAAGAAACAACTAAATTATTTTCATAATTAATCTTGTTACTTTGTTCTTTTTTTAAATTAAAAATTTTATTAAATAATTTTATACATTTTAAGAATCCATAAGAATATTTTATCATATATTTATTCCCATCAACACAGTGATCATGGTCATTTAAGTAAATGCAAAGAGAAATCTAATTTTTTTCTTCCAGTTGCATCTCAATCACAATCTCTTCCCTACTCCCCCCTCCTGTCCCACCCTTCTACCCTCTTTCCCCTCAGCCCCCCCATCCTCTACCTTTTTTTTTTTTAGTTTAAGGTAGATCTTTTTCCTCCTAACAGCTCCCCCTTTGTATTGTTATAAGAGAAAGAACAAATGGTTCTTTCTCTTATAACAATAAATACAATACAAAACAACTGAAATAAATATGCCACAATTATGAGTTATATGACTTAGCATACATTCCCAATGTCCAGTCCATATGAATTTGGCCCCTGACTTTAATATTCTACTATCAAACCATCTTCATGAGTTTAAAGTTCTATATCTGACTCAGCTTTCATACTAACTTGCATCACAATTTTAAAAACATCTTCTTAGATCCAGAACACCCCCCTTGATTCCTAAACAACTCAAAATTTAACTATGAGACTCTAGCTATTTATTCTTCAACCACCTCAGAGACCTGAGAGGGATAAATATATCTGATTATATAGGAAGTGCAGGGCCCGCAGCTTCCAAAACTAAGAAACGACATACCAGTGGCTGCCTGGACAGTTCCCATTTTCTCTCCATACATTACAGCATCAATCTTCAGCTGTTTGGCCTCCTTTCTCTGACAGATATTGATTGTAGAGCAGGAATTATGAAAGACTTACCTACCCTGTCTTGGCAGAGCTAGGCTGTCGACTTACCTGCTTCCAAGTTTTGTCCTTTTTGGACAGCATGCTGTCTACAGTTGAAGCAAGGGGTTTTCTTTTTTGTTGTTGTTGTTGTTTGTTTGTTTGTTTTGTTTTTTGTCAAGAGATAGGCTTGCCACTAATTCAACCATCTCACACTGGAGATTCTTCGATGCTCATCTTCTACTTGGAGTGGAATAGGGGATGCTGTCAGGAGCTGACATGTCTCGATATCAAAAAAATCTTAATTTAAGAAAACATCTTTGAATGCCATACTCTGCATATCTCTTGGGGTTTTGAAGACACCCTATCTATCTCTTATGTTTAGATAAGCAAATGTTGCTGTCTCTTAACATCTTGATTTCTGAGTAGCTTAGAAACTAACTGTGATAGACTGTCATAGTAACTAACAAAATGATATGCTTGCATGACTGTTAGTTTGTATTTCTTAATTATCCTAAACAGTTTATGACAGTTGGTAGCAAAAGGCCAAAACTTCACATTTCATTTTTAAGCATTACTAGGTACAATACCTTTAAGAAGCGTTACCCTTAATTTTGTATCAATATACAAAGATCATTACCAATGTGGCCAAATATACTCTTAATTTTGTATCAATATACAAAGATCAATACCGATGTAGTCCAATACAATCTTAATTTTACATTAATATACAATGATCAATACCAATTTAGCTAAATATAATATTAATTTTGTATCAATATACAAAGGTATAAGGGCATATTCAATAATCTGTCCCTTTTTTTAATCTTTCCAATACTATGTCTATGTCCCATTTTTTCTCAAGTCTGTTCACTCCTATATAGGAGAAAAAGAAGGATACAGAAAAGAAAAAGAGAGAAGTCCCTGGGTCTAACCTCCAAAACCCATTTAACAAGACCATTTAACAGCTTGTAGTTTCTTCCCCTAAATGACAAAATTTTCGGTTATCCATCGAATAACCAAAGGGGGGGGACATCCTCCCCCCCTTCTGGGCCTGGGACATCGCTCTCTTAAAATGACTTCTTGCTGATTTGGGACATAGTACACCTGTTTGGGGCCCAAGTAAGAATGGAAAAATGGTTAAAAATGTTAATAGAATCATTTGATGTTCAGCCCTTTTGTGCTCAGCTATTTAAATGTCCTAAGAAGTTTGTAGACAGAAGTTGATCTTCAGGGCTTTACTGAAGTTCTGGCTGGAGCAGTCTGTGGAGCTGAACAATCTTAGTGATTTTGAGGTGTTGTGGTTGTAGACTTTTGAGGAAACAGCTATTGAGGAAGTCTGCAAGGCTGGATCGTCTGGGCCACTCATCTTCTTCGGTGTCTGATCTGTTTTCTGCTGAGGTTTCCGTTGTCCAGTTGTCCCTGAATTCCTTGAATGGATGCTTTAAATCTCCTGGAAAGATAAGAACAGAGCCCTTCCCTAATTCTAACTCTGGGACAATTACTTTTTTTTTTTTGGGCGGGGGGAGGTAATATTTTTCCTGGAGCAAATTTGTTTTTTTGACAATATATAAAGTATTACCTTTCAATCTGGATTAAAGAAGAAATTATTTTGTTATTTTGGAGCTAAACAAACCTTTAGTGTATATATTTTGAGATCTCAAAGGACAATTTGTTTGCATTGAGCATGCCTTTTGTAAGTATCTTTTAAACTTAAATCCTTCCAAATCCTATGTGCCTGTCTGTGCATACTAGTTATTGTAATCAAGACCTGTGGTTCCCAACTGAAGGGATTAAAGATATGCTCCCCCACCCCTGGATCGAAGTTTTGGTTTTGTATCAGGATGATCTTGAGCTCTGGCATCTGCCTGTTTCTATCTCTAGTGTGTTGGGATTAAGTGTGTACTCTTCTCGAATGATGGGATTAACGGTGTGCACCATCACCACCCTGTTCCTTGTAACTCTAGAATTTATACGACAACTAACTCTATAGTGCTCCTCCTGTCTCTGCTGAAGTTAAAGGCATGGGCTAACCCCACACATTTCATGTATTTTACCCAAGATATAAGTTTTTTCGACTCTTGGTGGTTAATAAAACCAGGTTGATCAGCTGTAAACTTTAATTTATTTACAGTGTTTTCAACCTGTTAACTTCTTTTTCTTAATTAATAAATTTATTTATTTGTTGCTTCAGGTTACACCTCCATCATATTGTCCTCTTTCCCCCCTTCCAAGCCCCACCCTCCCATCCTGTACCCCCTAACCCTTCCATCTTGCTACTCTGGAGTGGAGGATCCCTACATAACAGTCCCTTGCCCCAGTTCAGAAGTCATATGAGGGCCAAGAGCCTCTTCACACACTGGGGGCCTACAAGACAGTACCACCAGTGAAAAGTGTCTGGTTGCTAGGGAGGGAAAACTAAAAAACAGACCAAAAAACAAACAAACCAACAAAAACTAACAACAACAAAAAGTGAAAGAAAAAAGGTCTATGTCCATGTTCAATTTGGTGTGTTGGTTGTAGTATCGATATCCTGTACTATATAGCTAAAATCCTACTAGAAGTGAATAGATGCCATGTGCATCCTTCTTAGTCTGGGTTAGCTCACTCAGGATGAGCTTCTCTGGTTCCATCCATTTGGCTGCAAATTGCATAATTTCAATGTTTCTGATAGCTGAGTAATATTCCATTGTATAGATGTACCACAGTTTTTTAATCCATTCTTCAGTTGAGGGACATCTGGTTTGTTTCCAGTTTCTAGCTATTACAAATAAGGCTGCTATGAACATAGATGAGGAGACTTCCTTATGATTCCATGAGAAGTCATTTGGATGTATACCTAGAAGTGGTATGGCTGGGTCCTGAGGTAAAGCTACTCCAAGATTTCTAAGATATCGCCATTATGACCTCCATAGTGGTTGCACAAGCCGGCACTCCCACCAGCAATGAAGGAGGGTTCCCATTTCTCCACACCCTCGCCAGCATGTGCTGTCATTTGAGCTTTTGATCTTAGCCATTCTGACATGTGTGAGATGGAATCTCAGAGTCGTCTTGAGTTGCATTTCTCTGATGATTAGGGATGTTGAGCATTTCTTCAGGTGTCTCTCAGCCATTAGGGATTCTTCCTTTGTGAATTATGTATTTAGCTCTGTCCCCCATTTTTTTGATTGGATTGTTTGGTTTCTTGGCGTTTAATTTCTTGTGTTCTTTGTAGATTTTGTTTATTAGCCTTCTATCAGATGTGGGGTTGGTGAAGATTTTCTCCCAGTCTGTAGGCTGCTGTTCTGTTAGAATGACTGTGTCTTTTGCCTTACAGAAGCTTTTCAGTTTCTTGAGGTCCCATTTATTTATTGTTGGTTCAGGTCCTGAGCTGTTGGTGTACTGTTCAGGAAGTTGTCACCTGTGCCAATGAGTTCGAGGGTTTTTTCCACTTTTTCTTCTATTAGATTTAGGAATTGATCCACTAGGATTTAAGTTTTGTACAAGGTGATAAGTCTGGGTCTAATTTCATTCTTTTACAAGTGGACATCCAGTTGGACCGGCACCATTTGTTGAAGATGCTGTCCTTCTTCCATTGTGCCGTTTTGGATTCTTTGTCAAAAATTAAGTGGCTATAAGTGTGTGGGTCTATTTCTGGATCTTCAATTCGATTCCATTGATCTACTGGTCTGTTTCTATACCAATACCTACCATGCTGTTTTTACAACTATTGCTCTGTAGTACAGCTTGAAATCTGGGATGGTGATACCTCCAGGTTTTTTTGTTTTTGTTTTTGTTTTTTTTTTGTACAGGATTGATTTAGCTATTCTGGGCTTTTTTTGTTGTTCCATATGAAATTGAGAGTAGCTCTTTCCAATTCTAAAAAGAATTGTTCTGATATTTTGATAGGAATTGCATTGAATCTATATATTGCTTTTGGTAGGATAGCCATTTTTATTATGTTGATCCTACCTATCCATGAGCATGGGAGATCTTTCCATCTTCTAAAAGCCTCTTCCATTTCTTTCTTCAAGGGCTTGAAGTTCTTGTTGTACAGGTCCTTTACTTGCTTGGTTAGAGTTACCCCCAGGGACTTTATATTGTTTGTGGCTATTGTGAAAGGGATTGTTTCCCTTATTTCTTTCTCAGCCCACTTGTTTGTTGTATAGAAAAGGGCTTCTGATTTTTTTGAATTATTTTTTTATCCAGCCAACTTCCTGATGGTGTTTATCAGCTGTAAGAGTTCTCTGGTGGAATTTTTGGGGTCACTTATGTATACTATCATGCCGTCTGCAAATAGGGATTATTTGACTTCTCCGTTTCCAATCTGTATTCCCTTGATCTCCTTTAGTTGTCTTATTGCTCTACCAAGAACTTCAAGCATTATATTGAAGAGATATGGTGAAAGATGACATCCTTGTCTTGTCCCTGAGTTCAGAGGAAATGGTTCAAGCTTCTCTCCATTTAATTTGATGTTGGCCACTCTCTTGCTGTATATCGCCTTTATTATTTCTAGGTATGGTCCTTGTATGCCCGTTCTCTCCAGAACTTTTAGCATGAAGGGGTGTTGGATTTTGTCAATTGCTTTTTCTGCATATAGCGAGATTATCATGTGGTTTTTTTTTTCCTTCATCTTGTTTATATGGTGAATTACGTTGATAGTCTTTCATATGTTGAACCATCCCTGCATTCCTGGGATGAAGCCTACTTGATCATGGTGTATGATACTTTTGATGTGTTCTTGAATTCGGTTTGCTAGTATTTTATTAAGTATTTTTGCATCTATGTTCATGAGGAACATTGGTCTGAGTTCTCTTTCTTTGTTGGGTCTTCGTGTGGTTTAGGAATCAGGGTGACTGCGGCCTCATAGAATGAGTTTGCAAATGCTCTTTCAGATTCTATTTTGTTAAAGAGTTTGAAGAGTATTGGTGTTAGCTCCTCTTTGAAAGTCTGGTAGAATTCCATGCTCAGGCCATCTGGCCCTTGGTTTTTTATTTTTATTTTTTTTTGGTTGGGAGATTTTTAATGACTGTTTCTATTTCCTTAGGAGTTATAGGGCTGTGTAATCTGTTAATCTGATCTTGATTTAGCTTTGGTAGGTGGACTCTATCGAGAAAATTGTCCATTTCGTTTAAGTTCTCAAATTTGGTGGAGTATAGATTTTTTTTAAGTAGTATCTAAATATTTTCTGGATTTCCTCAATGTCTGTTGTTATTTCCCCCTTTTCATTTCTGATTTTGTTCATGTAGGTTTTTTCCCTCTCTCTTTTAGTTAATTTGGCTAAGGGTCTGTCTATTTTGTTTATTTTCCTCAAAAACCAACTCTTCGTTTCATTGATTCTTTGTATAGTTCTTTTTGTTTCTAAGTTGTTGATTTCAGCCCTGAGTTTGATGATCTCCTGCCTTCTGCTCATTTTGGGGGTATATGCTTCATTTTTTTCCAATTCACTCTGTTTGGCTGTTAATTCGTTAATATGAGCTGTCATTTTCTTTTTGAAGGCACTTAGTGCTGTGAATTTTCCTCATAGCACTGCTTTCATTGTGTACCATAGGTTTGAGTATGTTGTGTCTTCATTTTTGTTGGATTTTAAGAAGTCTTTGATTTCTTTCCTTATTTCTTCCCTGACCCAATAGTCATCTAGTAAAGAGTTGTTCAATGTCCATGTGCATGTAGCCTTTCTGTTGACTCTTTTGCTGTTGAAGTCCAGCTTTATTCCATGGTGGTCTGATAAGATACAAGGGGTTATTTCAATTTTCTTGTATCTGTTGAGGCTATCTTTGTGTCTAACTATATGGTCAATTTTGGAGAAGGTTCCATGCGGTGCTGAGAAGAAGGTGTATTCTTTTGTGTTTGGGTGAAACATTCCGTAGATATCTGTTAGGTCCATTTCTTTCATGATCTCTGTTAGACTCATTATTTCTCTGTTTGGTTTCTGTCTTGACGATCTGTCCATTGTTGTGAGTGGGTTGTTGAAGTCTCCCACTACTAATGTGTTGAGATCGATGTGTGATTTAAGTTTTAGAAGCGTTTCTTTTACAAATGTAGGTGCTTTTGTATTTGGGGCATAGATGTTCAATATTGAGATGTCTTTTTGATGGATATTTCCCTTAATGAGTAGGTAAAGCCCTTCTCTGTCTTTTTTTTATTAATTTCAATTGGAAGTCTATTTTGTTCGATATTAGGATGGCTACTCCAGCTTGCTTCCTGGGTCTGTTTGCTTGGAAGACCTTTTCCCAGCCCTTTATTTTGAGATAGTGTCTATCTTCAATAGTGAGATGTGTTTCCTGTATGCAGGAAAAAGATGGGTCTTGTTTACAGATCCAGTCTGTAAGTCTGTGTCTTTTTATTGGCGAGTTGAGTCCATTGATGTTGATGGATATTAGTGATCAAGGGTTGTTATTTGTCATTATTTTGGTATAGGTGGTCATCTTGTGCTTCTTTTTGTTTAGTTTCTGTGGTGATTTCTATTTTCTCTGTTTTCTTGGGTGTAGTTATCTTCTCTGGGTTGGAATTTACTTTCTAGGATCTTCTGTAGGGCTGGGTTTGTGGGTAGATATTTTTTAAATTTGATTTTGTCATGGAATGTCATGTTTTCTCCATCTATGTTGATAGAGAATTTTTCTGGGTATAGTAGTCTGGCTTGGCACCTATGTTCTCTCAGTGCTTGTATGACATCTGCCCAGGCCCTTCTAGCTTTTAACGTTTCTGAGGTGAAGTCCGGTGTAATTCTGATGGGTCTGCCATCGTATGTGACTTGTCCTTTTTCTCTTACAGCTTTTAATATCCTTTCTTTGTTCTCTACATTTGGAGTTTCAATTATTATGTGGCGAGAAGAGTTTCCTTTCTGATCTAATCTGTTTGGTGTTCTGTAGGCCTCTTGGAAATTTATTGGCATCTCTTTCTTTAGGTTTGGGAAGTTGTCTTCTATGATTTTGTTGAAGATATTTCCTGGACCCTGGAGTCGGGAGTCTTCTCTTTCCTCTACACCTATAATTCTTAGGTTCCTTCTTTTCATTGAGTCTTTGATTTCTTGGATGTTGTGGGTGAGAGATTTTTTAGCTTTCTCATTTTCTTGGATGTTGTACTGATTTCTTCCATTGAATCTTCCATGTCTGAGATCCTGTCTTCCATCTCTTGAATCCTATTTTTGGTACTGATATCCATAGTTCCTGTTCTCTTCCCTTGGCTCTACATTTCCATTTTTAACTCTGTGTTTTTTTTCTTTTTTATTGTTTCCATTTCCATTTTCATGTCTAGAATGGTTTTATTCGTTTTGTACATTTCCTGCTCCAGTTTTCTTGTCTTTGCCTGGAAGTCTTCTATTGCCCTGTCCTTTTCGTGTTCAAGCTGAGCCACCTTGTTATGAAGTTCTCTGATGGTGTTATCCATAGTTTTCATCTGTGAAATCGTGGCTTCTTTGAATTCCTTCATAAATTTAAGTTCTTCTTGAAGGGACTCTATGACTTTCCATAATGCGGAATTGTTATCTTTTTCATGTGTTTCAGTTGTGGTAATTTGATCCGGGTTGGCTGAAATGGCATCGCTTTCTTTTGTTGGAGTCATACCACCTTGAATCCTGCTTTTTCTGTGGCCCTTGGCCATGTGGAAGTCTCAGCCGTCTTTTCCTGTTGTCTTCTATTCTTAGATCCAAAAGGAGTGCTTTAGTGTAGTGGTTGACTTGCCTGACTCCACTCCTGTAAGGTTTGTTTTTCCGCCCCGCCTCTTGGGTGGAGACTTCACTTATCATGAGCGTGGAGCTGTATACACTTAAGCTCTAGCTCCTTGCCGGAAGTGTCCGCAGTAGCAAAAAAAAAAAAAAAAAAAAAGAAAAAGAAAAAGATCAATAACAATGGAAAAGACGCTTTGCTCAAGATTGAATCCTATGGTGGGTAAAACCCGCCTTCCCCCCCTGGGGCTGGTTCTGGTACCCGGCAGTTGGTGCCAATGTCAACCAAGTTCCCATTAACCGCGGTGGGTGGCTATCTACAGCCTGATGGGTATTCTGCTGCTGAGCCGCCCATGCTCCCGTGGGTCTGCAAGTCTTTGCCAGATAGCCGCTCTCATGGGTCTGCAAGTCTTTGCCAGATAGCCAGACTGTCTGTGTGACACCTGGGGGGTGGGGTGAGCAGGCTGGAGAGTATCTCTGTGTGGGGATTGAATCTGCCCCCTGGGTACTAGATTGGAACCTACCCAGCGTGTCTCTTGTGGTGGGGAGGGGGGATCCCGATTCCTGGATTCAGCTGCCTCTGTGTGTGTCCAAGAGTGGAAGTGAGTGTCCTGCCCAGGGACTTTTAGTGGTCCCCGGGTAGTTGGGTGAAACTCATTGGGTGTCAGGTCCCCTAGATATTCCTGCACTGCGTCCTATAACATTCGCGGTTTTCCCCAAGATTAAAATGAGTCTTACGGGCCACCGCCATCTTGGATCTCCACCTGTTACTTTGTTCTTAGACATGGGGTTTAGACTATGCATAACCCTGTCTAAGTACAGGGATACTATTTACATATAATAACTTCAAAATCATGAAGTAGATATAGCTAAGGTTCAATTTAGGTTGATATCATTATGATTAACCTAAAGAATCCATTGAGTACTTTATTTTGTTGATTAAAAAGACAGGAGACAAAAATGCCCTACTGGTGCTTTATGTGTCAGCTTCATTTGCTAAAATATTTTCTGTTCATGCCATAGGTCTTGGACCTTATTTTTCCACTTCATTTTCCCTTTCAAAGTTCATCAGAAATAGATATACTGGGCTTATAGTCAGAAGGAGATCCAGGGAGCACCAAATGGGGAGAAAAGGAACAAAGAAATTGTACCCCATTATCATCCTCAGAGTGTCTGTGGCCACAAACCTCTAGTCACCTTCCTTCTCCAATATGATAAAATGTTCCTCAGGATTTAGGCTTCCACAAAGATGGATTAATTATTTCTGACCATTGGATCTTGTACTACATTAGCACTTTGTTAATTGGCATCCCAGTGACTTGAAAAAGTCATATATATCCAGTGAAATGTATGTGCAGTCAGCCTGCCTAAAAAGAAAAAAAAAAATTCTATGTGGCATGGCTCAAAGCCCCAGAGAATCAATAGGAGTTATCTGAGCAGATATTTCATTGTATTTATATTACACACCTTGCCTCTCTCAAGCTGTTGCCGGGTTTTCTTGATCTGACATGTGGGAATGAGGATAAAGTCAAGGTCAAAACCAGGAGATATTCTGAGGGCTGGAGGCATGTTTGCATCTGTGTGACTAGCATTCCCAAAGCTATGAAGTGTCTCAGATGGTTCTGAGTCCCCCAACTCAATCCCAATGCTATTTAGCAATTGAAAAAATCCTATTTTTATAAAGGCTATGTGGCAGCAAATCTAGAATGAAACTCGTTCACTTTCTGTGACATGGATTGTCTTTTATTATTTGCAACTACAGTATGCCTTTCCATAATCAGATCAGAGCAATTCATATTTGGTCACTATTTATGCTCCAATCTGATATGAGATTTGATAGATAGGAACTGCATGAAAAGGGGAAAAATAAGTGAAATAAGTGATTTTAGAAAAAAAAAATGTCCCTACTCTCTGTGCATACAATGATTTGCATGAAGATAGATGGCAACATTTTAAGGTGTTTTTTTTTTAACTTTTATTTATTTTATTATTTACTTATATATTTTTTCAAGACAGGGTTTCTTTGCGTAACAGCCCTGGCTGTCTTGGAACTCTCTTTGTAGAATAGGGTGGCCACAAACTCACAGAGATCAGCCTGCTTCTGCCATCCGAGTGCTAGGTGGGATTAAAGGCGTGTACTACCATACAAGGCTCAGTTTTCTAAATCTTGATGTGTAATTTATCCTACCCACTGATACACCTTTAATATTATTTAGGTTAAGTCCGGGCTATTTAATGATTATTATTTTTTCCCACTGGTATGGTCTTATTTTCTTTCTTGCAAAAGGTAATTGAATATCTCTTTTAGCCAACAAAAAAAAAAATGATTATTGATGCCACTTAAGTTAGGACAGTATATATTTCTATCTGACTTCAAAAACCTCATCTTGTTGTATTTGTGTCTTACTGGAGGGCCTGCAATGAGTTCCATTCACTTTGGCCATGAAGCCTGACACAGGGTGGCTAGCTGCATGTGGCTAATGAGCTTGAAAAATGTAATTAACTCAATTGAGAAACTGAAACTGACTTTTGAGTCTGGATGGGTCATGACTGTGAAATACACAGTGAATGGAAAAGACAATGAGAAGGAGAAGAGACTCACATCACACTAACGGTTACATCTAATCATAGGGATGAAGTATGCTCCACACTTTCAGTTAAATAAAATATGTTCTTTCTTATATCTAACTTACTTATTTCTTTTGATTAATAAATTTGATCTCTAGAAAATTATAAATTAACTCTGTGGCCCCCATTTTATTTCTGTTGTGTGATAATACTCTGAAACAAGAGTAAGGATTTTCGCTTGACTTTTCAAAGTCCTCTGACATTCTATACAGACTCAAGCTATCATTCATTTAATCACACATTCATTCACAAATCACTTCAAGAGGGTTCTGCTACTTTGATGTGTGGAGCTTGACTGAATGCATCTTGAAAAAAGATTCCATTTTGTATTAAGTTTGACTCAGAGGTGACTTCCAGTTCCAGAACAACAACAAAATATACCCGACCTTGTATTCCAGGGGTGTTCCCTCATCATCACCAGACAGTTCACTCTGAGAAAGCACCCAAAAAGTCTAAACAAACTTTCTGGTGGTCAAGCTGACCTCAGCTGGTTAGTCACTAACAACAAGCCAATCAGAAATGGACATGACTAGCTACCCAAATGTCATCCAATCTTATGGTAAAGAACCTGCTTCTTTGTCTGAGTCTCTATATAAACTTTGTACTTTTGGGTCTGGGGGCTCTCAACTCGAACTGCTGTGTCAGTGAGTGTTGAGAGTCCAAGCTCTGAGCTTGAATAAAGAACCCTCATGTATTTACATCGGAGTTGGCTCCTAGGTGGTCTTTGGGGTCTCGAGAACTGGCAGAAGAGATGCCCAATAAGATTTTTGGTACTTAAAAAAGAGATGCAGAGCAGGGATACTGATTTTGGTGCTGTCAATATATGGAATTGAAATCTATATATAATAAAGCTGTGACAATGAACTACACTAACATCAGAAAACAAAATAAAATAAACATTGAGGGAAAACCAGACTTCAAAAAATGCATAAAATCATTGAAATCTGTGAAAACAAAATAGGAAAAAAGATTCTCTGAAAGGTTTTAAGAAGAAATAATGGTATCATTGGAAGAAGAACAACATAACAGTTATGCTGAATCTGTAAGTCAAAATCTCGAAATAAATAAGAAAATGATACGTTTGTTTATAGGGAGCAGCATGGTCCATGGTTTCAGCCAGGATTTAGACAACAATGCATTGTAATTATACTATTGTGAAACATTGCTACTATTTTACAAATTCAGCTCAACAAAATCTACAGACTTTACACCAAAGGTTGAAACAGAATGATTAAGAACTATGACCTTAGTCTAAGCTTTCCTTTAATTAAAACACTTCTGTGAGTGTGTGTGTGTGTGTGTGTGTGTGTGTGTGTGTGTGTGCGCACCATGGTGCCATGTGTGCAGATGCCTGTAGTGGGAGTCAGATCTCTGGGAGTGAGAGCTACAGGCAGTTTATGAACTGTCAACATTGGTAGTAGGAACCAAAGTGAAGTCTTCTGAAAAGTAAAAAGTACTCTTCACTAAAGCCATCTGTCAAGACCCAGTCTTGATTTTTTAGTAGAGATAACAAGGTATATATTAGTGTTGAAACACTGCTGGAACAGAAATGGTGCAGTTCTTAGATTAAGAGTTCAAAAGGAGAAATTGGGAAGGCATCTAGATTAGAAACCAAGGAGGGCAACTGTTCTTGAATGCTAGTGATGAAATGCTGGAGGCATAAGCATTATTTTCACAGGGTTTCAAATGGAAGCAGGACTGACAACATCAATGCAATCACTAAATGGAGATTTGTAGTATAGCTGATGCATTAACTGCATTTTTGTTACCATGATAAAAACCCATAACTGGGGCAAGGAAGAGTTTATTTGGGGTTTTCAGTTCCATAGCAATAGGAAACTATTACCATCATGGTTAGTAGCATATCAGCAGACAGACCTGGCACTGAAAAAAACCATTGAGAGCTAACAATGAGATCACATATAGGAAACAGAGAGTCCCATATGAATGTCTCAAGTTTTTGGAGCCTGAAAGCCACCCACATTGACACACCAAAAGAACCACACTGTAAATCTTTCCCAAAGTCATATACTAACTAAGGACCAAGCATTCAAACATTTGAGCCGATGGGTATCATTCACATTCAAATAATCATATTCTACTCCTTGTACTCCACGAGCTCCTGGAATAACATAATGCAAAATTCATTTTGTTTAAAGTTCAATATCCCCATAGTTTTTCAGTCTCAACAATGTTTAAAAGTCCAAAGTTCATTTTTTTTGAGACACAAGCAAACCCTTAGTTATAACCCCTATAAAACAAAGGACTAAATTACATACTTCTGATATACAAAACAGAGAATTTGTATCACCACCCCCAAAGAGATACTGGAACATGCTTCTGAATTCTAGAAGGTCAAACTCCAAATCTTTTATATCCATGTCTAATGTCAAATGACTGAAGAGGTGTCCTTCCAGATTAACTCACTGTAAAATAAAATTTTATCTTTGGCTCTTCCAATCGGTGTCCTTGGCATCATGACTCTGACATTCCAAACATCTTAAGGATTCCAACACAATCCTGGCTTTACATTCACAGCTTCAGGCCATAGACTTTAGGGCCTCTTGCTCCCTTGGGTTCTTCATGCAGGGATTTCCTTGTCACAAGTTGCCTGCCATCAGTGCATGGTACTTGTCAACCATGGAGGAAAATTATAAATCCCCTTTACTCAGGAGTTTTTCATGACTCTAAATTCAGACGCCCATGGAAGATACTGCCAAATTTGACCAAGAGCAAATGAATACTGTGCCCCTTTCAATCACATTTACAGCAACTTTGATTTGTCTTTTTTGTTTTGTTTTGTTTTGTTTTTTGGTGCAGAAGGGAATTAGAAAATTCTGTAGGCCTCTGGCAGCTTAATGTGGGATGAGGGAAGGTGGGGTCTATGCTCTTGCTCTGAGAACACTTTTCCCTTCATTTCAGTGTAGTTCATGCCTCTATTTAAAATTGTTTCAGGACAAATTTTGCTCTAAAACTAATTTTTTTCAAACTGTACTAATAACTCTATTAATAACCATGTGACACAGTCAACACTGGACATTATTGAAACCTTCTCTGCAAAATAATTTACTCTGCTTTAAAACATGCCCTCAGTTTTCCCTAGTGGTGCTGCCTTGTAGGCCCCCAGTTTATGAGGAGGATCTTGACCCTCATATGACTTCTGAACTAGGGTGAGGAATTGATATGTAGGGACACTACACTATGCAGGAGTGGGATGGAAGGGATAGGGGGTAGAGGGTGGGAGGGCGGGCAGGACTGGGAGGGGTGGAAAGAGGGCACTTTGATGGAGATGTAACCTAAAGTAATTAACATAAAAATAAAATAAATAAATAAAACATATCCTGGGGCAAGTGCCTGGGACATTACCGAAGACAGTCACTTTTTTTTTCTTTTTGCCAAATGTCACAATAACAGACTATAATTGTCTCTTAACCCAACTGCTGACATTCTTCCATTGTGAAACCTCCTGAATTGCACAGCATGTGTTTCTCGTAGCATTGTCTTCCAAGTTCCTACTTATGCTATGCTTATGATGTTCAACTACTTTTCTAGTCCAAAGTCTCTCATTTTCCTCTAAAAGGCAGCATGATCAATTTTTTTTTTTTCACAGAGGCAAGCCACACCACATTACCATCTTCTGTATTAGTTGTGACAAAACACCATGACCAAGGCACCTAAAAGACAGAAGAGTTAATTTGTGTCTTACAATTCCAGGGTAAGTGAGGTCCAAAGCCATTATTTTGGTGAAAATGTTAACAGGTAGGCAGGCATGACCCCGAAGGAACAACTAGGGCACAAGGAGGGGCCAGAGTACACTGGGGATAATGTGAGTCATCTGAAACTTTCAAGCCCTTGGGAGTGACATGCATCCATTAGCAAGGTCATGCTTCCTTGTCCTTCCCCAAACTGAGGACCAAGTATTCAAACATGGGGCAATGGGAGCCATTATCACTCAAACTATAATAGCTGATAACAATCCAGGCAGTTTGAAAATATCTGTAAATGAATTTAGTTATAACTAAGTTGGAAGGAATATTAGAAATACACTAGGTGTTAGAAAGGAATGAATCCTAAAATGTGTATGGAAATAACACTTTGCTATCACACCTTTCTCCTGACCACTGAAGACACCATGGGAAACATCAAAATTCAGAGTCAGTTTTCAAAGACCAAATGACAATGAAAACAACTAGAAAGGTCTGGATGGATGGTTAGAATCTGTGT
>CAJQZJ010033967.1:3081013-3116433 GCA_907164525.1 Lophiomys imhausi | reverse complement strand
TGTGTGTGTGTGTGTGTGTGTGTGTGTGTGTGTGTGTGTGTGTGTGTATACACAGGAAATGATATGAGTATGTAGATCAGAGGGCAGCTTAAAAGGAATGTTTTGTTTTGTTTTTTCCTCTTCAGGTGAGTCTTGGACATCAAACTCACCTCATCAGTCTTGGAGACCAGCATCTTTATTTAAGTCATCTTGCTGGCACTCCTGAGACTATATTTGCACATTAATATATCAGTGTTTCTCTGGCATTATATGGCATTTGAGTATCTGAGTTGTAATTTGATTATTCAATCTTTCTTATTTTCCTTGAATAAAATAACTCAGAGTCATCTTGAGAACTATCTTTTAACATGTGTGTTTGACTTTGTTGAAACAGAAAACTAAAAAAAATAGTCCTCTATTTCTGTTCTAAATTATTGTCATGATGTATGAACAAAACATTGACTCAGCAGGCAACCTTTGGGGAGACAAATAAATCTTTGACTTTTTAAAAATTAAGTATCTTGTTTCTTCCTCCTCTCCCTTTCTTCCTACTCTTCTATCCTGTCTTTACCTCGTTCCATCATGTCTCAGCATCAGTTAAGCACGCTGTGACTTTATTAAACCTCCCACCATCTCCACAGGGTTTTCTCAGATTCTTCCTCCAATACTTTGTTGCAAATTAGGTCACCACCTCCCCACATCTCTTCATAGCCTCCAGTTTCCTGAGAACATATCAAAAAATAAACTGTAGATGTGAAGAGGAAAATAAACAAGAACAGAGCACTGGTGGTAGGAAAAAGATTACAGTATATTCCAAGTTTGATGCCAATTCTTGTCAAATCTGAGCACTCATAAAGTTTACTGTAATCTCATGTTAATCAGTGTTTGTGTTTGTCCATTTTTTTTAAGTGATGAAGTAAAACTTAGAATGGCTGTTTCTTGCTGTAGGTCCCCTGCTGGGAATCAATAAACCCAGGGTGAATATTTGGATAATCACTTTTGACTTGAAACATTTTAAACACTTTCTTCTATACTTGATATTTTTTAAATTCATTTTGGTGAATTATTCTGCACATTTTGTAATCTCATTCCTTCTGAATTATATTGAAGCTGACCAAATGTCCCAGAAATAGCCACAACCTGTCTGCATGAGTTGGTGTATGAGAAAGTTAATGAACATCTCTATATATGTCAAACTTTTACATTCTGAAACCTATGAGTACAGCTAGCCATACAAAAGAAAATTCATTCCTGAAAATGACATAAAGATCCTTTCTTATTCGTATAAGTTAAAATAGGGTATTTTTGTTTCATGCACTAACTTAGAACTAAGCATATGTGTGCTATAAAGTTATGTATTACAACATAATTCATGATCTAAGTTTGATTGTGCATAGAAATCAACAGCTCTTAAACAGAGAATTCACAAAGGAGAAATTCCTAAAGGCTGAGAGACACTTGAAGAAATGCTCAGCATCCTTAATGATCAGAGAAATGCAACTCAAGAAGACTCTAAGATTCCATCTCACACCAGTCAGAATGGCTAAGATCAAAAGCTCAAATGACAGCACATGCTGGCAAGAGTGTGGAGAAAGGGGAACCCTCCTCCATTGCTGGTGGGAGTGCAGGCTTGTGCAACCACTATGGAGGTCACCTCTGGCGATACCTTAGAAAACTTGGAATAGCTTTGCCTTGGGACCCAGCCATACAACTTCTGGGTATACATTCAAATGACTCCTCACTGAATCACAAGGAAGTTGCCTCATCTATGTTCATAGCAGACTTATTTGTAATAGCTAGAAACTGGAAACAACCCAGATGTCCCTCAACTGAAGAATGGATTAAAAAACTATGGTACATCTACACAATGGAATATTACTCAGCTATCAGAAACATTGAAATCATGCAATTTGCAGCCAAATGGATGGAACTAGAGAAGCTCATCCTGAGTGAGCTAATCCAGACTCAGAAGGATGCACATGGCATCTATTCACTTATACTCGGATTTTAGTTATATAGTACAGGATATCTATACTACAAATAATGCACCAAAGGGAACAGGAACATAGATTTTTTTCTTCCTGTCAATGAGACACTTTGCCTTAGGGTGCTGCCTTGTGGGCCCCCAGTGTATGAGGAGGCTCTTGGCCCTCATATGACTGCTGAACTGGGACAGGAGACTGTTTTGTAGGGATACTCCTCTCCAGAGGAGTGGGATGGAAGGGTTAGGGGGTAGAGGGTGGGAGGATGGGAGTGGGAAGGGTCGAAAAAGGACACTATGATGGAGATGTAACCTGAAGCAATAAATAAATAAATTAAAAAAATAAATAAATCAACAGCTCTGAATCATTGCCTCATGCAAAAACCAACAATAGGAGGAATACGTTCAATTTTGACTAATTATATCTTAGAAGTAAATGAAAACAACACAACCAGCAAATTTGTCTTTCTTTTATGTCTGAGGGGGAGAAAAAAACTGGCAAACTGGAGTAAATGTGACTTTTAGAATGAGGAGAATTTCAATTAACATCTGGTCACTTACAAGCTGTGGGAAATACCATTACCCAGACTCAATTCCTTACCTTAAAATGGGGTTAAGAGTTTCCAAGGGATTTGAGAAGAATTAGCTGTTTAGGGTTGTGCAGTGCGCATTTGGGCATGTGGAAAACATTTAGTATACATGTTGCAAACTTTTTTTCTCATCTATCATCACTAAGAAAAGCATCTCTCTAAAATCCCCAACTCTGACTCCTGCAGTTGAAAAATGTTCTGCAAAGCCTTTGATATCTTAAGTTTTTTCTAAAGGTTCCCCATCCTCAAAAGTGAATGCACCTGCAGCAACTTCCTCTTCTTGAAAAAAGTATCAGATCCAGATTATTTAATAGTGATCACAGTGCAGTACAGACAACATACTCTTTCCACTGGAGGGTAAGAACTATTAGATGTGATTAAATTTACTCAAGCCAGCAGTGCATGTGTGTGTGTTTTCCCTTTGCATGAATGTTCCATATGAGCTCTTTCATTCCCTTGTCTTTGTCTCTGTTTCCTCATCCCTTGTGTTATTTCCATCCCCTCGTCTGTATTGTGTAGTTCAAATGGTTTCATTTTTGGAATTTTATTCGACCCTCTCAGTACCTGACTTCTTTGTCATTCTTCTGTTCTTTCTCAAAATTCTATCAAAAAAATAATCTGATGAAAGAAGGGGATATAAGAATAAATAAAATGAATGAAAAATTATTTTGAATGGATAGGTTCACTTTTACTCAAACAATACATGTCCCAGCTTAACAGCTGAAATTTGGAATGAGCTGATAAATGGCACTAGGGTTCACCTTCTGTTTCTATGAAATGAAGTTAATATATTGATTATCTTGGGGGCAAGGGTGATACAAGATGGGAATTAAATGGAAGAAAGTAAAAAGAGAAAATAACTCGAGGAAAAGAAGAAGCAATAAGGAAAACTCCATATCAATTAATTATATGTCACTGTATAGGCTGATGTGTATACAGGTGGTGTTTAATATATGTGACTTGAATAGCTAGAATAATGCAGAATCGTCACCATCTATTCTTTGGCACAGTTTGTTTTAATTGCTGTGTTTATGTATGCACTGCTTTGTTTTTATGTATTCTTCTTTTCTGTGCATTCTTATTGGTATAAATACAAATCATTCATAATCATTGCTAACTAAGTCTCAGTAATTTTATTTGAGGTATCAGTATTACCAGAATTTGGGAAATTACTGACATCTTGTCATTGAGATATTTTGAGATGACATTAGTGCAGCAATTTGGTTACTCACAGATTTTCCTAAATACCTGTGTACACTTTTTATATTTGGCATGGCTTTGTTAGCATTTCTAAGAAACAGAATACATCCATCCAGAATATGACTTATGCTGATGTTATTATTGTTTTTGCCATAATGTCTTTGGGTGTCCTCAGCAGAAATATGTAGAAAGAATTAAATTACTAAACAGTATTTAGGTTATATTTAATTGGTTGGCAGTGTTAATCCTTAACCTGACATTGTAAATGAACACACAGAGACCTGATGGATTTTAACAAGCCTTGGCCTGGATTGTGCAATCTTAGCCATTTAAGCTAGCTCTTAATTATATTCCCCAAATATGACCCCATATGATATACATATATTCCTTGGGTTGTTATTCTCTACTCTCTGCTGATGTTCCAGGTCTCATGGAATGAGGTTCTTTTTTCTAACCCATGGCATTTGTCCTCCTTCCTGCTCTTGCTGCTTCCTTCTGCTTCTACTGGAGGCTTCTTCTCCCCATTAACCTCTCTGTTTAAGAAGACTATGCCTTAGTCCTGCCTACCTCTGTCTTTGCCCAATCCCAGTCCTTAGCATTTATTCAATCAATCAGAGACAATGATTAGAAAACAAAGTAACCGACAGCAAGGACCAATTAATTAGCATTTAGAATGATTAACACCACACTATCAGAAATATTTAGTGTCTTCTCTATTTTATTAAGACTTACTTAATTTTCTTTTTATTTTCTGTGTTTGAGTGCTTTCATTGCATTTGTATGTGTGTACCACACTTACATGTGGTAAGCAAGGAGCCTGTAGGACAGCACTGAATCCCCTAAACCTGGGGCTACAGATGCTTGTGAGCCACAATATGTGTGCTAGGAATTGAACCTGAATCCTCTGGAAAAACAGCTACTGCTATTAACCACTGAGCCATCTCTCCAAGCCCATTTATTTATTTATTTATTTATCTATTTACTCATTTATTTATTTATTTATTTATTTATTTGTTTATTTGCATGTTTGTTTGTTTGTTTATGTATCAGGGTAACAGTTCTCCCCCTCCCTGGCCTGGAAACTCACCAAGTAGGCTCCTAGCAAGCCACTTGACTATGCCTTCCGAATACTGGCATTAAAAGAATTTATCTTCGTACAATGCTTGTTTTTAAGTTGATGGTGAAGGTCAGACTTAGATCCTCATAATTGCAGGGACAGGCAAGGATTCACCAACTCATCTATCTTCCCAGTCCCTAACTCTGCTTTAAATGGTGAAATGTAAAGGCCATTCTAGGAGTTAAAGAATTCCAGAGAAGTTTATACATTAATGTAATTTGAAACCAGGTTTAGTGTCCTGATGTTGCTACTCAACTCTTTTCAGCCCTATTATTATACTGACTCTAATCACAGCTATTATCTCCACTTTCACCTTTACCAATGTCCCCTATTTTCTTTTCCTTTTCTTTATATTAAGAAGAAATAATTCAATCTTCAGACTATATTTGCATAAAAATGTATTATTTTGAGTTGTGAACCTAAGCTTCAGTTCATAAACTAATTCTAAATTCATTAATGAGATTTCATATAATCCACTTAATTCTACTTTATCTAAGAATTTCAGAAAGTTTTTTATAACGAGAAACTGAAATAAACTATGCTATTGTGTTTATCTTACAGGGTCACATATGGACAATGGAATATAAAATCTCATATTATTAATGTACTAAGGTAGCTAGCATTTCAATTTATTTCCATAGTTGATATTGTTCTAAAAGTTGATGTTTATGATACTATTTGCACTTGGTTTGTATCATTTTTATTCTTTAAAAAAGTATATATGCATGTGTGTATGTGTGTGTATGTGCTTGTATGTGGGTGTGCGTGTGTGTTATGTTTGTGTTTTTATGGGTATACAGATGTGCTTGTGTGCACATGGAAGCAAACAGTCAGATCCACATGATATTCTATACACATATTACTTTTTGAGAGAAGTTCTCTCTCATTATTCTGGCGCTTGCTATGTAGGCTAGGCTGTTGAACAATGAGGCTCAGGCATGGAGATGTTTGTATTCATCTTCTCAGAACTGTGATTATAAGTGCATATCACCACAAACAGTTTTTCTACAGGTGTACTGGACCTCAAATTTGTGTTCCTGTGCTTGCACAAGAAGCATTGTTGTTGTTAGTTTTTTCTTCTTCTTTTAATAAATCATTTTCCCAACCACCTATTTCATTTTTATTTTTAGAATTTTCACTTATTGCATCAAGTTTAGTAAAACAAATAACAACAACAAAAATGATTAAAAGAAATGTGTGACCTACCCACAATGCTGCATTTCTGTCAATAACCTTCACAACCTTTATATTCTTCCTCCTTGTTATAATTGTAGAAAGACTGTGATGGTTATTGCAGTCATGTGGCTTCCAATGGAAAGCTTAGTAGTAGGAGAGACACTGAGAAATAGGAAAAATCAGATTTTTCCATCATCTCTATGCCTGCATAAAATTGTCAAAATCCTCATATCTCTTTAGACTCCACGTTTGAGAACTATGATATTTATTTCCATATTGTAGGATTTAGTATCACCGCCTGCATCCTCAGAAGCATCCACAATGATGGTAGCAAATGATGCATGATTGACAGTTTTTTTTTTTCTGAAAAATATTTCATTTGACATTAGTTATTCAACTGTTCTTCTGTTAGTGGCTCCCTGTTTTGAACATAATTTCCAAATACCAATCAGTTACTAGTTACTTTTAATTAAGACCACTCATAAAATTTTCTCAAGTAACATGTATGGAGAGAAGAAAATCCTTTGTCCATAATCGAATTCCACGTGTAAATTGCCTTCATCACACTTGTCTTGCAGTCAGGTAGCAAGCCAAGGACAACTGGCACTTTCTTCTGTTCAGTCAGGCATGTATTCCATACCTCATTCTTATATATGGAAGCAATCATCTGTTATTATGTGTATTTCATTAATTCTGGAGCAGCTAAGTATTACCTTTCCCAATCCAGGCCCATTATTTCCAGGATGAGAGAATTAACTTCACTTCATCAGACTCCAAGTAGACCCACTGAAGAGTAAAGATGAAGATTGAAGATGGAGAACTGATGGTTTTCTGACAGGTAAATACCGTCATCTTACAAACTCATAAGAATCAGGACTCCTATTTTGATTTTCTTGTACAAGTCTCTTGAACAAGAGAGTCAAAATAACAAATATGTATAAATTAAAACAAGCAACATACCTTTGATGTTTTCTAAGAAAACACAAATTAAGGCTACACATAAAAATGAGGTAGTGTAAATTGTATTTTAATTGTGCCATGGAAGAGTCAGAGCCTTGTGTGGATACACAAAGTATCCCCTTCTTTTCCAAGAGGAAAATAATGAGGTAATCTTATTTTATAGGTCATGCCATCATAACTAAGAGCTGTTTCCAAATCTAGATTTGACCTTAATATCCAAAACATATTTATGGGTTGTTAGTATCCACATCTGGAAAATTAAAAACTGTGTGTGGGGGGGGTCCTCTCCATTACTTAATCTTCAGAGGCATACTTAAAAAAAAAACATAGTTGTGGAAAGTTTTAACTAATGGAAAAAAAGGAACTCAGCCAGACATTCCATCAAGCCAACTACAAATCAAGCAACCACCACCTTAGATGACAGAAGTCCCTCACTGGTAATTTCTGCCTGAGCATACACCAGATTTATTCCTAGAAGGTGTTTGAAGATTTTCCTAAATCAAAGCTAGGACTATGCCAACTTTGTGCTAAATATCTCTCAATATCATCCAATTTTAGTATATAAAAGTCTGTAATTGCCCTGAAAATTTTAAAGGCCCTCATTGAACATCTTTCCACCATCGGTTTCCCACAGGTGTCCTTATAATTTGACTGACATGACAGTATTTAGTGTGTATGGCAATCTTCCATGTTCTCTATATGTATTATACCATTTAGTTCTCACAGCATATGTGTTTACAGATGCATAAACTGAGTCTTAGAGAGGTGTGATAATTTTATAATGTTGTAGTACCTGACAGAAGAGGCTTGTACCCCAGAGATACTTCCTATGTATTTGAGGGTTTTACTGTGTGATCACCCCAAACTTTCATAAGTTGCTCATATGATACTCTAAGACAGGATCATGTCAGGGACTCGGTTCCTTGTCCTATTCTGTTTCTGGAATTATAGTTAGTTTACTATGTGGTTTTATAATCACTCAGAATCCTTTTCCTTATAATCTAAAAGAAAAAAAAATACTATTTAGTTGAATATACCTGTTATTTACTGAAGGGCATATTATAACCTGAATAAGCTGTAACATATTTTTCATAAAGACACACTGTCCAGTGAAATTATAAAACATATAAAATTCATAGTAATATGAAACAGAAATTCAAATATTAGCAGAAAACACAGGTCACGGTCTTATTAATGGCAGAAAATAGTCTAGTCACTTTAGATATTAACACTGGCAACTTCATGCTGCATTGGCTCTTCAAGACACTCATAATATGGCTTTCTCTTTGCTTAATGATTAACCATACACAAAACCACTATACCCCTAATTTAATTTCTTTGTCTGGCTATACATGAACAAAAATATATCTGAACGTAAACATACCAAAGTTTTAATCGTACTTAATCACATGCTATGGATTTTTTCCGAGTGCTCTTCCATACTATGATCAGATTAAAGGTTAAAGCATATCCTCATGTCATGAAGTATTAGACAAGTAGTTTCAATTTTTATACAGTCATACATCAGAATGTAGTTAAAAAGAGGAAAGAGCCTCTCCAGATAGAAGTTTAGTTGTTATATAATAAACATTATTTATACCATGAAAATAGATGAAACCAAGGTACAAGAGTAAAAAAAAGATTGCTGAATTGATGACCTTTATCATTTGTCCAAACCACCTTGAGGCGATTTCATTTACATGTTTTTGGTCATATTCTGCCCAGATTTGGACAACACCAACTTGTCTAAATTGGGCCCCTTTATTGGAGAATCTGCAGACTGTTTGAATGTGAGATTTCTGC
Source organism: Lophiomys imhausi (assembly GCA_907164525.1). Taxonomy (NCBI): domain Eukaryota; kingdom Metazoa; phylum Chordata; class Mammalia; order Rodentia; family Muridae; genus Lophiomys; species Lophiomys imhausi. The sequence continues at coordinate 3,107,627 of CAJQZJ010033967.1, read as the reverse complement.
TAGGTGTCCAAAAGTGGTCATTGGATGGAGTTTATTGTGTGTCATCTGTACAGCAACCCTACAAGATTGGTAATAGGGTTCACTGCCTTCACAGAGGAAGAGCTGGAAATTCAGTGATCAGTGTAACTCTTGAAAGTTATCAATGTTTAGACGACTAGAGACTCTGAATGAAACTTAGCCTCTAAATTAGTTCAATGGAGACAAAGGTATAAATTGTATCAGTGATGCTTATATAGTCAAAAGTAAATTAAATGTTATAGAAGAACAAGGAGCTCCAGCTAATTCAGAAGAAGTTGCTCAAAGGGCAGATGCTGAATTTAAAATCAATTAAAAACAAATAATTTCAGTGAAGTTAATTTACTTTAGGCCATATTTATACTTGCTTACTATTCTTGGCTTTTCCTTTGTTTGTTTGTTACTTAATTTGACAAAACAGAGCTGTTTCCTACCGATTTCTTAGAACACAGTTTTGGCATCATTTTGATGAATCAGCCAAAAGGTTGAGTGTGGCAGATTAAAAAGTGATCACACAAACATCAAGACTCTCTCCCTGGCAGATGGGGTTTATCTCACCTCTCCTTGGGTCTGAGCTGGCCTGTAACTACATAGAAAAATTGCTTACAGCAGGCATGTTGTGATGAAAGGTCTATGAGTAACTGAGGCAGACTAAAAGCTTCTGTGACACACAGAATTGCAAGAGAATGTGGACAAGTCTAACTACTCTATGGTGCCATGTTTTAAAAGCCCAATCTAGCTACTTTCAGAACCATATTGAAGAATCAAACAAAAGAAAATAAAAGAGGAAAGACATATACACAGCCATGAAAGCTGGTACAAGGCATCTCAGTCATTCTACTGTCTAAAATAACCTCAGTGTCACAGAGCACACATAGAGACCTTAAAGTGTCATGCCCCAAACACATGCTTCTGCATAACTGGACAATACAGTAGGGAAGGAAGCCACCAAGTTTTAGTTACAGTAGCTTATTCTTTCATAGTAAATAATCACTTCAGAGGTAGTTTATTGTTTTCTTTTCCTATTCCTGTCCTTGTGGTACTAGTGAACACAAGGTTTGTGCATATTAGGATGCACTCTACAACAGAGCTTAAATTAAAACCCTTTTCACTTCTGAAGTTCTAAGAATTCGGGACAGGACAAGCCATCTTCCTTTCTCTCCCCTCTGCCTTATGTCCTTCCAGCATTGAATTATTCAGTCTGGCAATTCATTTAAGATGCAGTTCTGTCAATCTAGGGAGCTCTTGCTACTGATGGAAGCCATGGCTATTACACTTGTGGAAGAAATATGACACCACAATTTAAAACTCAGAGGAAATTTTGGATATTAGCCCTCTGTCAGATGTGGGGTCGGTGAAGATTTTTTCCCTATCTGTAGGCAGCCATTTTGTTCAAATGACAGTGTCTTTTGCCTTGCAGAAGCTTTTCAGTTTCATGAGGTCCCATTTATTGATTGTTGGTCTTAGGACCTAACCTGTTGGTGTTCTGTTCAGGAAGTTGTCACTTGTGCCAATGAGTTCAAGGGTTTTTCCCACTTCCTCTTCTAGTAGATTTAATGTGTTCAGCCATAAGTTTTGTACAAGGTGATAAGTATGGGTCTAATTTCATTCTTTTACATGTGGACATCCAGTTAGGCCAGCACCATTTGTTGAAGATGCTGTCCTTTTTTCTGGAGAGGGTGTGGAGAAAGGGAACTCTTCTCCATTGCTGGTGGGAGGGCAGGCTTGTGCAACCACTATGGAGGTCAGTCTGGTGATATCTTAGAAAACTTGGAATAGCTCTGCCTGAGACCCAGCCATACCACTTCTGGGTATACATCCAAATGACTCCTCACTGAATCACAAGGAAGTTTCTTCATCTATGTTCATAGCAGCCTTATTTCTAATAGCTAGAAACTGGAAATAACCCAGATATCCCTCAACCGAAGAATGGATTAAAAAACTGTGGTACATCTACACAAAGGAATACTACTCAGCTATCAGAAACAATGGAATTTGCAGCCAAATGGATGGAACTAGAGAAGCTCATCCTGAGTAACTAGCCCAGACTCAGAAGGATGAACATGGCATCTATTCACTTATAGTCGGATTTTAGCTATATAGTATATGATATCTATACTACAACCAATGGACATGGACTTTTTCTTTTTCTCCCTTTAAATGAGACACTTTTCCCTAGTGGTGCTGCCTTGTAGACCCCCAGTGTATGAGGAGGCTCTTGGCCCTCATATGACTGCTGAACTGGGGTGGGGGACTGTTAGGTAGGGACACTCAACTCCAGAGGAATGGGATGGAAGGGTTGGGGGTAGAGGGTGGGAGGGCAGGACTAGGAGGGGTGGAAAGAGGACAGTATGATGGAGATGTAACCTGAAGCAATAAATAAATAAACAAACAAACTCAGAGGAAAGTAAATCATCCCCACAAATACCTCCTTTTGATCATTCAACAAAACATCTCCATGAATCCAAGTCTGTTTTTATCAGTGGCACACATAGCTGCTGTGGATTCACATAAGGCATTCCTTCCCTGAACATTTGCTCATTTAGAAATTGCAGAAGGCAAAGTTCCAAGAAAGTCTTTGTGCTATTTAGTAAATCTTCTATTTATGTCACAGCCTTCATGTCAAATGAAAATTTTGAGGTTTAATAGATTTCTGAAAATCAAACTTCAGCATCTGCAAAATTCTTTCCCTTTATGATTCATTTGTACCAATCTTACATTTTAAGTAAGCTATTTCAAGAAATGCAATGCACCGCATATTCTCCTTACAGTCATACTTAATCTAATAGTTGCTTTTATTTTATGCTGTTTTTATTTATCTATTCCATATTAAGATCAATGCTTTTGTAGTCAATTAGTTGATAGTGTATCATGGCTGTTGTAAAGGTAACTTCTATTTTCTTGATGTAATTGTTGTCTCTGAAGGCTTACTGCCTCCCTCTGCTAGTCTAGACCTAGTACTGGAAGCTCCTAGCCTCCATACAGCATATTCTAGAACTAGAATATTTTCCACCTCTGAGACTACTGCTAAATAATCTCATCTTTCTTGTTCTTTCTGATCTCTGACTTCTCTCTCAACCTCTGAGTGAATTGTTCTACTTGGCCTCAAAATAACCCTTAACAATCTGTTCTAGTCTCTGGCTCCTTCTCATTCTCTGGTTCATTCTGTCTTCACCTATGTTTGACTTGTACTCTCTTCAACCTTTCTCTGTAAAACTCTCCCAGTAAAACTGCATTTACTGGAAGAGTAAAAACTCTCTTTCTCTTTCTCCCTGTGCTCTCCCTTAAGTAGCTTCACTTTCTTCTCTATTCTCACGAGATTTGTATACACCCTATTTTTTTCAAATCTTTCTCTAATTCATCATTTTATCTGTTATTCAATTAGACATCACTTTCAAACATCGGTGCTACTTTCTACAAACTAAACACATATTTCATTGTTTGGGATTAAAGATGAGTACTATGGGGGTGTCTTTATTCCAGCCAGAGAGATTAAAGTTGTGTGCTAAGGGCATATCTGTATTCCAGCCTGAGTAGTCCTGTTGCTGGATTAAAATTCCTCTACAGGCTGTGAAATATATTGTTGCAATAAACACAAGAATGCCAGTATCTTTTCATGATACTAATTTTATTAAAATATGAACAATCAGAGAATGAAGTATATACATATGTTGGAATACTACCTAGCCAGAAAAGGAGAATGAGATCCTATATATTTTTAGTAATGAATGAACTTGGAGGATATTATTCTAAGTGAAATAAATTTGATACAGAAGGATAAATACACAGTAATCGCATGTAAGTGTGGAATTCTCAAAAGTTGAGCTACATTGTTTTATTAGAACAGAGGTTACCTCTGGCTAGGATGGGAAGGGTGTAAGAATAAAAAGGAGTAAACAGTGAGTATAAATGATGATATCATGGTAGGGCACACAAGTTTTGGTAATCTAATGTACTATAAAGTGTATTAGATTTCAATATAGTGCTGCATATTCCAAATAATGCAAATGAGAAGACTTTTGGGATATTCCTATCCCAATGAACTGTAGTTATTTGCCTTCTCCCCTTACATCTTTCTCACATTAAACTACTGGGCAATTTGTTCCAACATACATCTCTGTAAGTGTAGCTGTGAAATGAATAAGTAAGTAGGTATTGAAAAGTGCACTTCAAACAAATTTTAAAATAAAACAAGGTTTAACCTCAAGAGATCTGTAGAATATGGCATTCAAAGAAGCTTTCTTTTTTTAATAAATAAATTTATTTGTTGCTTCAGGTTACATCTCCATCATATTGTCCTCTTTCCCCCCTTCCCAGCCCCGCCCTCCCACCCTCTACCCCCTAACCCTTCTATCCCACTCCTCTGGAGTGTAGTGTCCCTACATAACAGTCCCTCGCCCCAGTTCAGAAGTCATACGAGGGCCAAGAGCCTCCTCATACACTGGGGCCTACAAGGCAGTACCACCAGTGAAAAGTGTCTCATTGCCAGGGAGGGAAAACTAAAAACAAACCAACAAACAAACAAACAAAAATAAATTAAAAAATAAAACGTCTATGTCCATGTTCCCTTTGGTGCATTGGTTGTAGTATAGCTATCCTGTACTATATAGCTATAATCCCACTATAAGTGAATAGATGCCATGTGCATCCTTCTGAGTCTGGGTTTGCTCACTCAGGATGAGCTTCTCTAGTTCCATCCATTTGGCTGCAAATTGCATAATTTCATTGTTTCTGATAGCTGAGTAATATTCCATTGTGTAGATGTACCACAGTTTTTTAATCCATTCTTCAGTTGAGGGACATCTGGGTTGTTTCCAGTTTCTAGCTATTACAAAGAAGGCTGCTATGAACATAGATGAGGAAATATCCTTGTGATTCGGTGAGGAGTCATTTGAATGTATACCCAGAAGTGGTATGGCTGGGTCCCGAGGCAAAGCTATTCCAAGTTTTCTAAGATATCACCAGACTGACCGCCATAGTGGTTGCACAAGCCTGCACTCCCACCAGCAATGGAGGAGGGTTCCCCTTTCTCCACACTAACTTAAGTTTTTTTTTTTTTGAGACATGTCAGCTCCTGGCAGCACCCCCTATTCTACTCCAAGTAGATGATGAGCATCAAAGAGTTTGCAATTGGAGGTGGTTTCATTCACAGCAAGCCTGTCACTGGGCAAGAAAAATCCCTTGCTTCAACTGTAAATAGATTGCTGACAAAAAGAACAAAACTTGGCAGGAGGTAAATCAACAGCCTAGCTCTCTGAAGACTGGGTCCAATGCAAGTCCTTTATAATTCCTGCTTTACAATTAATCTCTGTCAGAGAAACGGAGCCAAAAGGCTGAACATAGATTCTCTAATGTACAGAGAGAAATTAGGAACTGTCCAGGCAGCAAGTTGTCTGTTATTTCTTAGTTTTGGAAGCTGCTGACCCTGCACTTCCTGTATAATCAGGTATATTTATCCTTCTAAGGTCTCTGATGTGGTTGAAGAGTACATAGTTATAGTCTCATAGTTAAATTTTGATTTGTTTAGGAATTAAGAGAGTGTTCTGGATCTAAGAAGATGTTTTTAAGTTGGTGATACAAGTTAGAATGGAAGCTGAGTTAGATATATACCTTTAAACTCATGGAGATGGATGCATAGTAGAATGTTAAAGTCTGTTACCAAATACGTATGGACTAGACATTGGGAATGTATGTTATACCTTGTAATTTTCATAATTGTGGCCTAATTCTTCTTGTTGTTTTGTATTGTATTTGTTGTTATAAGAGAAAGAGCCATTTGTTGGACTGAAAGAAGGAGCTGTTGTGTGGGAGGGAGATATACTTTAAACTTTAAAAATAAATAAATAAATAAAAGGAAGCAGGAGTGTGTGAGGGTGAAGAGGGTAGGAGGGTGGAACCCAAGGGGAAAGTAGGGATCGTGATTGAGATGTGACTTGAAAGAAAGAAAGAAAGACAGACAGACAGACAGACAGACAGAAAGAAAGAAAGAAAGAAAGAAAGAAAGAAAGAAAGAAAGAAAAGGTATATATGAAACTGCTTAATGGAAAAAACAAACAAAAAACTATGTTTAAGTAGTACAGAGCATTGAGTACAATTCAATAATAATCTCTTCCAATGTCAGATGAGTTAAATTCAATCCTGACATTATGAATGGCTGTTTCAAGATTCTATGATCAGTTAATACCTGTGAATAATACTGAGCTACTTTTTAATACTTCTATTAATTTTTTGAAAAATTCCTAAAATGTATTTTAATCATATTCAACTCCTATTCTCCCAATAACACCTACCACAGGCATCCAATCCTCATCCTCTATATTTTATTCTCTTCTCTTACTCCTCCACTCCACTCCTCCTCTTCCACCTCCTCTACCTCCCTCTCCTTCTTCTTTTCTTCTCCCATAAAGTTGAATTTTTGGTTCTCATATATTCTTGATTTTGTGACATCCAAACCCTTAGTCTCATCAAAGTGACTAAAAAGAAACCTGATGTTAGTCTACATGTTGGCCTTAAATACATTCTTATTATTAAAATTCCTCTTTTAAATACTAATGTGAGATTTAAACAAGTTTCTGATTTCTCTATAGTGAAAACAATGATAACATTTTTAAAGCCTTGAGACCATAAAAGAAAGTTGTTCCTTAAAGTTTTGTCCATTCACAATATCAGACACCCCTCATTCAAGAACTTTGCATCAAATGTTTTGCTGTGTATTTAGATACTAAAAATATGAAGAAATGAAGCAGAACTTCATGGACTCTACCAAAATCATGGCTATAAATGAAATTTAGACGTGATCAGAGTCCATTGTGCCAGTTGTGGTAGACATAACTCATATGTGCACAGTTCTACCTATGAAGAAGTTCCAAGGGTAAAAAGTAATCTGACTTGAACATAGAGTACAATGTATTTTCTAGGCCAACAGTTATGGTACATGAAACTGGGCATAGGTTAGAAAATTCCTGCTTATTTAAAAAATGAATGGCTAAGATAATAATAATAGATGAATATTATGACAAAGTGGGGAATATTTGATAAGAATGAAAAATATTAAATGAATTTTCTGACTCCAGAGCATTACATTTTTCTATGTTGGCAAAAGTTTGAAATTTCTCATGAGGAATTGAGAAGTCCATAGAGGTTTAGCTGGATATATTATGAATAAACTTGAGATTTATTTATAAAACATATTTTGAAATCCTACAAGAAAACAAAAAGTAAAAGGTTATGCAAACATTCCAAGAATCACCTAATGAAAGTCTAAAATACAAATGAAACAGAAGATGTGGAAGGAGTAAGACAACTAACAAAAACAAATAGAGAGTTCAGAAACAGGGAAATAAAGTTGGAGTCAACTGACAGGTTTAGGTTATTAGTTTTTTGGGGGATTTTTTTCCCATGTTCCATCTCAGGTCTTCTCCCCATAGTCTCTTTGTGGAAAATCTTCTCTGTAGAAAGAATGATTCCCACTTACACCATCATATTTTCTCATACATAAACATGTCTGTCTTTTTGTCAGAAGCAATTTGTTTTTTGTCCTGGAATAGATGGAGTTAGTGTCTAATTTTTAACGTGGTCATCTCTTTACTTGTCCATTGTTATCTTTTCTAACAGATCACAAATGTCTTGAAAGCATGACCTATGAATGCTTCCTTTAGCAATGTATTCCACTGTATTTTTTATGACTAAATAATCTCTCAAATATTTGCTAAATCAAAAGCTAGTGCTGATTACATGGGAGACTTCAAATTCTTAGCCTAGTTTAGGGCATGGTACGCATAAGGTTAATAGTTAACTTTGGAATCAAATGTGATCCTGAAACCAACAAATTAGACTTTTGCTTCCAAGAGTTAAATTGCACTCCTTCCCCTCCTTATAGAAACCCCCATATATTCACACAGAAAAACATGAAACAGACTGGCAGTTCTAGGCTCTTTTGTTCTTTTAGTCAACCATAAGAGTAAAATTTACTTGAGAAACCACAGACCCTTGTCTTAGATGAGAAAAAACATAAAGCAGACCAAAAGAAGGAGAAATATATATTACTGAAAGTACTGTTTTTTATAGTGAAAGAATGCAGCCAAGTGACAATAAAATTTCTGGCAGACACATGTGTGAGAAGTTTAGATAGGATAAAATTATCATTCTGTTTTTCATTACTTTATTTGTTTTTTTTACATCTCAATTGCAACATCCCTCTCTCCTCTCCTCCCAGTCCCACCCTCCCATCAACTTTACCCATACCCCCCACCTGGTGCCAACCCACTCTGGCTTATCAAATCATATCATCCCTAATGTTTCTCCTCTTCTACTTAGGCATAACAAAGCAGTTCTGCTAGGAAAATGGGATCGAGAGGGAGGCAACAGAGTCCAAGTCAGAGAAAATCCCTGTTCCAGTTGTTAGGGCATCCATTTTAGTACCGAGTAGCCCATCAGCTTCATATGTGTAGTGGGCCTAGGACCAGTTCATGTAAGTTCTTTGGTTGGTGGTTCAGTATCTGTGAGCTCCCCTCTGCCCTAGTTAATTGACTATGTAGGTCTTCTTGTGGTGTGCTTGACTCCCCCAGCTCCCTCAAACTTTCCCCTAACTTTTCTACAAGACTCCCTAAGTTTTGCTTAATGTTTGGCTGTGGGTTTCTGCGAGTGTTTCCATTATCTGCTGAATAAAGCCTCTCAGATGGCATTTATGTTAGGTTCCTGTCCAGTTCCCTTCCTCCATACATTTCTGATTTCTATTTTATTTCCCCTACTCTTGGAGGGATTCAAGCATTATCCCTTTGAGCCCTCTTTGTTACTCAGTTTCTTTGGGTCTGTGGATAATAGCATGGTTATCCTGTACTTAATGGCTAATATCCGCATATGAGTGAGTTCATATCATGTGTAGTCTTTCTGGGTCTGCATTACCTCACTCAGGATGATCTTTTCTGGTACTATCCATTTTCCTGCATATTTCAGGATGTCCTTGTTTCTAAAAGTTGAGTAGTATTCAATTATGTAAATGTACCACAGTTTCTTTATCCATTACTCTGTTGAGGAACAAATAGTAATAAAAACTGCATGGTACAGACATAAAAACAGAAATGTTGATCAATGGAATGGATTTGAAGACCCAGAAATATACTCAAATACCTACAGAAATTTGAATTTTGACAACGATGTCAAATACCTACATACAATGGAAAAAGGATAACATCTTCAACAAATGGTGCTGATCTAATTAGATGTCTTCATTTAGAACAATGCAAATAGATCCATATTTATCACCCTGCACAAAACTAAAATCCAAGTGGATCAAAGACCTCAAAATAAAACCAGATACATTAAATCTAATAGAAAAGAAAATGGGGAAAAGCCTTAAACTCATTGGCACAGGAAACAACTTCCTGAACACAATATCAATAGCTCAGGCACTAAGATCAACAATTAATAATGGACCTCATAAACTGAAAACCTTCTGTAAGGCCAAGGACACTGTCAATAGAACAAAATGGCAGCTCATATATTGGGAAAAGATCTTCACTTAACCCCATATCTGACAGCGGTGTAATATCCAAAATATATAAAGAACTCAAGAAATGAAACACCAACAAACCAAAAATCCAATCAAAAATATGGTACCGAGCTATATAGAGAATACACTACTGAAAAATCTCTAATGGCAGAGAAGTATTTAAAGAAATGCTCAACATCCTTAGTCATAAGGGAAATGCAAATCAAAACAACTCTGAGATTCCATCTTACACTGGTCAGAATGGCTAACATCAAAAACTCAAGTGACTGCAAATGCTGGTGGGGATGTAGAGACAGGTGAACACTCCTCCATTCCTGATGGGAGTGCCAACTTGGCAAACCACTTTGCATACCAACCTGGTACTTTTTCAGAAAATTGTGAATAGTTCTAGCTCAAGACTCATCTATCCCACTCCTGGGCATATACTAAAATTATGATTCACCAAACCACAAGGACTTACCTTCAACTATGCTCATAGCAGCTTTATTCACAACAATCAGAAACTGAAAACTGACATTCTCAAGTTTCAGACATTAGAAGAAGCTTTGTTAAGTTATTACCTTTACATGAGTCCCAAGACTTACACCCAGGTCATCATTCTCTCTTAGCAATAGGCTTTATTCTGTTGAGCAATCTAACCAGCCAGCCATTGTAATGCCATTTTCAAAATTTACTTCTAAGAGTATTCTTCAGTGTTCTCTTTGGAACTTGCTAATTAAGAGTTATAAATTTCATTTAGTCACATTAAACAACAAAGAAATATTGCATGCACTCAAGTAATTCTATCCCATTTGGCCTATTGTCTCTTTCCATTTTTTTAATGGGACTCCATGACATGGCTCTTTCTACCAACATCATTCTAATGTTATTACAGATAGGCATCTGTAATAACCTACCACAATTTGACCTACTCAACATGTTCAGAACTATTCTCATGAAATGAGAAACTTCTATACTTGGTAATGGAGCTAATGATTTAAAATAGTAGATAAATCAATGTAATTTTACAAACTGTGATAATCAGATGCAAAGACCTTTGGTTAGAACTTCCATCTTACCTACACAATTCCTGTGATTGAGGAAATTCATACCCTTCTTTTTTTTTTTTTTAACAGGAGGGCATTGTGGTTGAGAGGTGTGAAGAGACATTAAAAATAATAATACACAGCTTAAGGTCAAACTCATCATCCTTGAACATTTTGTTCAAACTTCACATTACACCATCCAGTCCCACATTCATGGAGATTACAGAGCTGAAAGTTAAACTTTTCCTAGCAAGAAATCAATGAAGAAAAAGACACCATGATTACATCAAGTTTAAAAAAAAAAAAAAACCCTCTTAAGTTCACCAGAAAAGGTGAAAAAAAGTTTATAGGAAATGTGTGGTTTTTTTATTTATTCATATTTTAATTAGTCTATTAGCATGTGGAGGTAATGCACTTAAGTGAGCCCTTGGCAGGAAAAAGCACATTTTAAACAATAAGAAACCAGAGGAAACATTGAACATAGCTATTATTTTTGGCAGGAGTCTTTTCTTACATCTTTTTTTTTTCTTTTTGTTTCTTCTCTCTGGTAACAAAAGGGGAAAAAGTTTAAATGAGAGAAGATTGCACAGAGATGGGGATTAACATATTTAATTTACATAATGTCAGTGTGTTAAAGACTATGTAGGTGCAGCACTATAAAATATTCTTAGTTAAAAAGCAGCTCAAAATAGGAACTTCTTTTATTTTGTACATTTCTCCAAGTTCATTGTGTGGCTAATTTAAAAAAGAATACCATTTTCACAGCAAAGACAGCCCAAGATATGCAGAGAAGTATATAATTATTTAGCAAGAGGTGTATTTAGTTCACCTCCTGACTAACTCTCCAGGTGATGTAATGGAGACACTCATGATGCTACAACTTGATCCTCCTGGCCCATCATAATGGTGACATCCACACAGACACAAACCAGGAGAATCGAAGCGTCCATTAGGGGATCCCGGGGACGGCTGGACAGCAGAGACCTCAGCAGAGAGCAGAATCAGGCACCAAGGAGGATGAGTGACCCAGTTGATTCTGTGTGGCAGACTTCCTCAATAGCTGTCTCCATCGGGGGCCTGCAACCACGCCAATCCAATGTCGCTGGGACCATTCAGCTCTACACAATGCCCTGGCCGGAACCTCAGTGAAGCCTGCAAGATCAGCTTCTGCCTACAAACTCCTTAGGTCATCTAAACAGCTGAGAAGAGAAGGACTGAACATAAAAGGATTGTACTAACATTTTTAACCATTTTTTCCATTTGGGTTCGGGCCCCAAACAGGTCTACTACGACCCAAATCAGCAGGAAGTCACTTTAAGAGAGCAACGTCCCATGCCCAGAGGGTGGGGAGGGTGTTTCTCCGCCCTTCTTTTTGGTTATTTGAAGGATAACTGAAAACTCTGATATTTAGGGGAAGAGATTACAAGCTGATAAATGGTCCTGTTTAATGGGTTTTGGAGGTTAACCCCAGGGACTTCCTACTTTTGCTTTTCTGTATCCTTCTTCCTCTCCTATGTAGGAGTGCATAGACTTGAGAAAAAATGAGACATAGACATAGCACAGGAAGGTCCAAGAAGAAGGGGCAGATTATTGAATATGCCCTTATACCTTTGTATATTGATACAAAGTTAGTAGTATATTTGGCTAAAGTGGTATTGACCACTGTTTATTGTGCAAAAATAAGATTGTATTGGATTACATCGGTATTGATCTTTGTATATTGATACAAAATTAAGATTATAGTTGGCCACAATGGTATTGACCCTTGTATATGGACGTAATATTAAGATTGTATTGGGCTACATTGGCATTGATCTTTGTATATTGATACATAATTAAGAGTATATTTAATCACAATTGAATAGATCTTTGTATATTGATACAAAATTAAAGGTAACGCTTCCTAATGGTATCATACCTAGAGATACTTAAAAATAAAATGTGAAGCTCTGGCCTCTTGTTACCAACCATCTAAAACTAAACTGTCTAGGATAGTTAAGTAAAACAAACTCCTAGTCATGCAAACATGTCACTTTGATAGCTACTATGACAGTCTATCACAGATATTCTCTAAACTACTCAGTAATCAAGTTGTTAAGAGACAAGCAACATTTGCTTATCTAAATACAAGAGATGGATAGGGCATCTTCAAAAACCCCAAGAGATCTGCAGAATATGGCATTCAAAGATGTTATCTTAAATTAAGATTTTCTTTTTTTTTGATATTGAGACATATCAGCTCCTGACAGCACCCCCTATTCTACTCCAAGTAGAAGAAAAGCATCGAAGAATCTCCAGTGTGAGATGGTTGAATTAGCGGCAAGCCTATCTCATGGCATGAAAAAACCCCTTGCTCCAACTGCAGACAGACTGCTGTCCAAAAAGGACAAAACTTGGTAGCAGGGAAGTCGACAGCCTAACTCTGCCAAAACAGGGTCGGTAAATCCTTCATAATCCCTGCTCTACAACAAATGTCTGTCAGAGAAACAGGACCCAAAGGCTGAAGGCTGATGCAGGAATGTATGGAGAGAAAATGGGAACTGTCCAGGCAGTCATTGGTATGTCCTTTCTTAGTTTTGGAAGCTGCAGGCCCTGCACTTCCTATATAAGCAGATATATTTATCCCTCTCAGGTCTCTGAGGTGGTTGAAGAATAGACAGCTAGAGTCTCATAGTTAAATTTTGAGTTGTTTAGGAATCAAGAGGGTGTTATAGATCTAAGAAGATACTCTTAAAAGTGTGTTGCAAGTTAGTATGAATGTTGAGTCAGATATAGACCTTTAAACTCATGGAGATGGTTAGATAGTAGAATGTTAAAGTCAGGGGCCAAATATGTATAAACTGGACATTGGGAAGGTATACTGGGCCATTAAACTCTTATAAATGTGGCATATTTGTTTCTGTTGTTTTGTATAATACTTACTGTTATAAGAGAAGGAACCATCTGTTGGACTGAAAGGGGAAACTTCTGGGGGGAAGAGGGTGGAAGGGCGGGATAGGGAGGGGTTTGTGACTGAGATGTAACTTGAAGAAAAAAGAAATAAAGTATTAAAAAAAAAAAGAATTCAAAGCCACTGATGCTGGAAAACCTTGTGCATGTGTGTTTAAAGTGGACTCACCATCACTGATCTCCCTCTGTGAAAGGCACAGTAGGCTGAATAGCACCTCTCCCCGCTGGATGCCACTAATGCTTGCCAGCTGCTTTCACCCAGAAAGAGCTTTTGGAGAAAGAACATAGTGCATTCTTCTCTACCCAGTATGTTCAGCTTAATGTCTGCAATGGTACAGTATTCCAAGATTCTAAATTCATAAGTACAGCAACTCAAAAAGGAATTACCCTTTTCCATGAAAACTTCCCTGCACTACGAAGTCTTCAGCCTGTGTTTTTGGTTATCAATCCATAGTCCCTGCACAGAACGACCCATTCCTTTCACTTTCATATTTCTACCATATATATCATGCACCTTGCCTCTTCTTCACTGTGCTCCTCTTTTTAGTCTATTTTCAGTAGTGCTGTTTAAAAATAATAGAGAAAAATGAGCACTGATGACATCACTGGGGGACAATGCATACAATTATGATTACTAGAGGGTCCATAATATTAATGGTTTTATTTCAGCAAAACATGCTTCCTGCCCTTGCATTTTATTTTTATTTTATTCATCAATATTGTGATACCCCAGATGATAAGGCCATCATTGTGTTCCTTCTGGGCACTCTCCAAGTTTTCATGTTGTTTATCTTAGGTAACCTAGAATGATGGCTGTTGTTGGTTCAATGTGAAATTCCCCTCACAGTTTCTCCTGTTTGAACACTACTGGTACTGTCTGAAATAACTGGGAAACTGGGAAATCTCCAAGAAAATACTTCCATTGGCTGACTTATGGCACTAGAGATGAGCCTTGAGAGCTACAACCCACTTCTAGACCCATAGTTCTGCTTCTTCCCTATAATGAAAACTGTGGATTCCAAAAACCCACCACACTTTCCACAAAATTATTAATTATATGGCCTTAAAAATAAGCCAAAATAATCTTTCTCTCTTTTTTAAGTTCCTTCTGTCATAGGAACAAAGAAATTCATACAACACTCACAGAGGAAACGTGGAAATTAGTATGTCCAGTTTCACATCTATTCTTTTCCTCTTTAGACACAAGACTACAGGTATGTAATGGCTTGTCAATCATCCCAATTAGAGACACCTTTTCTGTTTGAATAGATCTTCAGTTTCCATTCACTGATGCATGTGACTGATTAAAGACGTATCACATCATCTTATCTAATCAGACCTTAAATGCTTACCAATAAGATATTTCATCCTCCTTATTTATTTATTTGTTTGTTTGTTTGTTTATTATGTATTTATTTATTTCAGATTGTTATACATGTTGGGAAAATGTACTACATTTAATTGTTTTTAAAACATGGGTGATAAGTATAGCGACTATTCAGCAGTATTTTGACAAAATTCAGCTGAAATGAAAACATGTGAAGTGTCTTATCAGAAATCCTAAATGATAATGTGGTTTGATTCTAAAACTTCTGCACATAATAATATTTTCAGCACATGTTTCCTAGCTGGTAGTACTAGTTTGAAATTCAGCTGAACATTTAGAAAGTAGCGCCAAGCTGGTGGAAGTCAATCCTAAGGACAGAATTCTGCTGGTTACACCTGGTGTGCAAGCATGTTTACAATTATATGCACATACTCCAACTGCTATGGACTTAGTTACCTCACCAGGGTTTTCCTGCTCTGTTAGACTGAAGCCAATGAAATCATGAGTTAAAATAAATGTTTACTCCCTTAAGTTGTCTATTAAGGTACTTCAATCACAGTAATGTGAAAGTGACTAATACAAGTCTTACAAACTCACATTTGATACCACTACTCCAAAGGAAACAATTCTATTTTAAGGGTAAGAAAAATAATTCATATCTAGCTTCTGGTGTTAGAAAAAATTCAGAATAAATGTTTCTATAGATGATACAATGTATACTCTATTTGTTCACATAACCATTAGACAGCTTTCTGAAGACAGAAACACCAGTTGATGTTTGTTGTCCAACAAAACAGACCCTAATCTGTCTGGCTCTGATCTTTTCTCTGCAAGTCCAGTGTTCACTCCAACTTCTGTGTACCATCAAAGCTTAGCTCCCTCTGAACCTTCTGTCTGGAGTCTTTTCATCCTTTCTTCTCTAGTGGGGAATCTCACCTGACTCATTTTCAAGGCAATATTATCTGAATCTTCCTTTGTACAAATTTGTCAATTGTTTTTACCTCTGTGTTTCCAAAACCATCATTACAATGCCATTGTCCATCACATTGTAGCCTCATTCACTATGTACATGTTTCTTTCTTCCCTGGAAAAGCAGTGACCATAAAGGATAGAAATCACATATTTAGCTCTTCTTTTTCTATTGAGAATGAAAAGTGCTTTTTACTAAAAATATGTACAGAAAATTGAATATATGGTATTCAAACAAAAGCATCTCCATTGCACATCTCTATACATAGTTCCCATTATTTAAAAGAGAAAGCAAAAGGACAACTCATCCAACCTTAGCTTTGCTGTGGCCTCCTTATGTTTCTTTACCTTTATGAAGTTGTTAACCGGTTTTTTCTCCCTCTAGCTTTATAAGTAAATAATGAGTATTTAATTGTATTTATCAACCAAAAGATGTATTTTCTCGTGTTGTCAAATTGTACACAACTGGTGGGAGAATTTTTGCAGGGTATTTACCACAGCTTTGTGAAAGTTGGACACTATATTGTAGGAAATTTCCATTCAATAAAGATTGTATTTTCTACAGATATGTCTAGAGAAATAAATTAATTCTGTAACAATTATGCATTCATCAATAGAAAATATGTCTTAAACACCAACAATAAAATAATAACATAATTATAGCAATTAATATGTGTTTAACTCTTTGAAAGCAGTTCACACACATAAACTCATTGAATCATTAAGATCATTCCAATAGGTCATTTTAATATCTCAAGTGTGTAACTAAGAAAATGAAATTATGCATGTAGAAATGGTCTAGTTCATTGTAAGAACTCACATGTCCAGCTCAGAGCCCCACTCTATAATCTTCATCAATGTCACTACAGTGAAGGAAGGAGAAAGGTCACACAATTTAATAATAGTTCAGGCATTTTGGTTATTTCTTTTAAGCCTAGTAAAAGAAATAGAGTATTCTACTTTTTCTATCATATAGCTGTCACATATCATAGCGATTAATGTCAATGTGTGTAATCCCACCTTGCCTCCTAAATTTTGTTGAGCTGTTATGTGAAAATTTCTCTAACACTGGCCTACATATCATTTTTCTGATTATTTCTTTTTACTTTCCGACCCATAATTCCTATCATCAATGTCCATTGGAACAAACAAGCAAGAAAGTACCATATTTACTTCAAAAATTACTTCTCTGAGAAAGTTCTTTCAATTTATCTAAATGCAAGCATCACTACCCTGGCCTATGTTCCACAACTCCTGAGAAACCTATTGGTCATTCCTAGTTGCAATACAATGAATTCTATACTCTGTTATTTAACTGTTATTTTTGATAAGCACAAAACAATTGAACATCTTTATGAGGTAAAATAGGATGTTCCTATACAAGAATACTATATGTGATGTTCTCATCAGTAATTAACCACATTAAACATTTATATTTGTTAATGGTGATAACATGCATAATCTTTTAGCTTTTGCCAGTTAGTTAGCCAAGAGTTCTTTTGCTTTACCTGTATAAAAACTGTGGGCAGGTTATAGGGGCTCTTGAAGTACTGTCTAGCTGTCTCTTGACAGTTATCAGCCTTCTATTCCTGGACTGCTAAAGCAAAGTGGAAACAGGCCCCCCCAGCATCCCCTGGTGTTACAGTACAAGGACAGGCACAACACATAAGAGCTTTAACGTGCCTAGGAAGTGAGGACTCCTCACCCATTGGTTGTAGCTCATGTTACAGCTTCCAGACATGGGGCGGTACCAGAGTGTCTCAGTTCTTGCCAGCAGCTGATTGTACACTGCTTATGTATGTCATGATATGGATGTATGTCATATGTATATCAGTTTGATACAAACTAGAACTACCAAAGAAGAGAGTCTCAGTGAGGGATTTTCTAGATTAGGTTTGACAATGAGCAGGTCTGTGGGGGATTGTCTTAACTGTTAATGATAATTGATTAGGGCAGGCTTAGCCAACTGTGGGCAGCACCATTGTTTAAGCAGGAATCTTATACTGTACAAATATATAGACAGATTTGAATATTAGTGAGTTTTCAATCTTCTCAAAGGTCTATACTATGGATGACTTCCCCACAATGATAGACTATAACCTGAAACTAGAAGATTTTTTCCCTTCAGTTTGTTTTTGTTAAGAATTTTTGTCATCCAACAGAAATGAAACTGAGGAACATGCATATGAGATATAACTTTTTAAATCAAACTTCTTATATTTTATATTTTTCTGTATATATGTACATATAAAGAAGCAAATATCTTTGTTTTGTTACTCTGATTATCTTAACACACAGGAAATATTTTGGCTTTATATCAGCAATTAACTATTATTAATTTTACATTACCATTTTAAGTTATAGGGTATCAGAAGAAAGGTACATATCATTTAGTAATTTTCCCTTCTATTCTTAAAGGCTGAAGAGATGACTCAGTGAATGAAACTGCTTGCAGAGTAAGCATGAAGGTTATATTTTGGAACTCATCACCTGCACAGATATCTAAGAGTGGTCAGGCACAGTTTATGTCTCTACTGTAGTGGGCAGAGACAAGCAGCATCCTCTTCTACACACCTCATATATATATGCATATAATACACACAATAACAACACAGTCACAAACATATTTATGTATATATATATATATATATATATATATGGGCATATATACAGATCAATATGCACACACACATACAAATATACACACATGCACACAATATTGTAAAAAGTAAAATTAAAAATGTTAAATATAAAATGTTACCATATGTTCTGGGAAAGGGATTGGTATGTTTTTATTTGTAAACAGACCAATTGTACCATGTGATGAACAATTGTATTATAATTATTACTATAACTTTATTATTATCTTTATTCTGACATTAAACATAGCTTAACAATCTCTCTCTCTATATATATATATAGATAGATAGATAGATAGATAGATAGATAGATATTTCAAATGGTAATGATAGACTAGAATTTGTAAATTGTTGTGTCATCTTAAATCGACTAAAGGAAATACATAGCTGGCAAACCATTAGTTCTGAGCACGCTTGCAAGGTATCTCAGAGAAAGGTTAATCTTGGAATAGGTAGACTGATTAATGATAATTGCTCTCACTAATGCACCAGCTAACCTTGAATGGTTGAAGTTGTCAAAGTCTATAAGAAAACATTTAATCTCTCTCTCTCTCTCTCTCTCTCTCTGTCTCTCTCTCTTTCTCCTCACACACTTACTCTTTCACATTATAGCTCCTGATACTTCAGCTTTGTGGCACAATTTCAGG
The DNA here is from genome assembly GCA_907164525.1 of Lophiomys imhausi. Classification (NCBI taxonomy): domain Eukaryota; kingdom Metazoa; phylum Chordata; class Mammalia; order Rodentia; family Muridae; genus Lophiomys; species Lophiomys imhausi. The sequence continues at coordinate 3,088,545 of CAJQZJ010033967.1, read as the reverse complement.
CCTACTATTAATCTTTATTTTTTCAAGTATTTTAAGTTGTAAAGAATTTTAGTTTTTTGGTTTCCTATTTTCTAGATCCCAGAAAAAGAAACTCCTCATCTTACATGACTATAATACTCTTCACTAAATGTTTATATATTTACATCTATCTATCTCTTACCCATCTATCTGTCTTTCTGTCACTCTATTTTTTCCACTAGGGTTCTTTTTTTTTCAAGAGAACTCTGGCAAAATCACCTTGGAATCCCAGAAAGTGAATCTGAGTCTCGAGCTTTACCACTGGATAAATTAAGATATAGACTAAGGTTATCAATAATATAGATATTAATAAGAGTTAATATAGATTAAGCTATACATTTCATTAAGTATTTATAGCATTACAATCTGAACAAACATCAATATATAGCATACAGGTAATTAATCTGAAGTACAGAGATGAGCATACTGGATACCACATAGACCCAAAAACATTAATCTAAAATTATAAAAAAAAATTAGAGTCGTTCCTGTCATTCTTTTAATATAACTTCATGATTAGAGTCACATCACAAGAATTTGTTTACATGAAAACTATATTTCAAGCAGCAATTTTATCATTCTAGCATAGTTTCATTTTTGAGGAGTTTAGATAGATTGCTATGTTTTATTAATATTTACTTAATGTTAACTTAGTAAAATAGTGTAACATAAAATATGATAAAAGGAAATACATCAAATTTATAGCAGTTTAATCTCTAGATTAGTGAATGAATCACACAATCATAATTGCATAAATCAGGAAAGTGGGGTCCATACCATGTCCTTTTGCAATCCACTTCAGTGGTAAGGGTTACTTTATTTTTATAAAATGATTAATGTATTCTCAGTAATATTTTTTTATTGAATGACTCTTTGTAGTTATTTTCATTTTTACCAAAAAGGATAAAGTTTATACAAATTTATTGTGTCAACTAACTGGATTAGTTAGTCAAAATATTTCTAATATATGTTCATAGATAATCCTTACTGGTAATTTATTTCTAAACAAATTCCTGGATAAGAAACTAACCTTTATTGATTAATGACAAGTATAAAGTATGATCTGACTTCTCAGTTTTTTTTTTTTTTGATAAAAAACAATGAGTGGTGAATAATAAATCCTCTGTCAGAAAACAATCAAACAAGAAAAAGGAGCTTATTGCATCCATGTTAATTGCTAACAGGTTATCTTCTACTAATAATAAGATTTATTTTTAAGAATTACTTTTAGTTTAATTATGTATACGTGTATGTGTCTGTATGTGGGTATGTGCATGTAAGAGCCCCAGGAATCCAGAATAAGGCATCAAAATCTGGACCTAGAGTTAAAAGTTGTTGTGAATTACCCAGCATGTGTTCTAGAACCCTAATATGGGTCCACTAGAAGAGCAGCCGGCATTTATTCATTAAATCTTTTCTCTAGCCCCATTAATGTCATCAAAGAGCCTTCCTACAGCAGCCGATGGAGCAGTTGCGGAGACCCACAGTCAGACATTAGGCAGGGACAGAGCCCAAATTATAGATCTCCATGGGTCCCTCTTCTCAGAGCTAGAGGACCCACACAGAGGAATTGGAGGAAGAACTGTAGGACCCAGAGGGGTCAAGGACACCAGGAGAATGTGGCCAACAGGATCAGCTAAATAGGGCTCATAGAGGCCCACAGAGATTGAATCCCTGATCACGAAGACTACATGTTTCTGTTCTAGGGTTTCTGCAAGTATGCCATGGTTACTAGCTTGATATTTTTGTGGGATTCTAAGAGTGGGAGCTGGCATATGTCTTATTCTTTTTCTTGCTTTTGCCACACCCAGCATAGATATGAAGGTTATGCCTATAACTTGTTATGCTCTGTTTGGTTGATATCACTGGGAGGCCTGTTGTTTTCTAAAGAAGGGAGAAGGACCAGTTCTGGGAAAGAAGGGATATTGAAGTGGTGAGTTACTTCAAGGAGTGGAGAGATGTTTTATATGGGAAAACTGAGGCTAGCAAATTTAATCTGTAAACACTTAAACTTAAATGTAGAAGTCAATATAAACTGTCAAGAACAATTAAGCCTAACTAGGACTCAATATATGTGAGCCTTTATTTTCATACTTCTAAATATTGAGCTAAGAGAAAAAAAAAAACAAGAAATAAATTTTTCTGAAATACTGACATACTGAAATAAAGATGAATGAGTGGTCTGCTTTTACTTTTTTACACTTTTATTCACCTATCAGCTTTCCTGAATGAATATTTACTGAGTTTTTCAGTGTTCCATAGTAGGATTTTACTAGTACCATACCTGCCAAATTATTACAATGTTTGTCAACCATTTTGCATATTTTCACATATCTCACCTGGCACACATCCCATAGGATTTCTTTTGGATAGGGATTTAAGACTCTCTTTTAATTCCACTTTTGTTTTGTTTTCTCATTTCCTAAATATTACTAGAATGAATATCTTATTTGGGCTTTTCTAAGTATGTAGTAATTTTTTGAAAATCCTGTAGAGCAACATTGTCTTGCAACTTCCTTTAAAGTCATACTCAAATGGAAGCTATTATTACTGTAATTGCTATCCTCCTTTAGAATACAAAGAAAGGTCAATATGAACAGGAAGACACTATTTAATAGCTGATGATCAGAGTAAGACACCTTAATGTTAAGTATTTCATTTATAAAAGGACACAGAGAAGCTTCCATATAATGGCTGGTTAATGCATTAATTATATACTTGGGAAGAAATGGACATCAATAAAGAATTATGTGATCCTGGTGACCACACACTTTTCAAAAGATCTTAATGAATTCTAAGCATTCAAATTAATTCACTCTTTCTTTGGCAATTTAGTCTGTGCATTGGACAGTATGAAAAGATTCAGGTCATTTTATGAAGAAGAGTAGATAGGCTAAAAATTATTTCAGCTAAGGCACATTAATACCTATGAACTGAAAACACACCTGTGGATATTTTAGAGCTGTAATTAGAAACCTCACATGCATGACTCTCAATTTCAGAGTAGAAAAGCTGTCCGTCTAGTTTCTCCCATATAAACAGTCCCAGATGCATCTAAACCAGACTGCTTTCCTAAAGAGAAATAAATGAGTGCAAATAATATTTACTACTTATTTTAGTTTAAAACAAGAATGGAAAATGTAGCATACATAAATATTTACTTTTCCCCACAATGAGATTTCAATTAAAACACTCACTCACAGATATATAACTCCACAAAAGTTTTGTACTTAGAAACAACAGAAAATTGGCTGGTCAAGAAGTTTATGATCTGTACCCTCATGACTTGAGAGGTCCATGAAGTCGATCATGGCTCTGGGGACTATTATATAGGTTTTAGATATCTATTATCAAAAATATTAATTTTTTAACATTAAGAGGCACAACTAATAATCATATTTATCTTTCTTTTTTCTTTAGTTATCAATACATTGATTTCTTTTCAGTGGTTGAAACTTTTTCCATATACATATGAAAACATAAATATTTATAAGTATCTATATCATACATAGCTATCTACTGTCATATGCTTTTATTGATATATGTATCCATTCATCTCCCTGTACATAAATGTCATATTTATATACATAATTTATTCATATATTTTATTTATTTATAAATATATGGTATGTGCATATGTTTTGGAAAATAATTAGGTTATAAGTGTTTTATGGTGATATGAACATGATGCCTCTCAGTAAGCCCTGGCTTTGTGAAGTAATTCATTTCCATAGAAGAACAGAAATCAACACAGAATTTAAACCAATTATGAGTAGAAAACTTCCAAACCAGAAATAACTGCACAGTAGAAACACAATGGGGATAATAAGTCAAAAATGGGAATGTGGAGAGAAGGTTGTCTATGGCCATCCACCACATGAGACTTCAGGTCTACTCTAGCCAGTGTGAAACTCTAAAAGAACCCTGTTGCTTTAATGAGTTCTCTAACGAATGGCTTCTAAGCAGTCATAGTGGTGGGATTTTATGGATGTAGCTTCTGACATTATGCAGAAATACAGTTTCACAGAAAATTATCTGAGCCTCTGGTTCTTACAATCTTCCAACCTCTTCCTCCACAATGATATTGATCCTTAAGTGTACAAATTCTTTTATGGGTGTATCTTTTGTGACAGTGCTTCACATGACTGCCTGAGCATGAGCTAAACAAGGACAACGACAACAACAGACATGATAAAGGAAAAGACCATTAGGTATCAACCTTACAGATTCTGTGCTGCCAACTAAAGAATGCCAAAGAGCAGGAAAAGTAGTTCTACCCAGGGAAGAGAAAACCAATTGGTTATCCAGTACCAAATGGTCAGCTCTGAAACATACATACAGATGACATTTCACAGCCTGATCAGGATGTATTTATGTGTTTACCAATAATATTTGCATATACATGTATGCATGCAACAACAATGAATGAAAACAGAAGCCATGAATTTGAAAACAGGAAAGGAAGACTATATGACAGGATTTGGAGGGGTGAGAAAGAAGAAAGAAAGAGTTATAATCTCAAAATATAAAAGAAATAATTAGAAAGCATGGTTTTTAAAAGCGAACATAATGGAAAGTCTTAGAATAAGATAGTGCTGGCTACTTAATATATTCCCAAAGATAAATCCTTTTCTTTCCCAAGTTCATTTATCATTGCCCTTCTCTGGGAATGATGAGGCAAGGGGAAAATAATTATAGTAAGAACCTGGCTAAAGAATAAGATTTTAGCTAAAAGTTTTATTTCCCAGAGCTCAAATGCCTTATTTATAAAGAGAACCAGTAATCTTATTTGATTTGCAAGGAAAATAGATTTCTATGGTTAACTAAGCATGTGAGCTGCTAGAACTACTCCCCATACACTGAACACTGGTTAAAGTTACAATGCTAACCTCCAGGCATGAGTTTCCAGAAAAACATTATCATAAGGTATGTCTATTGATATTGTCATAGTTCAGGTCTTATTTTCCCAACTATATTGCTGAGGTGTCATGGATGTGGTAGTTTCTCTGCCATGTTTAGGATGTATACTCTTATGGCAGATTTCTTGGTTCCCTAGCTCTTAAATTTCTGCTCCCCATGCCCTCATTGTGATGTTACTGAGCCTTAGATAAAGGAGTTGTTTTGTAGATGCTGGAGCTGGGATCCCAACTATTCATTGATCTCTGTGTTATGACCAGTTGTGGTTTTCCATAATGATCTGCATTGGATGTGTAGGGAAGATTCTTTGACAAGTGAGAGCTACCTATTTACGAGAGTAAGGACAAGTTTTGGAATTCAGTTAAGAGTTATGGTTGTCTAGAAAAGTTGCTACAACTGGTTCTCCTCTGAGTTCCTTGGTCTCACTAAGTCCTTGGGAATTGGCTAGGGTTCTGGGAGTAGTCATGGTTTTCCCCTCTATTGTATATGTTTTCTTTTCTCTGGGCTTTAGTTCCTATTAGGCAGCTCTTTTATGCTATACCTTTAAAGATATCTTGCCATGATAGCCACTGTTAGAAGTCATAAGTGTCACTGCAGAATAGAACTATCTGATCACTTCCCTCACTTGGCAGTTTTCACAATACTTTCTGGTATGATGGAAGCTAGACTCCAGGAAGAATGCTTTATGGTTGACCTATTTCAAATCCTCTTAGTCCTGTGTCTGAGGTGTACAGTGCCTTCAACAATAGAGACTTACCTTCAATTTCTGAGGGGGGGGTGGAGAACCAAGAACATCACAAATAATTTAAGTTGTTTGGGTGTCACTTGAACTACTCTGACCAAAAACTCAATAGAAGGATTTTCATGCCTGGTTCTAGCGTCCTTCTTAAATAGATCATGGCTCTTGTGGGATATCAACAGCCCATTTGACATAACCTTACTTAATGTATATGTGTGCATTTGTACACACTTTTAGTTATTGTATATAATTTTTGTAAATATGAAATATTATAGTTCCTTGGGGTCTTATCAAATGTCATTGGTATTATTTGTTCCTCTTCCCCATCTCCTTCTATGTCTGTATTGAATGTCCTCTTCCCTCCTCCATCTTTCCTCCACTCCCATTTTCCCATTCCCACATCATATCACTTGTATCTTGCTATTCTTCTCTCTACCTCTTCCCTCAAGGTACTTTTTCACTTTCTTCTTTTCTGCAAAATAACATAAATATCTTTCAATAGATAATAGATAATGACAACTCATTGTATATACAGAATGGAATATTATTCAGATGTAAGTATAAACGAAATCATGAAATTTACAGGGAAATAGATGGACCTAGAAAAGATTCCATTGAGTGAAATAAACCAGACCCAGAAAGACGAATGCTACATCTTCAGCTCTTGCTCCAAAGCTTTAAATGTGAGAATATCGCTGGAATAATCTCTACTTTTTTTAGAAATTATGACACTATCAAGTCATTAGTAAAAATGCTTTCTTTAAACATATAGTAACTCAAGAGATTGCTGTTAATTGAAGGTGCTCACGAAAACATTGGAGATTGACATAGTAGTGTGTAACATTTCAGTATTACTAATGTGTTTAGTTTAGTTCATTTCTGTTCCTGTGAGATTTTAAGTATGAAATAATAAATGAAATAATTAGCAATTAATTGCATCACTTGAGAATATGAATATTTGTATTTTAGCACCTACATGTTTCTAGTCTACTACCCAGTATAATGGCAAAAGTATATTTTGTTTTTTGCATGTCCTCCCTTAAAGGGCTTTAATTTTATTTGTAATTATAGGTTGATCTAACTACTTCTTGTCTCCCACACCTACACTTTATATATAGACAAGACTATTATCATAGTTTTGTCATTTTTTCCTCCATCTTAGGTGCTCATCAAACACAATAACTCAGCAATAATAAATTGTTAAAGAATGCAGTTTTATAGGATGCCATTTATACTGGATTTTTTTTCTAGGTGCCATAAATCCTGTTCCCAGCCCTTCCCCAAGACTATGAATTTGTTTCTGGGCCTTTCATGGATTTATCAATATTTGTCTAACTTGATATTTTCATTTGAAGCTGCTACCTTCATCTGAACCTATAAAACTCTTATTCCAAATAAACAAAGACAATGGGGACTCTAAAAATTATTCATGGAATTTTTATGACATTCTTATTATTTCCAAACACTTAAGAAGTTAGAGCCTTTACTTAAGGTAGACATAAAATGCTAACCAGAATATGAAGGGCATTTTTTTAGCCTCAATTTGATCAGTTTATCATTAATCAGTCCTTATGAAAAAAGACTACAACTTTAGAATGTGTTTCATATCCATAGATAAATGAAAATATAGGAATATGAATCTTAGGTTCTCATTCATTTCTTTCCCTATTCAAGTATTCAGAGATTCCAAATTGATTTCTTGATATTCTCTTTCTACATGGCCTGCACAATTGTTTTCCTGCTAAATATATCACCCCTACTCTCTCTCTCTCTCTCTCTTTCTATCTCTCCATTCAGTCGTGTGTGTGTTTTGTGTGTGTGTGTGTGTGTGTGTGTGTGTGTGTGTGTGTGTGTGTGT
>CAJQZJ010033967.1:3062529-3081003 GCA_907164525.1 Lophiomys imhausi | reverse complement strand
TGTGTGTGTGTGTGTGTGTGTGTGTGTGTGTGTGTGTGTGTGTGTGTGCTTGTCTTGGATCATGAAATTGAATCACTTAGCTATTGAAATCATCAGCTTATCCAAGGGTAACTTTCTTTTCTCTTTTCTACTCTCTACAATAATTAACTCTCCTTCTTCCTGCAGCAAAACTCAAGTAACTCGTCCTTGGGGTATTGTTTCTGGGTCATATACTTTAACAAAATTTGATTGTATGCTCCTTATATTTCAGGTTTACAGCTTTACAGAAATAAACAACTTGACTCAGGGTATAGTTTCTTCCCTCGTGACACTATTTTGTATTATTTATTACTGGTATCCCTTAATTTTATTTGTGCAGTACATTAATACTTACTCCCCAACTCATCTCTACACTGTGTGAAGCAAGAAAGCATGTTTGGCTCATTTTCTCCATCAAATCTCATAGCATTTTGGCAACCAATATTCATGGAGTTAGTAAATAAATAAACTATTATTAAAATAATCTTTGATTTTAATAAACTTATAAAGCATTGAATGTCCTCCATGAGCGAAGAATTTTAATGAAAATATTTATGTTATGTGTGTGGGTGCTGTGCTTGCATGTATATCTGCATGCCACATAATATTCAGTGTCTGTGGAAGCCAGAAAATGGCTTGGATCTGGTATATCTGGAGTTGCAGAGATTTGAGTGCCATCATGTTAGTGTCGGTAATCAAACTGGGGTCCTCTCTGTAAGAGTAGCCAGTGTTTTTATCTACTGAGTCATCTCTTCATCATCCAATGAGTTAAATGTTCCTTCCCAATTACCATTTATAAACCCTTGGAAGATAAGATGAAACACAGAAACAAGTGTATAGCGCAAACACCAAGAGAGAAAAGTGACATTCCTTATGACCTTGTGCTAAGCAGACTCCACATGCTTCGATAAATGGAGTCTATTTGCTTCACATTGTTTGTATCCAAAATATACCGTTTGCAATAAGTCCATCTAATTTTGCTGTGGTGATGAACAATAATTGCCTGTAGAATCACAATATTTTTTTTGTTTGTATCTTTTAATGAATAGAAAAAAGGTACAGTAGTTTCTGGGGAAAAGCAGACAGACATGATTTTATTTAATTATGTATTACTTCAAGTTACATCTCCATCACAGTGCCCTCTTTCTAACCCTCCTGGTCCCACCCTCCCACCCTCTCCATCCTATCCTACTCCTCCAGAGTGGGATGTCCCTACATATCAGCCCCCCTCCCCCCAGTTCAGTAGTCATATGAGGGCTAAGAGCTTCCTCATGCACTAGGGACCTACATGGAAGCACCACTAGGGCAAAGTCAAACATGATTTCAAAGTAGTGTGGGGCCTTGAATGGGGAGTGGGAAATGAGTTCTAGTTTTAGTTCTGACCCAGTAGCTTTCAGCCCTGGATACTCCTTTCCAGAGAGTCAAGGCATCATGATAAGTATATTCATAACTCCAAGTTTAGTGGTTTTATTGAAATTAGACACTTTAATGTTTCTAATTTTGAAAGTAGAAAAATACAGCCTATCATAATTAAATCATAACTTTTAAAAACATTAAAATAGTCTGTAGCTACACTCTTTCATGTTATCCTTTAAAAGTATCTGGCATTCATACACTTATTATTGATTAGGTTTGTTAAAGTGGCAACAAGGAAATTCAGAAATGTTGGAATTTTTAGAAATCTACTCATAATATCTGTGTGACTATTTCATTTCCCCTGTCTCATTACTACCACTGTCAAAATAATAGCTTCAATTTGCATTATGTTCTCATTACAAGTTTGAATAAGGTATCAGAATTTTAATGCAAAGCATTAAAATTAAAATTCTCAATGAGTTAGAGATTATGCTATACTTCACTGATGTCTTCAATATCCCACAGACATGGATTGCAGGAAACTGCTTTTGAGAATGTGTTTATGCCTGTCCTCCCCATTTCCTTCACTTGCAACCACTGTGCCCACTTTAACTAGGGAAGGGAACAGTAGAAATGTTCAAGAAGTGAGGTATAAGTAGAAGAGGCCATTGTAATTTTGAATGTGCATGTATATGTATAAACACACACACATGCCTTACCACACATGAAAATTATACAGTGTTGAATCCATGTAACAACATGACAGCTTGATTGCATCATATCTGGAAGTTAAAGCCCAAATCAAATTATCAAGTTCTCTATGCTGTCAATTTAGGGAGTTCTTTTTACTCTCATTGACAAAATGCAGCCTGCAATTAGGCTTCAATTCCTATAGTGAAAAGTTAAGAGTATCCTACTGTAATGTCCTCTGACATCTGTTAAATGTGTTATTTAAATCTATTGGAATTTTCCAAGATGGATATAACAAAGAATAATAATGTCTAAAGTTAATTAGGAATTTACTAAGTACCAGTCAATAGATTAAGATATGAGTTGTTTTTTTTTATTTTTTATTTCTTCAAGTTACATCTCAATCACAGTCCCCTCCCTATTGCCCCCTCCAGTCCAACCCTCCCGCCCTCAACCCCCATCCTCTTCCCTTTTTTTTAAAGCTTAAGATATATCTTATTTCCCCCTACACTTTCCCCTTTCAGTCCAACAAATGGCTCTTTCTCTTATGATAATAGACACAATACAAACCACAGAGGTAGTTAGGCCACAGTTATGAGGGTTATATGGCTTAGCATACATTCCCAATGCCCAGTCCACATGAATTTGGCACTTGACTTTAACTTTCTACTATCTAATCATCTCCATGAGTTTAAAGTTCTATATCTAACTCAAAATTCATACTAACTTGCATCACAATTTTAAATACATCTTCTTAGATCCAGAACACCCTATTGATTCATAAACAACTCAAAATTTAACTATGAGACTCTAGCTATCTATTCTTCAACCACCTCAGAGACCTGAGAGGGATAAATATATCTGATTATATAGGAAGTGCAGGGCCTGCAGCTTCCAAAACTAAGAAATGATATACTAGTGGCTGCCTGGACAGTTCCCATTTTTCTCTCCATACATTACAGCATCGATCTTCAGTGGTTTGGCTGAAGGGGCTGATAGATTAATATAAGTTAGATTTAGTGAATATATAGGTTTCTGATACAGTCTTTTAATTCGGGGCATGAAGATCAACTTTGCTGTGAGCAATTAGCTTATCAGCTTATGGATGAAGTCAGGTGAAATGAGGGGAGTCTCTTTGGACTGAAAAACAAGGAAAGACTTTATGACCTGGCATTGCTTTCAACTGCTAAGTGGGCAGAGCCCAAATTAAGCTGAAGCAGGTGGAACAAGGAGTGATCCTATTTAAGGACAAGTGGATGACGCCAGAGAGGCGCGTGCGTGCTAAGGGCCCCCAATATGAGAGAGCTCCGAGAGTCCTGCTGGAGAAAGTTCTGGTAGACCAATGGCCAGATCTCCCTGAGGCAGAAGGAAGCTGGTGAGCAGAGAAAGCCTCAGCAAGACAGCAAAAGGCCAAGGACTAAACCCTGTGGCTCAGCTTTTGCCTAGAGGGGTTTGACCTGTCCGAACAGTGGCCTGAACGGAACTGTGGCCAGCTTTAAAGACTGAGGCAGAACGGCAGAGTTGCTGATACGAAGGAAGTAAGGTGGCCTACAGACGCTGAGGTCTCCCAGAGAGAAGAAAGCCTCAAGCCTTATTTAAAGTGAGACTTCGATAGCCAATTTACCCTGATGAACCTGCGTCTGAGAGATCCAGAAAAAGGACTGCTAAGTGCGTTAAAGAGTCTACCCCCGAGACTGGTTTCCTGACGACTGAGGACCTGCCCCAGAGACTGTATCATTCTAAAAGGTTATGAAAGTAGTTGTTATGATTATCAATAGGTTTAGTGGATAGGTTAAAGGGGTTGTAGGAATTTATAGGATTAATAGTTAAGAAATTGTTGGTGTTTGTTACAAGTGAATTTAGTAATAAATAAATAAGAGTTAAATAAATAATAATTTAAAAGTTCGGTTTCATTTGGCCCCATTTCTCTGACAGACATTGATTGTAGAGCAGGGGTTATGAAAGAGTTACCTACCCTGTCTTGGCAGAGCTAGGCTGTTGACTTACCTGCTTTCAAGTTTTGTCCTTTTTGGACAGCATTCTGTCTACAGTTGGAGCAAAGGGCTTTTCCTACCAAAAATAGGCTTGTGACTAATTCAATCATCTCCCACTGGAGATTCTTTGATGCTCATCTTCTACTTGGGATAGAATAGGTGGTGCTGTCAGGAGTTGATATGTCTCGATATAAAAAAATCTAAAGTTACGAAAACATTTTGAATGCCATATTCTGCAGATCTCTTGAGGTTTTTGAAGAGGCCCTATCTCTCTCTTATGTTAGGATAAGCAGATGTTGCTTGTCTCTTAGCAGCTTTATTTCTGATTAGCTTAGAAAATAACTATAATAGGCTGTCATAGTACCTAACAAAATGACCGGCTTGCATAACTATTAGTTTGCATTTCTTAATTATCCCAAACAGTTTATGAAAATTAGTAGTAAAAGGCTGAAACATCACATTTCATTTTTTTCTTTGCCTCCTAACCCTTCCATCCCATTTCTCTGGGGTGGGGTGTCCTTATATAACAGTCCCTCATCTCAGTTGAGAGGTCATATGAGGGCCAAGAGCCTCCTCATTCATTGGGGGTCTACGAGGCAGTACCACCAGTGAAAAGTGTCTCATTGCCCAGGAGAGAGAACTAAAGAACAAACAAAAAAATAAGCAGATAAACAGAAAAAGAAGAATAAAAAATAGAAAAAATATATAAAAATAAGTGAAAAAATAAAAAATAGAAAGTTTGTGTCCAAGTTCCCTTTGGTGTGTTAGTTGTAGTATCGATATCCTCTACTATATAGCTTAAATCGTACTCGGCATTTGGGTGTATACCCAGAAGTGGTATGGCTGGGTCCTGAGGCAAAGCTATTCCAAGTTTTCTAAGATATCGCCAGACTGATATATAGATTTAATGCAATTCCTATCAAAATACCAACACAATTTTTATAGACTTGGAAAGAGCTATTCTCAATTTCATATGGAACAACAAAAAGCCCAGAATCGCTAAATCTATCCTATACAATAATAAAAAACATCTGGAGGAATCACCATCCCCCAGATTTCAAGCTGTACTACAGAGCAATAGTTGTAAAAACAGCATGGTATTGGTATAGAAACAGACCAGTAGATCAATGGAATCGAATTGAAGATCCAGAAATAGACCCACACACTTATTGTACCTAATTTTTGACAAAGAAGTCAAAACAGCACAATGGAAGAAGGACAGCATCTTCAACAAATGGTGCTGGTCCAACTCTATGTCCACTTGTAAAAGAATGAAATTAGACCCATACTTATCCTCTTGTACAAAACTTAAGTTCAAGAGGATCAAAGAACTTAACATAAGGCCGGTCACACTAAATCTACTAGAAGAAAAAGTGGGAAAAACCCTCGAACTCAATGGAACAGATGACAACTTCCTGAACAGAACACCAACAGCTCAGGACCTGAGATCAACAATCAATACATGGGACCTCATGAAACTGAAAAGCTTCTGTAAGGCAAAAGACACTGTCATTCGAACAAAACGGCAGCCTACAGACTGGGAGAAAATCTTCACCAACCCCACATCTGACAGAGGGATAATATCCAAAATCTACAAAGAACTCAAGAAATTAAATGCCAAGAAACAAAATAATCCAATCAAAAAATGGGGAACAGAGCTAAATAGAGAATTCACAAAGGAGGAATCCCTAATGGCTAAGAGACACTTGAAGAAATGCTCAACATCCTTAATCATCAGAGAAATGCAATTCAAGATCACTCTGAGATTCCATCTCATACCTGTCAGAATGGCTAAGATCAAAAACTGAAATGACAGCACATGCTGGCGAGGGTGTGGAGAAAGGGGTACCCTACTCCTTTAGTGGGAGTGCAGGCTTGTGCAACCACTATGAAGATATGAGTTTTATTGTTTATTTTTAATCATTATAATCCAAAATACTGTCATTATCTATAGCATGAAAATTATCCTACAGAGATATGCACATGTGACTTAGCACCACTGAGCCATAAGTCTATCATCTTAAAATAAAATAAAAAAAAATTGTCAAAGATTCCTGTCACACATTTCGTGTAAGTTCATGGCTACAGTCATATAATAAGGCTCTATTTGTTTATAGGAAAACTATGTCTGAAATACAAATTTTATCATGCTAACATAATTTTATTGCAATTCAATTTTGATAGACTGGCATGTTTTAATAATAAGTAAATATTATATGTTTTTTTTAGAAAAAGAAAATCTATGTTTAAATTTATGGCACTTTAAGCTCTTCATTAGTTGATGATTCATGAAATCATAATTGTATTAATCAAGATGATTTCACTGGGCCACTTATGTCCTGTTGCAATTAAGTTCACAGGTAAGGATTATCTTGTTGTTGTATTATGATAAGTATATTAATGTTGTATATTATAGTTCTCCCATTATATCAGGGGTACCATGTTAGAAAACATTACTGTGAATTTCAGTAAAATAAATACAGAGAAAATCCTACTACATTTAGTAAATCTAAATATTTGTAATTATTAAATTAAATATAATTTATGCATTTTCCTGAAAATTCTCCTAATTATGCAATGAAAGTTAGAAGTTGAGTTTGTGCAAAAGGGAGCATTTTATTTAGGTTAAATAGCTTTAAGTACTCCTTTAGTTTCACTCTTATTAAAAAATTAATGGTAAAAATTGTTCAATATAAAATCTTAACAAACTCAAGCAATAATTTGGCACTGCATCTCTAATTAAAACATGAATTCAACTTTCCTGTTATACACATACCTATTTTACAGACAACTAATAAAGATTTCCAAATTTTAATATAGATTTTAAAGACTATAATTTCTTGTACTTTCTTTATGGGTTTTTCACAGCTTAATTGCTATGTTATGGGTGCACTTATAAGAAATAATTGAAAAGTGTTAATTACGTTGAACATTGGTTAGTAATGAATTTATGCAAAATTTATTTTTTCTCTAGAAGCAAATAAAATCATGTTTATTATGTAACATAAAATTTACAGATTGATTTAAAATAATTAAGTTAAAGGAACTCATGCTCTAAGTTAAAAGCATTTGTAAGATAGATAAAATGAAGTTTGGAAAATTCCACAAAAAAGTAATTTTTGTCAGAATAAATAAAAAATGGGGCACGAGGCCATGCACATATGTGTGTCTCTGTGTATGTGTCTTATAAGTGTACATTTAAAAGTTATTTGGCCCAGATGTCCCTCAACAGAAGAATGGGTTAAAAAATTGTGGTACATCTACACAATGGATTATTATTCACCTACCAGGAACAATGAAATTATGCAATTTGCAGCCAAATGGATGGAACTAGAAAAGCTAATCCTGAGTGAGCTAACCCAGACTCAGAAGGATGCATATGGCTTCTATTCACTTATAGTAGGATTTTAGCTATATAGTAGAAGGTATCGATACTACAACTAACACACCAAGGGAACTTGGACATAGACTTTTTATTTTTTATTTTAATTTTTTATTTATATTTTATATATTTTTTTCTAATTTTTATTCTTTTTTATCTGTGTGTCTGCTAATTTGTTTGTTTGTTTTTTAGTTCTCTTTCCCAGGCAATGAGACACTTTTCACTGACTGCCTCGTAGACCCCCCAATGAATGAAGAGGCTCTTGGCCCTCATATGACCTCTCAACTGAGATAAGGGACTGTTATAGAAGGACACTCCACCCCAGAGAAATGAGATGGAAGGGTTAGGAGGCAAAGAAAAAATTGGTATGTGATGTCTCGGCCTTTTACTACTAATTTTCAAAAACTGTTTGGGATAATTAAGAAATGCAAACTAATAGTTATGCAAGCCGGTCATTTTGTTAGGTACTATGACAGCCTACTACAGTTATTTTCTAAGCTAATCAGAAATAAAGTTGCTAAGAGACAAGCAACATCTGCTTATCCTAATATAAGAGAGAGATAGGGCCTTTTCAAAAACCTCAAGAGATCTGCATAATATGGCATTCAAAGATGTTTTCATATCTTTAGATTTTTTTTTATATCGAGACATATCAACTCCTGACAGCACCTCCTATTCTACCCCAAGTAGAAGATGAGCATTGAAGAATCTCCAGTGGGAGATGACTGAATTAGTCGCAAGCCTATATTTTGATAGGTAAAGCCCTTTGCTCCAACTGTAGACAGAATGCTGTCCAAAAAGGACAAAACTTGAAAGCAGGTAAGTAGACAGCCTAGCTCTGCCAAGACAGGGTAGGCAACTCTTTCATAACCCCTGCTCTACAATCAATGTCTGTCAGAGAAATGGGGCCAAACGACTGAAGATCGATGCTGTAATGTATGGAGAGAAAATGGAACTGTCCAGGCAGCCACTGGTATGTCATTTCTTAGTTTTGGAAGCTGAAGGCCCTGTATTTCCTATAAAATTAGATATATTTATCCCTCTCAGGTCTCTGAGGAGGTTGAAGAACAGATAGCTAGAGTTTCATAATTAAATTTTGAGTTGTTTAGGAGTCAAGAGAGTGTTATAGACCTAAGAAGATGTATTTAAAATTGTGATGCAAGTTAGTATGAATTTTGAGTTAGATATAGAACTTTAAGCTCATGGAGATGGTGAGATAGTAGAATATTAAAGTCAGGTGCCAGATACATATGGACTGGACATTGGGAATGTACGCTAAGCCATATAACCCTCATAACTATGACCTAATTACCTCTGTTGTTTTGTATTGTATTTATTATTATAAGAGAAAGAGCCATTTGTTGGACTGAAAGGGGAAACTGTAGGGGGAAATAAGATATACCTTAAACTTTAAAAAAAAGGGGGAAGATAATGGGGGATTGAAGGTGGGAGGGTGGGACTGGAGGGGACTGCGATTGAGATGTAACTGGAAGAAATAAAAAATAAAGAAAAAATAAATAAATAAAAGTTATTTGGCAAGAGCTTTATACATTCCCTTGTTATGAAAAAAATAACGTAATATATAAAGTCAGTACACAATGCGCTTTATACTACAGTCACATTTTATAGCAATTCCTTCACACTTATGGCCCATCATGACATCCTAGTTCTTGGCTTTTAGTAAAAAATTCTCTCTATTAATTTTATGGAAAAACTTCAAGAAACTGGGAATGCAATATTTGATGATGGTGTTTCATGCAGGTTTTACGATATCTATTTAAAATAACCTTTGTTGTAAATCGAAATGCAACATATAATTAAGATATATGTTTCAATGCATTGATTAATTCATGGAGTTCTTTTATGATTGATTTTATCTATAAACTGAGATGAAAGAAATTATGTTTATACATACAAATGAGAAAAACTGACTGGAGGTACGGATTTTTAATATGATGAGTTGTATGGGGAAAGTTACAGCATGGTATTTGAGCTAAGATGCAAATATTCATAGTCTCATTAGAGTGTAAAATTACTCTTTAAAGCTACATATATACATTCCCTTATATGGGATTATATCCTAATAAAGTCTTCATAAACTTAAAATATAATAAGTTGGCAAATGCTCTTAATTTTCTCAATGTGCCAATCACCATAGTTTAGGACTACACATTTGCGTAGCCACAGGGTCTTGTAGTTTCCTGTTGCCACACAGCCTCACTGAGTCACTTTTTCTCACCAATTTTTCTTACCTTGGAAAAAACTTCAGACTTCAGAATTTGACGTCAACCTTTTGCTGTGTGCTTGAATTCTGTGTTGTAGTAGATATGAACAGGTATGGCAAGTACAATTGGCCATGTGCTGCATTTACTGAGAAGGTATGTAAGCCTGATTACGTATGAGTCAAATATTTTTTAAACAAATTTCCTTTTTTTATGTAGTTTGAACTCTCTTCTTGCCCCACCCGAAGATTTCAGCTTCTATTCAGATATCCATATGACAAATTTCAATGGTATACATTATAATTATCCTATCCTGTTACCCACTCTGGTTATTTTCCATGAACAGTAAAAACCTTAAGGCATGGGAATAGGAATAATTTTCTTTATAAAGGAATAACCTCTTCTAGGTATTTAAATACCAGTGTAAGTCAATCAAACTATAATTGACTCTAATTGAGACTCCCACAAGCTATTCATATTTTACAGAAAGTACCTGAAGTTAAAAAGAGGTGAAAAATTCAACTATAACTTTAACTTTCTTAATATTTCTAGGAAAATAATCCAAACTGTTAGCCACAATAAACCAGGGATAGTTCCATTTAAAAAATTCAACTCATTGGTTCTAACATTTTTACTGTTAACATGATCTTAGAAAATGATTTAAAGTGAAAACCTTTGTTATATTTAGATATCTAAGTGATTTAAAAGGGAAACTCAGGCTGAGCATGAAACTCATTTAATAGAATGCTTCCTTAGTATCAACTAAGTCATAGGTGCATCCTCTAAATTGTATAGCACTCTGTGTTTTGGCACACACACACATACAAACATATATATAATATCTGCACTTTTTATGGAGGGAGGAGTATCAGAAGTTCAAGATCATCCTTAGGTACATAGTGACTTGGAAGCAAATCTTAGAACCTGGGATAAGTGTGATTCCATTTTTTTTTAAATATGTCACATTAGTGGTCTTTTTTAAAAAAAATATTTATTTATTGCTTCAGGTTATATCTCCATCATAGTGTCCTGTTTCCACCCTTCCAAGTCCTGCCCTCCCACCCTCTACCCCCTCACCCTTCCATCCCACTCCTCTGGACTGGAGTGTCCCTACATAACAGTACCCCACCCCAGTTTAGCAGTCATATGAGGGCCAAGAGCCTCCTCATACACTGGGGGCCTACAAGGCAGTACCACCAGGGAAAGGTGTTTCATTGACAGGGAGAGAAAACAAAAAAGAAACAAACAAACAAAAATAGTCTATGTCCATGTTCCCTTTGGTGCATTGGTTATAGTATAGATGTCATATACTACATGGCTAAAATCCAATTATAGATGAATAGATGCCATGTGCATCCTTCTGAGTCTGGGTTAGCTCACTCAGGATGAGCTTCTCTAGTTCCATCCATTTGGCTGCAAATTGCATAATTTCATTGTTTCTGATAGCTGAGTAATATTCCATTGTGTAGATGTACCACAGTTTTTAATCCATTCTTCTGTTGAGGGACATCTGGGTTGTTTCCAGTTTCTAGCTATTACAAATAAGTCTGCTATGAACATAGATGAGGCAACTTCCTTGTGATTCGGTGAGGAGTCATTTGGATATATACCCAGAAGTGGTATGGCTGGGTCCTGAGGCAGAGCTAGTCCAAGTTTTCTAAGATATTGCCAGACTGACCTCCAGAATGGTTGCACAAGCCTACATTCCCACCAGCAATAGAGGAGGGTTCCCTTTTCTCCACACCCTCACCAGCATGTGCTGTCATTTGAGCTTTTGATCTTAGCCATTCTGACAGGTGTGAGATGGAATCGCAGAGTCTTCTTGAGTTGCATTTCTCTGATGATTAAGGATGCTGATCATTTCTTCAAGTGTCTCTCAGCCTTTAGGAATTCCTCCTTTGTGAATTCTCTATGAAGAGGCCATCAGAAGATGGAAAGATCTCCCATGCTCATAGATAGGTAGGATCAACATAATAAAAATGGCCATCCTACCAAAAGCAATATACAGATTCAATGAAATTCCTATCAAAATACCAACACAATTCTTTATAGACCTGGAAAAAGCTATTCTCAATTTCATATGGAACAACAAAAAACCCAGAATAGCTAAATCAATACTGTACAATAAAAAAAATCTGGAGGCATCACCATCCCAGATTTCAAGCTGTACTACAGAACAATAGTAATAAAAACAGCATGGCACTGGTATAGAAACAGACCAGTTGATCAATGGAATTTAATTGAAGACCCAGAAATGAACCCACACACCTATGGTCATCTAATTTTTGATGAAGAAGAAAAAAACCACACAATGGAAAAAGGACAGCATCTTAAAAAATGGTGCTGGTCCAACTGGATGTTCACTTGTAAAAGAATGAAATTGGACCCATACTTATCACCTTGTACAAAACTTAAGTTCAAGTGGATCAAAGACCTTAACATAAGGCCGGTCACACTAAATCTACTGGAAAAAAAAAGTGGGAAAAACCCTCAAAATCATTGGCGTAGGTGACAACTTCCTCAACAGAACACCAACAGCTCAGGACCTAAGACCAACAATCAATAAATGGGACCTCATGAAACTGAAAAGCTTCTGTAAGGCAAAAGACACTGTCATTCGAACAAAACAGCAGCCTACAGACTGGGAGAAAATCTTCACCAACCCCACATCTGACAGAGGGCTAATATACAAAATCTACAAAGAACTCAAGAAATTAAATGCCAAGAAACGAAATAATCCAATTAAAAAATTAGTGATCTTTCTAAAGGAAAGGAAATGATTTAACATATTTAAACATACACACACAGACACACCCGCCCACACACATACTCATTGTGGCTTGAATGAAGTACCTGCAATAGTCTTGACCATTTGAACACTTGGTCACAGCTTGGTAGTACTGCTTAGGAAGTTAGGACGATCCAGCCTTGGTTAAAAAAAAAAAAAAGCCATTTGAAGAAGGCTTACAGGTTTCTAAAGTTTTATGTCTTTCACAGTGAACTCTCTGTTCCATTTCAAATGAGAGCTTTCAGCTTCTGTTCCTGCTATCATGCCTTCACTTGGCTTTTATGAACTTTAACCTTCTTCAACCATAAGATCAAAATAAACTTTTTTTTTCCTGTAAATTTATTAGGTTTTTTTCTTTTCTTCGCAGAACTGAAAAAGTAACTAAGTCAGTAATTGGTACCAGGGAGTAGGCTTTTGCTATGAGAGAGATGACCATACGGGTCTATTGATTGTTTTGTTTTGGAGGAATGTGAGTTTTGGATTTTGTACTAGAAAAGCTTTTGAACATTTTAAGCAGAGCTTAATGAGTCATCTAATTAGGTGTCTGAGAGACAGTAATGCTGAGACCTATGTGAACTTTGGATGCCCAGATCAAGAGTTTTCAGAAAAAAGCAATATTATTGAAAGTGTTAGAGTTCACTGTTCTTGTGACAATTTGGCAATGATGTGCCTGCCTTTAGCCCTTGTCCCCAGAACTTGCCTTGGATAACATTAAAAAGTAATGGACTAATTTCTCTGTCACAATAGATATTTTGACAACTTAATATTGATTCCACCATCTGGCATATAGATATTAGTAACCACTTTTTTGAATATCTAGAATGATAAATGCAAATGGGACAAATGATATGCAAAATACCCAGTTTGTAGGAAAAGGAAAGATCCAGATAATGTAATGTTGCCGGGTTTTGCTGAAAGAGACAAAGAGATGAACGAAAGGCCTGATTCTCAGTTGAAGATAATTGTGCTCACAGGATAAGATCCTATCTTGTTAAGTTTTCATCTCATGAAAGGAAAGGGTCCAAGCAATATGCTGCTCCTAGAAGGGAAGAAGGAACAAAAGTTTCTGCAAGTGTGATTCTAGGAGATCAGGGTCTAAGGTTTCCCTTTGGGAATTCCAAGCCTGGTTCTGTATCAGGCCAGGGGCTCAGGCTCCTCTGCCAGAAACCACTGGACTAAACCCAGAAACCACAAGACTAAAAAGGGTCTGAAGGAAAAGGTGGAAAATGGACCTAGAAATCCATACTGCCCCTCCACCAGAAGGCCTGGACTCAAAAGGGTAATCCCTAGCTAGGCTGGGGTGGGCAGTCTAAGCTGATCTGAGCAGAAAAGGGTGGGCCTGGTGGCCAGGCGAGTGGTGCATGAAAGGTGTCAGAAACCCAGGGCCTCTCAGAGGGAGCATGAGCCCAGAACATGCTTAGTGTTCCTGTGTAAGCCTGGCTACCTAGACTGTCTGTTGCTCCTTCCATCCCAGGCCCAAAATAAACAGACTCAGAAATTCACCACAGTGGGGAAAGAGAGAGGGAGGGAGAGAGAGAGGGAGGGAGAGAGAGAGGGAGGGAGGGAATGAGGGATGGAGAGGGGGAAGGGAGGATGAAGGGGGAGTGAGGGAGGGAGAGAGAGATATTACTTGCAAAATCAGGAACATTATATAACGTTGGGCTGTGAGGAGGGGTTTTGGAGGTTAAATATATTTTATTTGCTGGGCAATGTCCAATCAGAAGGAAAGGAAAGGTAATGACTAATTAATTAATGGGCAATGGGGGTGGGGGGAACCGCCAAAGAGACTAAAAGCCTAGACAAATGTTATTGGCTGAAAGCCAAGGCACTAGCAGATCTCATTAACATGGGGAATTTGGAGGAGGATTAGACCTTGTGACATGTTTTAATGGTTCTAGGATCCTCAAATCAGAGGAAAAAGGGGGTTCCACTGAATAGAGAAAGTCTGTCCTTCTAGTGCTGAGCTCAGAGGCCTTTCAGCATTGCCAGACTTCCTCCTTGTCTGCAGACGTCCCCACAAGAGTCTATTCCAAACTGGCAACTGAACTTGCCACTATTGTTCATGCGGTGTTAGCTCTAATGAAGCATACATGAGTAAAAGGTTATAGAATATTCATGTATGGTTTTTAAAATTTACCAACTATTATTTATTAGTAACTATAATCACTTATAACAAATACAAACACTTTCTTAACTACTAACCCTATAAATTCCTAAACCCCTATGAATGACTTCAACCCTTATTACCTACCCACTAAACCTATTGATAACTATTACAACTATTTTTATAATCTTTTAGAAGGATACCATCTCTGGGGCAGGTCCTCAGTCATTAGGAACACAGTCTCTGTGGTAGACTCTTTAATGCACTTAGCAGTCTTTCTTCTGGAATAATTCAGACGTAGATCCATCAGGGTAAATTGGCTATGGTGGTTTCACCTTAAATAAGGCTTGAGCCTTTCTTCTCTCTGGGAGACCTCAACCATCTGTGAGCCAACTTATTTCCTTTGTATCAGCAACTCTGATGCTGTGCCTCAGTCTCTAATGCTGGCCACAGTTTCGTTTAGGCCACTGTTTGGACAGGTCAAACCCCTCTAGGAAAAAGCTGAGCCACAGGGTTTAGTTCTTGGCCTTTGCTGTCTTGCCGAGGCTTTCTCTGCTCACCAGCTTCTTTCTCTCTCAGGGAGATCTGGCCATCAGTCCACCAGCACTTTCTCCATCAGAGGATACAAACTATTCCTTGTCCTTTCTAGTAGTGTGTAGACTAGCTAGCATCAGAACTCTCTAGTATGTGGCTCTCTAGCGTGGTGCCCCTAGCACACAGCTCTCCTGGGGGTCATCCACTTCTCTTTAAATAGGATCGCTCCTTATTCCACCTGCTTCAGCTTAATTTGGGCTCTGTCCACTGAGCAGCTGAAAACAATGCCAGGTCATAAAGTCTTTCCTTCTTTCACCTGGCTTCAACCTTGTTTTTAGTCCATAGGCTCCCCTCTTTTCATGTGACTTTCACGTGACTTCATGCTTGTTTTTAATCCACAAGCTGATAAGCTAATTGCTCAGAGCCAAGTTGATCTTCATGCCCTGGATTAAGAGACTGTATCAGAAACCTAGATATTTACTAAATCTGATTTATATTAATCTAATTCCCTAAAAAATCAGCCTGAGTGAGAGGAAGGCAACAAAGCTGGAGATACAAAGGTAACTAAACCCTGGGATGTCTCTCATGGAGTAACATGATTTGGAGCTTTCCCTGCTGACTTTCAGTATTGCTTTGGTCCAGTATTTTTTCACTGTGCTCCAATACCACACTTTTGGAGTGGTAATTCATATATGCAGTGTCATTGTATATTGGAACTTTCTAATTTGCCTTGTAATTGTACAGGGGGATTAAAATTAAGAGATTTCCTTGAGTTTCAGAAGAGACTTTTGATCTTTTAAATTGTATTGATACTGCAAGCCTATTAGGGATTTTGAAGTGGAACTAAATTCATTTTTCATTATGGTATTGCCATAAGACTAGGACAGGAATAGGGTAGAAATATATTATTTAAGTGAAATGTCTCCAGAGGTATCAGGTACTTGAATACATGGTCCTGAGTTGATGGTGCTATTTGGGATGTTTAAATGGCATGGAATTTCTGGAGGAATTGTATCATTAGGGATGAACTTTGAAGTTTCTAAAGCCTCATGCCATACCCTGTGCACCTTGTTTCTTGCTTTTGTTTCAAGATGGGAGCTTTTAGCTTCTGCTGCCATTCAAACCCTATCATAGACCTGAACCGTCTGGAACCATAGGTCCAAAATAATCTTTTTCTTCTATAAGTTTCCTTAGTCATGTCATTTTACCACACATATAAAAACATAAGAAGTATAACATGAATGTATATACATTAATAACTCAATATGCATATGTAATTCACAATAGACTTATATTCCTCTTTTTAGAATGAACATAGAAACATTTAAGATGTAAAAATTTGCATATTACTCAGAGGCTAGCTTTCTTGTCCATATATATGAAAATAGATGCTGGTATACATGTTCAGTTGTGTTTTTGGAGATTGTATATGACAAACAATGTGACTGGATTAAAATCTATATATTTATACATTGAGAAGACACACTATACACAGAATAAATATATTTACTATGTTAGTTAAATTGATAAGATATGAATTTATATATTACAAATCCAAAACATTAAAATGATTGAGAAAAGGAGATTTTAATTTTCAAATTAATGTAATTTAAATTAATTATAAATATTAATTTAATTAATTAATAACTTTTATCTGTTAATATTATGGTATCTAATAAACCTTGTGTTCTCTGCTCATTTCTATTCTTATCTCAAGTTTAAATCTGTGGTGGGAGAGAACCCAGGAAATCACAATAAATTAACACTAAAATAAAAATTATCTGACAATGATATCCAAGCAGATGTATTTGGTACAATTTCAAAGATAGTATTTTCCAATGGAATAATTTATTTGCATCTTTCTGATAGAATCCACAAGAATGGTTTCTTGTAGACTTAAAAATGACTGTTTTGCACAGAAATAGAGAAAATGTCAACATTACCTGCTTAATTCATAAAGAATGAAATATTAACAAATAAAGGCTGAGATGACAATCAATAACTTAGGAGTATAAAGCTATGAAAATTAAATAAATATCATCTGGATATGTTCCTAGTTATCAACAGGAAGATGGTATTTTATAGCATGAAAGAAGGAAAGAACTCATTTGTTCAAGGTTCTTCATAGATGGAAGTACTAAATGTACAGATACCACCAAAAAGAAGGCAGAACTTCAAGTGGAAGAGTGAGCTGTTAACACTTAGGGTGACTGGTTATCTACTAACTTTGTGGGTGGTTTTGCTATGTGTACTGTGAAGAGACTCAGGAATTTAACACAGAATGTATCCTGCACCTAGGTGAGTTCATTTTCTAGGACTGTGAACAAAAATAAGAACATGCTTGGCTCTAATAATGAGATATTTTAGTTGATGAACTTTAAAAAAATGCAAATACTTCTCAGTACTGTCTTAGAATCAAATTGAGTATAGACTTACAAAATCTGCTCTGACCTTAAGTTTATCCAAACATTTTCTTAAACCTGAGGTTCACACTTCTTGGAAAAGGAATCCAATCACTTCTGAGTGCACAATTGTAAATACCGTTTTGCATAAGCACATTAATAATCAAATATTAGGTTACCCTTTTCTGACATTTTCTGAGCTTTAATTTTTATTTAATTGAAAGTATTTTAGAACTGCTGTAACATTTAGAAGCATGGCTCTGGGAAGGACACACTCTCTGTTTTCTTAAGTACATATTTATCCAGCAGGCTAACATTTTAAGACAACTGTGCCATCTGCTAAGAAAACTTTATAGATTTGATTTTGATGTGTTAAAATTATGATTTTTGCTTATCATTCATTAGCATAAGTAAAGATTAACAAGAGACTAAATCAGTACATTTTGTTCAGTTTAAAAGATGTACCACAGTATGAAATTTATCCAGTTATATGTATTTATTTCCTCTTAAATCATCAATGTAGGATTTATTATTCAAATACCTAAAAGGAATTCTTGGAGCCCACAGAAACTTTTGTTCTTTCTCATTGACAGATGAATAATCATAAAATTTACCTTGCACTATTTGACACTCCTCACATTACACAGAAAATAATATAACATCTTATCTTTTGTTCTTGAAGGTAGGAATATAAATCTTAATACTTTACTGAAATTACATTCAACAGCACTATTGTAATGCCATTCAAGTGTTTCTAGTTTGTGACGATGTCAGGAGAGTTCAGACATTTTAATTCTGTCACCAAAGGTAAGTGGTTATGATATCAATATTCTAATTTCACACAGTAGATAAACATCATTAAAGGAAGTATTTATTTTGCCTAAGTTAAATTTTTGCTTTTTCCAATAAACAAAATTATGTACTTTAATCATCTTGTGTGTGTGTGTGTGTGTGTGTGTGTGTGTGTGTGTGTGTGTGTGTGTG
>CAJQZJ010033967.1:3037780-3062519 GCA_907164525.1 Lophiomys imhausi | reverse complement strand
GTGTGTGTGTGTGTGTGTGTGTGTGTGTGTGTGTGTGTGTGTGTGTGATGTATTTTCCTGGAGTTTAAAGAGCTTTAGTGAATGCGCTTTTCATTCTATTTATTGTATACTAAGACATTTTCAAAGGTCCAACACTGCTATGTAAACATGAATACCATACTATTTTAATAGCAGAGGAAACATTCTAGTGCAAAAGTACATAGACTCGGTGTATTCATCTTTATTTTCATTTAGTTCTCTTGTTGTATAACTGAGCTGTTAAAAACAATAACTAATAAAAAGAAACAGCAGTGCTACTTTTGTCCAGATGCTAGAGAAGGTCACATCTCCAGTTAAAATATATCAGCAATGTTAAAATTAGACAATGGCAGCTCAAGACTGAAGTTCAAAAGAACAAAGCAACTCCTATGATCCAAGATCCAAGGATTTCTCAATATAAAATCTTGAGGCACATACTTTGTGCCATTTATACATCATGGCTGGTTGGTGGTGGGACATGCCTTTAATCCCATCACTTGGAAGGAAAAGGCAGGCAGATCTCTGAGTTTGAGGCCACGCTGATTTACAGAGTCAGTTCCAGGACAGCTAGTTCTACACAGAAAAACTGTGTCTCAAAAAAATAAACAAACAAACCAAACAAACACACAAATGCCCATTGTAACGTGTGTGTGTGTGTGTGTGTGTGTGTGCGTGTGTGTGTGTTTGTGTTTGTGTGTATGTGAGTGTGTGTTGGAAGTTTTGATTTCTTTAGCAACACAGTTGTGTTGAATGGATGTGTTTTTTTGTTTTGGTCTCAAGTATGGGATGTGGGGGTGCTTTGTCCACTGTTGAAAAATAGTCGTGAGAGGGGCAGGCAAAACATCCTGATGGAAGAGCATGTTATTCATTGCTGGCTGGAAACTATCATGTACGAAGAACATCCTTTGATGGACAGACTCTTTGGAGAGCTCATGATCTTGGTCAACAGGAAGTACCTCATGTAGAGGGAGTGAGATTGGCCAATTAGAAAGCATCCTTGTGCAGATTTTGAGGAGGTATAAATGGAAGTCCTGGAAACACAGAGGGGCTTTTGCTTGGCACCTGTTCTCCTTGCCTCTCATCCCTGCTTCACTTCAAAATACCCCAGACAATGCTTTGCCATGAGAACCATTGTTTCTTCTGCTCTCCTTGCCGTTGCTCCTCCAAACTGCTTCCGGTTTCCTGGTTAGCTGTGTTCCTGGTGCATACCTATCAGGTGTATGCTGTATGGCGGATCTACTAGAATCCTGATGAGTTGCCACAAGGACCTACGGCTAAAGAGGTCTACATCTTCTGCCTCTATTAATATCCTTTCTCACACCTAGTGTTGGGGAGTTGGAAGGAACAAAGGTTGACAGGGAGGAAGAGCTATTAAGTACAGTAAAATTAGAGTGTATAATAAAACAGAAATAAAATCACTTTCTACGTGTGTGTGTGTGTGTGTGTGTGTGTGTGTGTGTGTGTGTGTAAATGTGCCTTACATGCTGTTGCAACTTGTTCAAGATTCTTGAACAGTTCCTGATATTTAATAAATTCAGTACCTATTTTTTGGATTGAATTGTTGCAATGAACAAAAGCTGTCTATGATTCTAGCATAGAGAAGGATTATAGAATGTATACACTTCATCAACTTGTTCTAAATTGTTAATGAGCCACTACAATGTCATCACTGATTCTTATGTTATAAGTTCCTTATTACAGCTCAGAACTTCTTTTATTTCATCTATTTCATTCTCAGATATGTTGAAGCATCTGTCAAAGTTTCACAAGGAAGAAGGCAAAATAGCCTTGTTGGGTTGTGACTAAAACTTTTCTCATCCATGTGATCTCTTTTATTAAAAAGGTCTCCCAAGCTTGGACTGAAGAGCTAGGCTTAATTAAAGTTATTTGCTTTTAGTTTAGAATATGCATTCTCTCTTCTCACTCGTAGGTCTTGCCTACCACTGAGAGCAAAGATAAATTCTAGGGGCTTATTTTTTTCTACAGAATTTTTCTCTTTGTCCTCTAATGAATTGCTTTAATTAAAATAACTTAGTGACCCTTATCTTGTTCTCTTAGCTATAGAATTTTTTCCCAACAAGGCTCATATTTGTACTTGGATAGTTAGAAAAACTACACAGAAATATTTTCTCTTCAAAATATGTTTTTACAGCCTCTTTTATTATCATGAATAGGCATTTTAGAAGAAACCAGTAATTTATATATATATATTAACATCACAAATTTGACACAATTGAAATGTCAGTGTTTTCCTGGGTTTGAATGGTTTGCACCTAATATAATATTAATGATTCAGTAGAATTCAATACATACTCAACTGGAAGGGAAAAAGTCAGTTGTAAACTATATTACTAGAAAACTTGAGATTATTTGAAGTTACTTGTAATGAAGTGAAACTATTTTAAGAACATATTTAAATTAAATATTCTTTTAATATAAGAGATGCAGCTGTTTAAAATAACAGAAAGGATGAGTATGCTTTGTAAAAGCTGATTATTTATTCATTCAATCAAAAATATTTATTGAACCATATAGTATGCCAGGAATAAGTTTGTTGTGCAATAGAGCAGTGACTAGAACTAACATATTTTCTTTCTTGTATAATAATATTCCTCATGAAAGAAATGAGCATTACCCCTAAAGTTGCATATAAAACAGAATATTTATAATTATTATAAGTCATGTGACAGAAATAAATACTTTTATATCCACAAATTTTAAACTGAAATGAAGATGGAGGGACTTTTCTAGCAGCAACAGCAGCAGCAGATAGTGCCTCTTTGGGAAACTATTATTATCTAGTCTGAAGAATTATCTGTGTTGTGGATTGGAGCAGGTGTGAAGGAGAATTGTTTGATTCTAGATAATCAAAATGACAGGTGCACATATCATGTACAATGACAAAAAAGAAAAAAAGGATGCAGATAATCCAGATCAAACATGCATGCTTCAGAGTTCTTAGTATATTAATTCTCTCTCTCATTGTGGCAAAATAACTGACATAAATAATTTATTGGAGAAATATTTACCCTGACTCACCATTTCAGAGGTGTCAGTACATCATTGTAGGTGTATTTAGTTGGACAAACAGTTCATACCATGGCAACCAGAGAGCAGGCAGTGGATACAGGTAAAGGCAAGGCAAAGTACAACTCCCAGTAACTTGTTTTCCCCAACTAAGCCCCATCTCTTATGTTTTATCACTTCCCAATAATTACATTGTATTATAAATCCATCAAGGTTTAATTAAGTCATGTTAGATGCCCCATAATGAAATCATCACTGAAGAAACCCTCACAGACACAGACATGCGTGCTCTAATAATTCTCTACATTTTACTTAATACAGCCAAACTAACAATAAATGACTATGGTCATTTTGTGCTCTGTCAACTGACTTGACACCCATATCCTTAAGCTGGTGCACTAAAGTCATGTGAAAGGCTCCATATTTAGTATTAACCCCAATGGTTAGCATTAACTAGTGATATTTTTTATTTAGATGCTTCCATTAATGATATCCTATATCAAATTTAAAAGTAGAATGCTAAGAAGACAATTTACTAGACATAGGCTACTGCCACATTCCATGTGAGGGTACTGTGACTTTATTATATTTAATGACTAGCTGAGGAAATGATTTGTCCAGAGGGATCAGAGCATATGTGACCATTTTTAATAAAAATACAACTTTAAGGAAGTAAAACTTTGAGAAGGATTAAGTACTCTGATTTGAACAAGTCACAATTGGCACCATTGTAAGAAATCAAGAATAGATGCCAAGTAGACATTTTCATATTTACAAACCTATATGCATCTACTTATACAGGGTCCTGAAGATGACATCAGGCATCCATGCTATATATAAAAGTTTAGAATCTATACTTTATAGAATGTATGGTAAAGAAGATTAGTAACTGCAGGGAGTGGATGGGAATCCATGGTGATATGAATATTGTAGAAAGCAATGGTGGGACATATTAAAAAAGAGTAGCTCAACTTACTGAAATGATGTTATGTTAGGAATGTCTGTGGGATGAGATACATCACATCCCAGTGTATATTTCAAGAAGAGTAAGAACTTCTGAAAATTACAAAGGGAGAGAGAATCAATACATCTGGTTAGATCAAAACATACAACAACCCTCTAAATTCTACTCATTATGACTATTTATGAGTGAATAAAAATGTGCTGCTATCTCCTTTTTGAAGGTACATTAGAGGTTCCCATGTTCTGCATTGGCCTTCCTCCCTTGAATTTCTTTAGACATTCCTGAAGGTCTTCTCTGGAATTAATATGACACTGGTTGATTATGAAACATTTGTATAACTTCCATGTCACAAATGTTTCTTAATAGTCCTCTGGAATAGCAAAAGTGTGAAACAGTAAAAAATTATAGCAGAAAAGGATTCTACAGACTTGCATCCTGTCCAGAAGAAGACTCTGGAACAACAGTCCATAGAAAATGCACCCCTCTGCTTGTCCTGTCCTGCAGCTTGCTCTAGTTTCCTTCATAAAATGCACATTGCTTTGTTTCTTTGTCTACTACTTTCCTTGCTCACTGACAACCTAAAGAAAGTCAGAACATTGACCTGTTACTCATTCACTATCGACAGCCTCTGTTTGAAAATCTATTCAGACTGCTCAATCAATACCAAAAAAAATAATAATAATTGAATGGATCATTGCTATAAACAAACTTCAGAAGTGGCCCAAGAGTTATAACTTGTATGAACCTCTCAGATCTTTCATGCTATAAAATTACAAGAAGCACAATTTGTCTTGCACAATTTGTCTTCATAACATCTTTGTATAGATGAAATCCTGAAAAAAAAAAGATATAAATTTGGAGTGGGGAGTCACTATTTTTAGGAGCTATCCAAAGGAAATATGTCCCTGAGAAATGGGATTTGGGTCTTCCAGATAACAGAGAAAAAACTGATGGTGAAGTTAGCTAATACTTGGCAGGGAAAGTGAATAATGAGTGTGTGCATCATACTTTTATCTATTTTTCAATAATAATATTCACCAGACTTACTGAAATTCTACATTTCAACATTTCTCATTTCTACCTCTATCTTCCTTCTAATACTGAGAATAAATAATGTGTGTGCATTATTCTAAAGTTACAAGTAGGAGAACTTAAGAAGAAATTAATCAGTAACATATGAATAAAGACACCAGACTGACTTTTCCTAATATGTAAATTTTCCTCTAATATAACAAAAGTAGGTTTGATAATTTCTCAATTTCTGGTGTTTTCTATTAAATTTATGACTGGATTTAACATTACTTCCATAGTAACTATGTAGGGAAATCAAAATCCTCTCCATTACAGGAAACATTTCCCATTGTCTGTTTGAGGTAAAGCTCTCCAGATCAAAGCAAAGTACCTAAGTAAAACAAAATGAAAAAAAAAAACAAAACAACAACAAAAATGTTTGATATGTTTATCAGAATTTGTTAAAAAATAAGCAAGTTAGACATACGTAATTCTGAAGGGAAGGTATGTTATTTGCATGTGTACAAGCAAATACCTTCTATATATTTTATATGAGTGTATTCTTTGACATGAAGCATATAAGAGTGGAGTGTCCCTATATAACAGTCCTTCACCTCATTTTAGAGTTCATATGAGGCCAAGAGCCTCCTCATACATTGGGGGTCTACGAGGCAGTACCACCAGTGAAAAGTGTCTCATTGCCCGGGAGAGAGAACTAAAAAACAAACAAACAAATAAGCAGACAAACAGATAAAAACAGAATAAAAAATAGAAAAAAAAAAAAGACCCAGAGAAATGGGATGGAAGGGTTGGGGGTAAAGAAAAAACAATGAAATGTGAAGTTTCAGCCTTTTGCTACTAATTGTCATGGACTGTTTAAGATAATTAAGAAATGCAAACTAATAGTCATGCAAGCCTGTCATTGCATTAGGTACTATAACAGTCTATTATAGTTATTTTCTAAGCTAATCAGAAATAAAGTTGCTAAGAGACAAGCAACATTTGCTTATCCTAATATAAGAGATAGATAGGGCCTCTTTAAAAACCTCAAGAGATCTGCAGAATATGGCATTCAAAGATATTTTCTTAACTTTAAATTTTTTTGATATTGAGACTTGTGAGCTTCTGACAGCACCCCCTATTCTACTCCAAGTAGAAGATGAGCATCGAAGAATCTCCAGTGGGAGATGATTGAATTAGTCACAAGCCTATCTCTTGGCAGAAAAAGCCCCTTGCTCTAACTGTAGACAGAATGCTGTCCAAAAAGACAAAACTTGGAGGCAGGTAAGTTGACAGCCTAGCTCTACCAAGACAGGGTAGTTAAGTCCTTCATAACCCCTGCTCTACAATCAATGTCTGTCAGAGAAACGGGCCCAAACGACTGAAGATCGATGTTGTAATGTATGGAGAGAAAATGGGAACTGTCCAGGAAGCCACGGGTATGTCATTTCTTAGTTTTGGAAGCTGCAGGCCCTGCACTTCCTATAAAATCAGATATATTTATCCCTCTCAGGTCTCTGAGGTGGTTGAAGAATAGATAGCTAGAGTCTCATAATTAAATTTTGAGTGGTTTAGGAATCAAGAGAGTGTTACTTTCTCTTTTCTAATGAAAATTCATTAAAGAGAATCAGTGCATTTTTAAGGCTTTGGAAAACACAAATGTTACTTATGTACTTCCATTAATGGTGTACTATTATTCTTCATAGGATGGATATTTTTGTTTTGACAATGGTGAATTTCCCATACTTCTTCCTTCCTCATGAACTGCCTTCTCACATAGTCCAACTATAGCATACGGTCAAGTCTTGATTGTTAATGGATTAGCCAGCCACCTTGTAAATTACTCATGTGTACTTGTGGATGACTCACAATGTAACTGAACAGCTGCTCACACATCTGTGTTCTCCCAGTCACCATGGGATTCCCACAGAGACTTTCCCCTTCTTAGAGCTCATACAACTGCTCATTTGCATTCTCCTCCAAAATAGCTCTGCCTGAACTGGCCTCCAGTCTTGTGGAATATAGAGAAGGAAGGAAATCACCAGACGTTTTGCTTCTTATCCCATAGACACTGAACTTTCTCTTTCTAGAAAAATAAATTTTGTTTTGTTTTGTTTTTTGGTGAACTGTGTCCTTATCCCAGGGAAACATACTGTTGTCTTCCAGAGTATCATGGAGTTACATGATTAAAGACAAAGGAAGGATATCATAAGTGTTTCAGCAAAGTACATTTAGACTTTACACAATTTTTAATAGTAATTTAAACATTTGCTCATATAGCTTTTGATGTCCCTGCCTTTTAAAGCTGGGAAGGACTGTTCTTGAGTTTCAGTCTGTTTTACTTAAGAGCAGCAGTTCAGAATGGCAGAATTGATAGGAGGTCTATATGCTATGCATTTCTGCTCATTTTTAAGAAGATTCTCACTAATGAATGGAGGCACCAAAGACTCAGTGTGCTCCAAGACCATAATTCTTAGAGAAATTCCCAATAAATATGTGTTGAGATATATCTTGAATAATATGAACCAATAAACTTATAGAGACAGAGCTAAATAACCAGCCTCTATCCATTTCAATATCTCTGTTTTCAGCTCCATCAGCCATGGTCCTGCAACACCTGCCAAAACTTTGCAGAATTTCTGAACATAAGAATGAAACATGCTAATGACCACATTCATCTTAAAACATTAAAGATAGGGATTTATTGTACATCAATGAATGTACCTCTTAATATTACAATTTACATTTTCCTGATTGGCTTTGACAACTTGACATACCTTTGAGCATGATGAGAAAAAAGCCTTGCGTGAGGAACTTTCTATATAGTGTTTGGGGACATATCTATTGGGGATTTTTTTATTATTGATTGATGCAGCAGGATCCAACCCATAGCAGGCAACACTGTCCCTATGCAGGTGCTCCTGAACTACATAAGGAGCCTAGCTAAACAGAGTGAACAAGCTATAAAGGGAATCAGCAAGCAGAGTTTCATCAGGTTTCCTGCCTCCAGATTCCTATTTTAAATCCTGTTCAGACTTCCAACAGTGGTGGATAGAGACCTGAAAGTATTTTAAAAAATGCTTTCCTCCTGAAGTTGCACTTATTCAAAGAGATTTAAACAGAAAATAATCAAACTAGAGCACATGTCTAGTCATCACTACTATTTAATAATAAAACTCTTAAATGGTGGAAAATATGTACAGTGTTCCAGTAGCAAATATAGCTCTATTTTAGTTTAACACAGAGATCACACACACACACACACACACACACACACACACACACACACTGATGATTTTCTAGGCTGGCCTGACTTATAATGCATGAATATCCTGCATTCCTAGAATATACAGAATTCAGGTGAACAAATGTAGTATGGATGAATAAATGCAACAACAAATATGACTAGTATGGAGGAAATGAAACATAACATAACACTTGAATCAGAAAATGTGCCTTATTATGGGTTTTACTGTTGAGGAACAGGCAGAGAGGTGGTTTTGAGGACACTATTTCCCAATCACTGTCTCTGAGTTACTCACCAAGATAATAAAACCTGCCGAGTATCTATGCACAAAAGCCATGTGAACTGAGAAAACTTCAAGGTTCTATGCACTCAGGGCACTGGTGTTCTCAAAAGTTTAATGAATTAAAAAGTGAAGCAAACACGTAACAAAAACAAAATTATAAACGTTTTATAAGATGACATTTGGGCCCTAGGTTCCAAAAATTTGATTGTTACTTTGCCTCAGGGTAGTGACAAAACACTAATTTATTGTCATCTTGTGCCATCTGTGTTCACATTATTGGCTAGCAGCAAGAGTTCGTTTTCTTTGATAAATAATAAATTCAATGAATCCCTGAAACTCTAAATTCTATGAAAGAAGGCGTGTAAGAGAAGATAAAAAAGGGGGGACAGAGTTATGACCTTTCAAACTTTATAGTACAAAATATGAAGATTATTATCCCAAAGATCTATTCATACATTAAATGGGGCTTGTTAAACAGCATTTAGGAGACTAGTACTAGATACTAGTAACTAAAAGGGACACAAAATATTGACGTTTCTCTAACGTTTGATCCTTTCTTTCATATTACAAGGCTGAAGATAAAATCACATTATTTCATTCCCATCATGGATTTGCTACATCTCACCATCTCAGCTGAAATTAAGCCTCACTTCTCCATAATTTTTATTTTGATTTAGAAATATCCACTATACTTTATTACGAAGATTCCATTTCCTTTTTATCATCCCTGCCAACTACATTGAAGATGGCTTGCATCTATAAATTTCTTCAGTTTTTATAGGGCTCACGAAGAGGCACTGCACATAATGGTTAATGGCCTTTACACTGGATTAAAGGGAATCATGAAAACCACATCTAAGTTCTGATTATTTGACCATGTGTATTTTGTATTGGTCTGGAACCAAATATCATCATCTACTAATGAGGACCAGCACTCAATATCATCAATTACATGTGGATGAATTTAAAAAAGACTCAGCATAATTAATTAATATATTGAACACATAATGATTTCCTTGAATTTACATCTATTTTATTTTATTACTCCTATAATACTTCTTTAAAATTGTTAAGTGCAATTTTAGTAGCTTTTTATGAATGATGAATGTTAATATATATTAGTTAAGTGACTGGTGTTGAGAACTCAATATTCAGGATGAACTTTTCTAATTCCATCCATTTAGCTGTGAATTGGATAATTTCCTTGTTTTTGATAGCTGAGTACTATTCCATTTTGTAAATGTGCCACAATTTTTTTATCCATTTGTCGGTTGAGGGACATCTAGGTTGTTTCCAGTTTCTAGCTATTACAAATAAGGCTGCTATGAACATAAATGATGATATGTCCTTGTGGTTTGGTGAGGAATCATTTGGGTGGTTACCCAAAGTGGTATGGCTGGGTCTTGAGGTAGGGCTATTCCAAGTTGTCTAAGATATCACCAGTCTGATTTCCATAGTGGTTGTTCAAGTTTGCACTCCCACCAGCAATGGAGGAGTTTCCCCTTTCTCCACAGCCTCACCAGCATGTGCTATCATTTGAGTTTTTAATCTTAGCCATTCTAACAGGTGTGAGATGGTCTTGAGTTGCATTTCTCTGATGATTAAGGATGTTGAGCCTTTCTTCAAATGTCTCACTGTCATTAGAGATTCCTCCTTTGTATATTCTCAGTTTAGCTCCGAGCTAACCCAGACTCAGAAAGATGCACATGGCACCTACTCACGTATAATTGGATTTTAGCCTATATAGTACAGGATAACTATCCTACAACCAACACACCAAAAAGATAAGGAGCATAGACATTGTTACCTATTAATGGGACAATTTGCCCTAGGGGTGCTACCATGTAAGCCCCCAGTGCAAGAGGAAGCTCTTAGCCCTCATATGACTGTTGTACTGAGTGGGGCTGATATACAGGGTCACTCCACATCAGAGGAGTGGGAAGGATGGGAGAGGGAGGAGAGGGTGGGAAGGTGGAACCCGGAGGGGTGGAAAGAGGGGACTGTGATGGAGATGTAACTTGAAGTAACAAACAAATAAACAAAAGAAAATTCAATATTCAAATTTTACACACACGTTAACCTAAAATTCCTAAGACCAGAATTTTTCCTGAAATGTTTACATTAGTGTGGTTATTGCTACACTGCAAACAAGTTTTGTGAATGACATGATGACTTTAGTGTGTGAAGTGTTTGCTGCACTAGCATGAGTACCTATTTTCAAATCATTAGAACCTGTGTAAAGTTCCAAGTTGTCAGAGAATTTTTGAAATCCTTCAGTTTAGGGCAGAAAAATTCTAGGCTAGTGAGTCAGTCTAACTGAAATGAAAATCTCCACATTCAGTATGAGACCTATTTAAAAATAAATTTAAAAAGGAAAAGAAAGAAATGAGGGGAGGGGAGGGAAGGGGAGGGGAGGGGAGGGGAGGGGAGCGGAAAGGCAGTGAAGAACACATTTCAGTATGAACTGCAGTCTCTTGTGCCCTAAATATGACGGTATCCAGACAAACATGGTAAGACATATATACTTCTCCCAATAACACAAAAAAAATTAACTTGTTTGTGTTGAGTAGTTTTATGCGCCCTTGACACAAGCTAGAGTTATCTGAAGGGAGGGAATCTCAATTGTGAAAATGTCTCCATAAGATCCAGGTTTATGGCATTTTCTTAATTAGTGATTGATGGGGAAGGACTCAATCCATTGTGGGTGGTGCCATTCCTGGGCTGGTGGTCCCAGATTTCATAAGAAAACAGACTGAACAAGACAAAAGGAACAATCTGGTAATCAGCATCAGCTCCTTTGTCCCTGTTCCAGTCCTGTTTGAGTTCCTGCCCCGACTTTTCCTTCCATAATAAATTACAATGTAGAAATATGAGCCAAATAAACCCTTTCCTCCACAACTTGCTTTTCCTCATTGTGTTTCATTACAGTAATTGTAACTCAAACCAAGTCATTATTTCTCTTTTCTTCCTCTTTTTCCTCCTTCTTTTCTTTTTTATTTTTTTCCCTCCCAGACAGGGTTTCTCTGTGTAGTCCTGGCTGTCCTGGAACTCACTCTGTAGACCAGGCTGGATTTGCACTCACAGAGATCTACCTACCTGTGCTTCCTGAGTACTAGGGTTAAAGGAGTGCACCACCACCCACACCCAGCCATTACTGTTTTGAACTACCATGTGTGTGCTGGGATTTGAATCCAAGTCCTTTGGAAGGACAGCCAGTGCTCTTCATCCCTGAGCCATCTCTCCTGACTCTGTTCCTCCTCATTCATTCCTCACATCCATTGTTTTGTGACTTTTGCTAGGGAAATGTGAACAAAAGTCTCATATGGGGCACCTGACCAAGCAACAGAAGATTATACCTATGGCTTAGCAAACCTGTGTGTTTATTGGTTACTCACACTAGCATGGGTGACACAATGAGGGCTGCATCAATGAAAGCAACCCCTCATCTGGATGACAACTCAGGAAAACTTTATCACTGGATCTCACTCTTCAATTTGAATGTAGTTCCACCTACAGAAGAGACTTTCCCCTTCCTGGTGTTTATTTAGCGCTCTTTGTTAATGTAGGGAGGGGCATATGAAATTTGCCTAAATTTCTTGAATCTTGGAAGTTTCAGCTATTTGAGTCTAATGAATCTAGTTTCTTTCTCCAGGAGTGAAGGGATATTTTAGCTGGGAGTAAATAGTTACATAGACCCTATAACAAAACCGAAGGGCTCTAATTGGAATTCTCAATTACCCAACTACATTTGTCTAAAACAGTGAGTGGTTCTTAATGTTCCTCATGCTCTGATTTTAAAACAGTTCCTAAGATAAACATAGAATGTACTCACTTATAAGTGGATATTAACCATATTACACAGGACAACCCTCCTACAATTCAGAGCAAATAGATAGGAACCTTGCATAACTATCCTAAAAAAATCTCCACCCAGTAGTGAGTCATGGACCATGTTGCCTATTAGTGGAACACATTACCCTATCTGGGATGCCATATCAGGCCCCAGTACAAGAGGAAGCTCTTAGCCCTCATATGACTAATATACTGAGGTGTATTATTATTTTTTTAATAATTTATTTTTTATTTCTTCAAGTTACATCTCATATATGCCATCCCTAAATAGTGACCAGTTTATAAGTGTCCATTGTGTAGAATAATACTAGGCAGAGAATAAAACCGAAACAAAATGGTCTTAAAATTTGTATTTAGCACACAAAGTAATGGATTTCAATGTGTCATTCTAATACATATATAACATTATGATTTGTCCTTAGTTACTACTCAACTGTCATTTCACATTTCTGTCTCCCTGTCTTGAATGTCACCTTCCTTTTCCAAATAGTATCTGCTTTTACTTTCTTGACCCAAGTATTATGTTCTGCTATTATCTCTCCCCCTCACTTTAGAACTATTCCTCCCTTCTCATATACCCCTTTTTCCCTTTATACCCTATAATTGAATAGAAGATTTTGAAAGGGAGAAATGCAAAAGTCTAACCAATATTTATAAATGTTCAATATTCTTAGTCATTGAGGAAAAGAAAATTTAAAAAATAAATAAATGAGAATTTCTATTACATCAATCAGAATTTCTCTCATTGAGAAAATAAATAACAAATGATGGTGAAGGTGTGGAGCAAAAGAAACTCTTATGTAAGCACTAATGGGAACAAAAAGTAGTATTGTCATTACCAGAATCAGTATGCAGGTTCCTCAAAAAAAAAAAAAAAATCAAAAACAAAAACAAAACAAAAAAAAAAACCAAACAAACAAAAAAAACAAAATAGATTTCTACTAACTGCATTAGTCTAATGTAAGTGCTTACAAAACCCTCAGCCAACCCTATATATCATCTATCTACCTACCTACCTATCTATCTATCCATCTATATATTTATTATTAAGTTTGAATTGTATGTGTGTGAAGGGGTATGTGCATATGAGTGCAGACACCTGTATATGCCAGAGATGTTACGTCCCCCTGAAGCTGGAGTTACAGGTTGTTGTGAGCTTCACAACCTACGTAGTAGGAATCAGACTCAGGTGGGCAGTGCTGTGTGCTCTTAGCCACTCAGAGTTCTCTCCATTATATATTTGAATACTAAATTGATTGTATTGCTTGAAAGCTTTTCAAAGAATGGATTGAGAGTATAAATTGTCTGAAAGGAAGATATCTCTAAGAGGAAAGATGTTCGTCTAAAAATCTATCAACTATATAGAGGCCAACCGAATTATTGGTAAATAGTATTGATTACAATTATTGTATTCTAATAACTATTGAATGCTTAATAATTACTCCACATGAGTTAAGATATTTTTAAATGCTCTGCTATTTTAATCCTTAAAGGAACATTATATCATTCCTGATTTTATAAACAAAAAGCTCAGCTTCAGAAAAAGTGTCCCAAAGTCATGCTACTTGCAACTGGTAAAATATCTATGGCCATTTATGTCTAGCTACAAAGTACATTAGTTGTGAAACCTCTTCCATGGCAAAAAGCTGCCTAATTTTTAATGTGTTATGGTTATTTTGCAGACCAATTTTACTAATTATATGAGGAAAACAAAAAACTACCATGCCATTCATTGTCCAAGCATCTATTTTGGAAAGATGTTGAAATGAATGGTTCTTAGTATATCAAAGTATATCAATGTCCATAATTATAATAATATGCTTAATATTCAGTACCCTCATAATAAAATAGGTTATGTTTCACCAAAAGGAATCTTTTCGGGATACAGAAAATTAGACCAAAGCAAATGGCTTAGTATTGTGTGATGATTCCACACAGAGGATCCAGTGGGAACAGGAGATTTGGGTGTAGCATGGATGAGGATGAGGGGTCTCTCTTAGTGCCAGCCACTGAACAAGATGGATAAGAGAGTTCACTGTAGGGTAAGCATTCATAATTGGAGTCCATACACTAGTTCTCTTACCATTTTCTTTTAATTGAGAGTCCTTCTCCGATGATTTATTTTCATCACCAACTCCTTTTATTTTAAACATTGAGTGAGATGCTAATGTGACATTTAAACATTCAAAGGGATGTTGATAATGAACAGCTCAGTGGAGAGATTGTTTGATATGGTCTGGTAGGACAATTACAAGTGCAATGGCTGGTACATCAAAAGAAAATTTAACTGAAAAAATAAAAGGACACACACACCTTAAATTTCTCATATAAATGAAAAAAGAATGAGAGAAATGAATTTAATGTGAATCTGTTCCTTTAAATCTCTTGAAAAATATTATGCATTGGGGCCATCTAAGCATTTTATCTTAGACAGAAAATAGATACTTCCCTTTTGGTGATTTGAACAATGAGGCAATATTTTATGAGGGAGCAAAAAAAATTAAACATTCCCTCAACTGATGAAAAGTAATTGTATAACTCGAAAGTCTAAGGTACTAGCAGTGGCATAACACTGCTGGGACAGAGACCATGTGACAATAAAGTGAATATCCCACCAGGATTTTCTTTTGAATTTCTTTTGTATCCCCTGGCTCCATGCTCTCTATTGAATTCAGAAGAATTCAGAAGAAAAATACATGGTGTAGTGTAGAAATAGGAATAGAGCTTACTATAGAGCAAAGTGGGGCACTCCTCAGAGATAAGAGCAGACAGTGGCCTAAGAGATCTTTGTGCCCACATGCACTTTAAGCAGCCTTTATCTTTATCCAAATTCCCTAAAACAGGATATCTTTCTGTACAGGTCATGTGCAGGCACATTTTGCATCCTTTTATGGGAGGGGACAATGCTATGAATTTCTTCTTTAGAAGAAAGCCCACAAATGGTAGTCATAAAGTTTAGATGGCAATCTACTAAATAACCTCCCAAAGAGTTCATATAGCTTTATCTCCACACATAGACAGAGATATGATTCCCTTGACTTTCTGTGGAACCTCATACAAGCTTTTTGGTTTAAAAAAAAAACTTTTTGGTTTCTTACAGCATAAGATCAATGATGATTGCTATATATAATTAATAATATGACCATAAGCATTCAATAACAGCATATAATAAGTACAAATTATATGAAATTAGTATTTCATTCTTTTCAGGACTGCTATGACACACAGGTGTTCTAATTATAACCAGGGTGTGTTCAACACTTAAATAATTAGAATCCTCAATTTTTAATTCTTGGTTTTACAGGATGCTTACTATAAAGGAATGGCCTATTCTCAATGGTGATTAAATCTCCAATATCTTGCTAGTTACTTAGCAGCTGTGATAACAAGATAAATCTGGGAAGGCAGAGAACCCAGAGCAACTCAGGTATTTACTCAATGATCATTAGTTGTTTCACAATGAATAAAGCATTAGGTCAAGGATACCCATGAAATATAATTTTATTAAATTTATTCATTTGCTGTGATAGTGATGGTGATGCATGTATATATTGCATGCATGTATGCATGCATATGTATATTTGCATACCTACATGTCATATGTAGAGGACAGAGGGCAGAAAACTTGCAAGATTCGATTTTCACCATGTTGGGTCCCATTCATCAGGCTTAGCCATCTGTCCACTTTTGAAGTCTATATTTAATCCAAGAAATAAAAAGTAACTCACAAGTCGATAATACTTTGAATTCTCCCTTAATTTCCCCAGTTTAGCAAGCCTATTATTTTCTATCACATATCCATAAACTGCAATTATGTGCCAATATGGGTGTTCTCTACGTCTGTCTCTGTCCCTCTGTCTGTCTGTCTGTCTCTAAGTTAACCCTTCTTGCCTTTCGATTTCCTCTTCCCTTCTCTTCCTCTCTTCCACATCCCTTACCTCTGCTTTTGTTATGCAGCCAAGTTAATTCTATGAATATACATTTCTACCCAAATTCAAAGACTCCACCTTGTTATTCTTGATTTCTATTCAGTTCTGAAAGACAGCATCCGGAACATTCCTGGAGGTTTAAAGTTCAAAAGTAACACATTTACATTGCAACAATCTTCCCTTTGTGGGTGGCATTCTTCCTTTCCCACAAAAAAAAAAAAAGTATAGGAACAGCAGAACTTTGCAAACTGCTCCAGAGTTCCCTAAAAGCATCTCAAAAGATGCTGCCCAAGCCCTTCAAACATCTGGAAATGAGGCATCACAGATTTGACTAAGTCCCTGGTGTCCTGGCACTGATGTCACCATGTCATGAGCAACTTCAAGATCAAGCACTGCATATCCCATGAGAGAATGTAGTTCTGAATCACAGAATACAGGGCATTTTTCTTTAAAATGTCTATGGTAGTTGATCTAATTTGACTGGGAGTAGATGTGAGTTCAAAATGGCCCAACCTAGGTTCAAGGACATTGGTATACATATCTATCCTTAAAATTC
Organism: Lophiomys imhausi; assembly: GCA_907164525.1. Taxonomy (NCBI): domain Eukaryota; kingdom Metazoa; phylum Chordata; class Mammalia; order Rodentia; family Muridae; genus Lophiomys; species Lophiomys imhausi. Next base: position 3,045,632 of record CAJQZJ010033967.1, on the reverse strand, counting down.
TTCATTCTTAAAATATCTGTGTTTGTCTTCTTGAAAAGAAGAGCTTAAATCTGTTATATATATGCCCCTTTGATTTATTTTCTTAACAGCTGGTAATATGTTTTTTTTTCCCCAGAAGATAAATTTAAACAAAAAGCAGGGACCTTGCTAAAGTTTCTCATTCCAAGAAGTGATCCAGTGTCAATCATTTAAATATATGCAAACAGCAGACCAGAAGCCTCCATGTGCTTCATGGAATAGATACCAAGAATGGCTCCCAAGTGTATACCTATGCTCACCCGAATGTCTTCCAACATTCTTCATATCAGAGATCTGATTCCCTTGACTTTCTGTGGAACCTCATACAAGCTTTTTGGTTTAAAAAAAAAATTTTTGGTTTCTTACAGCATAAGATCAATGATGATTGCTATATATAATTAATAATATGACCATAAGCATTCAATAGCAGCATATAATAAGTACAAATTATATGAAATTAGTATTTCATTCTTTTCAGGTGAAAATTTTAAGTGTTGAACACACCCTGGTTATAATTAGGACACCTGTGTGTCATAGCAGTCCAAAGCTGAATTTCTGTATTATCATTTAAAATGTTCTGATTTCATATTTCTATTGAAACCTTCCATTTGTACTTAGTTTTTAATTTAATACTGGTCAGATCCTTCTTCCTTCTATTTGTGAGTGATTTTAAAATAAGTTACACCCATTAACCTCAGTGAGGAATAATCACTACTGAAAGGCTAGCTATTTTTGCCTCAAATGAATGATCAACATTGGATATCAAGTACTTGTCTCTGCTTTCCCACAGTATTTACTTCAAATACAAACAGCATCTTATAGAATTTGCTGAAAATTTATTAATATTGATCTATTTGTCTTTCTTTCTTGGTTTCTAGAATCTTCCTTTCTTTGGGGAAGATCAGATATTCTACATAAAGAAACTGGTGACATCCATTCAGGCTAAACTAAAACAGAATCACTGACCTTCTTTCAAGTTCTACTCATTCAGAATTCTCTGCATGCTAGTTGAGTGAGTATCAGAAATAAAATCTCTTTGAGTCTTAGGTTCCCTCATGACAAATAAGAATAATATTAGTGCTTTTCACTGCATGAATTCTAATAGAGAATTTATATAATGCAGACATTAGAATAGACATCTGACTTACTGAAAAGTTGTACAGATTCAGTCCATGATTAAGCAGACTAATATATTTTATGTCACTACTCAGGGGTAGCACATCTTCAAAGTTGGCATACTGTTCATCTTGTTGCTGGAGAGCCAAAAGCAGCTGGGGCAGGAACAAAGCCATTCAAATATGCACCCCAAACTTTCAATGTGTGTAACAGCCCACTAATCTGCACTTCTTTATGGCTCTATCATGTCTCTCACACACCATCCTGAAATCAAAACTTCAACAACGGAACACCAAGAAAAATTCTGGGTCAAATCGATTACAGTAGATTTATAGATATCCATGTTACTCCATTATTTGAGATATTTTGGATCAAAGAACCAATTTCTAGCCTCTGTGTGGGTGATATTTTTTCATAGTCAATAAGCTAATATTAATTGGAACCAGGAACAGAGAGACATGAGAAATAAGTGATTTGAGTAATTTCAGGGATCTTCTGGCCTGTCCAAATTAGTAACAAACATCCTCATTCCAGGAAACCCAGACAGAAAGAGAGTCTAGATCCAGGGAACATAAAAGAGTACCTATGAGGCATTTCTTATCATCTACTCAACTCTTACCTATTCAGTTCCTTAACTACTGCATCACTCTAGTTTAAGACTATAGTTGGCAAAAATGTTAATATTTACATGATTTATATTAGATATGTCAGCAGGAATGTCTAGGGTAAGAAAATCTTTTGTTAATGAAGTCTCCAATACAAAAGGTATAAAAAGGATTTACATATTTGACTCTCTCCCAGAATATATTAAACAATTAATTTAATATTCTAAGTGACACAAACACATTTTCATTTTAGATGGTCTGGAAGAAGAGGGAACCTCTAAATAGTATTCTACACTCTTGCACAATATTTAAAAGTGAGATATGAGATATTTATGTGATTCTTTTGGAGGCCTCACAATACAAATAATAATAACACTATGAACAGGATAAACAAAAACAGGGACTTCAAATATTAGTTCCAAATCAGAACCTAAATTGCAGATGCTAGTGAAAGACCCAGGAGAGGGAAGTCCCTCACCTGACACTCAGGATATCACACCAACCCAAAAACTCGCAAGAGACCTTCTTGATGTAATCGCAAGAGGTTTATTTTGGGGATCAGTGCACTGAGGACGCAACTCATATCCCAAGCAGGGGTAGAGAAGTTTGCGACCTCCATTTGGGGGAGAGTAGGGTATTTAAAGAAAAAAACCACAACCCAAGGGGGTGAGGGGAAATACAAGTGGAAAGTACCAGCCCATTGTTTAGCTAGTCATGCAGGAAACACCCTATACTGGAGCCTCGGGTTCATGACCTGACTGACCTTCATTCTTGGTTCCACCCTGTTCATAGTCAGCTAAGTTCCTGGAACCTGGGGCTCAGCTAAGTTCCTGCCAAGGGGGGTCTCTAAAATTTTCATTCCTTTCACTAGTATGCTATCCAGGAGGTTCCCATGAGGACCACTCTATGACACTGAACTCTATAAACTTCTAGCTTTATACTTTATTTGATAAAGTGTAAAGATACTCTGAGAAATATTTCTAAAGGAAAGCAATGATTAAAAACAACAAAAATCAAATAATATTCCTGGAAGAATATTTCCGTGCCATATAAGTTGGGGTCCTAAGAATAATTTTATTAATACTCCTCACTACCATGAAGGTATGTGTTCTCATCAGTGTCAATCTGCAGACTAATTGCAAATAGTTTTGTGAAGAGTCTATTGTGTTCAAAGTCAAAGCAGTGCATATCTGAGTCTGTCTTTTTCCTTAGCCTATCTTATTACTATTCTCTGCTATCAATTCTTGGGTGGATATAATAACAATAATTTTCACTGTCCCAACACCACATTTTCTTGTTGTCTGTCCTTTTATTAAATGATAAGGTTTTTTTTCAGGGAACTGCCTGCTAGGTATATTCTTATGCAAAAACAAAAAAGAAAGTATCATTTGGTAAGGAGTTGTAGATACATACAGGGCTGCAAAATATGAATTATATTCCCTATAAAATCATTGTCCCCTTAGAATGCACACTTCTTAGAAATAGGATGCTGAGTATAAGAGAACACTATGATTTATTTGAAGTTTACTATCCAGACTAAGGTACTGAGGAATCAAACAGAGTTCATATATATGATGTTGTTTTGTTGTTGTTTGCTTCAATCAAGTCCAGTTCCCACTGAACCCATCTAGTGCCCCCTGTACATATAACACAATCTAATATTTATGTTTTCTTTTCTTAATCCCCTGAGTATGATCTGTGCTTCCAACAGGTACATAGGTAGAAGGTACCATTCACTGGGACATTGGCAATCTACCATTGACAACACCACTGAAGAAAACTTTCTTTTCTCTTCCCAGGGGCCTTCCATTGATAATAGCTCCTGAGCTAGTACTCAAAACTTGTGATACCCTTCTTTCTTCATGCTAGGATTTTGTCTGGCTTGATCTTGCACACACCACATGCATGTAGTCACAACTACTGTGAGTGGATGTGTGCACCTGCCCTGTTTTGCCCAGAAATCATTGTTTCATTGTCATCATCCACTCAATCTTTTACAATGACTCCGTACACTTTTCCAGGTTGATTCCTGCCCCTTATAGCTTATTAGCACTCCATAGTCTTTTATTCTGTTTGTTGACCAGTTGTGAGTTTCTGTGTTAATCACTACTTATTCCTGAAGGAAACTTCCATAATGAGAATTAATCTATCTCTATTATCTATCAATCAAGTATCTATCTATATATTTATCTATCTATCATCAATCTATCATCATTCATCAGCTATCATCTATATATGTATTTATATATATTATATATAATTATTATATATAATATATAATAATTATATATAATATATATATATAATCATTTAGAAACAGTTTAATGTTATGTCTATTTAGTAGAGTAATAGTAGTAGGTTTCCCTAGGGCCTATGACTCAGATACCAACAAGTTGTTGGCCCTAATAATGGTGCCAAATATGACTACCATCCTGTTGCATGGACCTTAAATTTTATCATAAAATCATTGATTACTACCTGTGATAGATTTCTGATTGTTTGTTTATCTATCAATTTGACACAATCTAGAGTTATCTGAGAACAAGGAACCACAATTGAGAAAATGCATCCATAAGAATGGACTGCAGGCAAGCCTTTGTGGCATTTTCTTAATTAGCGATTATAGTTGGTGACATCTTCTAGCAGGTATTCCTAGATGGTATAAGAAAGCAGAATGAGCAAGCCATGGGGAGCAAACTAGTATATCATTCCTCAAAAGCTTCAACTTCAGTGTCTACCTCAGAGTTCCTGCCTTGAGTTCATACCCTGATGATGCTGGCTGAAGGACTATGACTTGAGAATTGTAAGATGAAATAAACACTTACCTCCTTTCATTGATTTTTGATGATGCCCTTTTTTTATCACAAGACACATTTAAATATGTCATAACTTTCACTACTGGACCAGTGGGACATTTTTCTAGTTCAGTCATTATAACAGTTTATAGCCTTCATAGATGGATAAGACTGATGATTGCTTTTTCCTTCACTAGCATTCAGATCACCTTCCAGCAGTTTAAAAGAGGGCAAGTATGGATGAAGCTTCCAGGCTTGTATAGGTTTGCTTTCTCCATGTTACATAACTCAAATATATGATTTCACCAATAGGATTCAACTGTCAAATTATTGAGAATATGCAAGAAAAATGACAGTCGCCTATTGTAACTTAGGTTCCATGGAACTATAGAACCCACTGATAAAACTGCAAATTATGCAATCCATTTTTTCTTTTTCTTTCTCTTTTTTTTTCTTTTTCTGTTCTTGAGACAGGGTTTCTTTGTGTAACAGAGTCCTGGCTTTCCTTCACTTGTTTTATAGACCAGGCTGGCCTCAAATTCTGAGATCTGCCTGCTTCTACCTCCCAAGTGCTGGGATTAAAGACTTGTGCCACCATACCTGGCTTGCAACCAATTTCTTGCATTGAGCTTTTATATTTAATGCCAATGTTGCTAGAAGGGGCATTGTCCTCATTTTAGAATAACTCTATTTAATTATTTTTATAAATCATATGAATATAGATTTATGTATTTTGGAAAACTTCTATAGTAGTAGATTTCCATATTAATTTCTAAAAAGATCTTAGTGTTAAGTGTCTCTCTTCAGATTCATTCCTCTATCTTGCTCACCTATATTTAGTTTGACTCAATCTATTCTGTTCTGTTCTTCACTATTTCCCCTTCAAAGTACCTGGTTTCTGTCCCTTCTACCTGGAAAAGGAATTCATGGCTTCCTACAGGTTTTCAGTATTCCATGAGCAATTTTAATAACTAGTATCCACATATGAGAGAGAACAGAGAACTGACAGTCTTTGACTCCCAGCTTTAATTTAGACTGGTTGTTTACACTACTCCTACCAAAATGAGATTTTCATGTTCAAAAAGTCTCTGCCCTACTTTTTTTGAATCTGTCGGTGTCATTCACTTTTGTCTTCTTCATCACCACCACCAAGAGTATGACATTAAATAGTCACTTAGAAGAGGTCAACTTCAGCATCCAGTGCTTTGAACAAGTGTACAACAAGAATGCACAGAAAGGATTTACATCTTTGACTCTTCTTCCAGAAGATATTACTTGAGCTGCCAGCACTTTCTTGATTTGTGACACATGTGACAGTGAAGACTGCTTTACTAAGCCGGCATAGGTAACCAGAATCAGGAATCATTGCTTGATGCAATGAATATTCACTAACATCTGTAAAAATTCTGTCATGTTGTGGGAGCCCTGAAATGACCACTAATTCAACATCCTTACAATAATTTTGGAGAAACAGGGGATGAAGAAAAATAAAACAAACATAAAGCAATGAACTATTTAACCTTCCTTAAGACACATATGTCAACTCTTTCCTAATAAAACTGTTCTTGAATTACATATCATGGGAGAAAAGTTTATTTCTAACTGATGCTTTAATTTTTTTTTTTGCTCTATTCTGTATTGTTTTGGTGTATTCTTGTTTTGTTTTTGTATGCTTGCTTTGATTTTTTTTTCTTTTTATGAGAGAGAAACAGATATGAAGTTGAATGAGTAGGGAGGTGGGGAGCATTTTGGAGGATTTGGGGGAGGGGAAAAACGTGATCAAAATATATTGTATAAAAATAATTTTAATGAAATTATATTTGAGACAATTGCATTTGCAAACATAATTATGATGGACGATCATTAGATTGTGGCTGAGTATATTTTATCTTGAGACTGTACTGATATCATCAACAATGATAATTCTTGTTCATTGCACCATTCATGTAGTCGATGTACATGTATCTTCACAAGTTTGAAAAGCATTGCACAGCCTGAGCCTTGCAGGAATTAGCTGTACTTTACAAGGCCTTCACATTAGGAATCTAACTTTAAAGTTTGTCTTCATTTTCCTTAAAAAAGTGTAGAGAAAAATAAAAGAACTTGTTTTCAAGCAAATGCACAAGGAGTATACACCAGTGCACAATATTTATAATTAACACTATCATCTGTGAAGCAGTATTCTAACACAACTACTAGAATTGAGTTCAAGATATGAGTTTCTTCACTATTTGGGAATTGCCTTTGAACAATATCTTTTCACTCTATTGCAATTTTTTCTTATTGAGAAAATAGAAAAGATGAATGATTATATGAAAACTCAAGTTATACCAATGTCAGTTTAAAATCACTGAATCATATAAAAAATAAAATATTTGGTACTCTTGTACTTTATAAAATAACTGACCTCTTAGACCAGAGATTTATTTCACCTTAGAGCTATTTTGTAAAGGTATAAACTGGAAATGAATACAAGCCTGCAACCTTGGTAATGAGTATTGGTTCAAAATTCTACTTTGACATATATGAAAATGTGTTAAAAAATAAAACACATTTGATAGGCACAAAGACACTTTTCAACATAAGCATAAGTGAAGTGTCAAACACCAACATAATATAAATTATTTTGAGGATTTTAGTCACAGCACATATGTACTTTCTCCCTTTTCTACACCAATATCAAATTCTAGTAGCATAAGATTCACTGTAGAATAAATTAAAGTAGTGTGAGTACAGATTTCAGCACAAAATATACATTCCTAAAATGTTCAGCATGAATAAATTACATAATTCTCTTTCTACTCTAAATCCACACGGGAAGCCCATATATATGGTTTCATCTCAGGTCTGTTCTACTTGTGACAATAATGGCTGCCAAATCTATAGTCCTCATAGTGGTAACTGCATGATATTGAGAGAATGGAGAGAATCTCGATGAAAAAAGTGATTTTACCTTTCAGTACCATTACTCAACAGTTATTTTTCCCCAATGACAGATGCATTCTTCTATGAACTAGAGTGGAAATAAATGCAGTCGATCCCAGGGAAGCTGCAGGGCTGAATGTCTGGTTCCTTCCTTAAAAGAGAAAACAGTTTGCATTGGGGAAAACAAATATGCAGCAACTAGGTAAGGGTAAAACCATCAACTTTAATCAACTTTTACTGATACAGCTTTATTTCTGGAAACCCAGTTAGGATTTTTGCATTTTTGACAAATCCCCTAGTGATTCTTAACAGGTTCAATGATCATTTGTCGCGTCCCTCTCGACCGGCAAGAACGACGCAACTCGCAAAAGCTCTTCTCAAGCAGTTTATTCA